>JARQOD010000006.1:211160937-211306531 GCA_033576555.1 Oophaga sylvatica | reverse complement strand
TTCTATGCAAAATCTTGGAAAATTTATTTATACAACCAATAAGGCAAAAGGCACATAATAAGTATAAGCGACACACAAAGCATTTGACGTTTCGACTCTCCCGAGTCTTAATCATAAGTCGCTGCAATGTAATGTATCAGAAGAGGTATAGGAATAATGAATTTCTGATAAAGCTGTAGGTTTATGAGGAATAATGAGCAGCCATATACTTAGTGCATGTATAGATATTGAACCTATATGGTTGTTATTATAGGTAAATTGAACGAAATATGTGAGCCAGATGTAAGTGGAACCTGGCAGGGGTGATGTACGCGCAGCACTCCCGCGCCTTGCTCTGTGCTGGCCACCATAAACTAATAATGTAGGTTAAAATGTTTCCTGCATACTGTAATTAAGTCCCTCAACCTGGTCCCTTTAACCCTTTACAACGTTGGGCGTAATAGTATTTCCTAGTCGGAATCCCTCCCTTTAATGTGGGCTCCACATCTTTCCTGACACATGTCAGCTGTTTTGAACAGCTGACATGTGCCACTAACAGCCACGGATGGAATCGCGATCCACCCGCGGCTGTTAACCTGTTAAATGCCGCTGTCAATCTCGGACAGCAGCATTTAACTGTCACTTACCGGAAGCACGCAGGAAATTCCGCCCATCGGTGACCTCGTCACGTGATAGCGGTTCACCAATGGGTTGGCATGACAACCAGAGATCTCCAGCAGACCTCTATGGTTGTCATAGCTGGATTTCTATGAGCGCCTCCCGGTGGCCGGCGCTCACAGCAAATGAGCATTTCTGCTACACACAGATGATGTTATCATCACCTGTGTGTAGCAGAAGCGACAGACAACTGCAGCTTCTAGTCTCCATGGAGACTATTGAAGCATATAAAAGTTTTTAAAAATATTAGAAAATAAAAATATATAAAAGTTTAAATCATCCACCTAATACCCCATTCAAATAAAACAATAAAAAAAATCAAATATACACATAATTGTTATCACCGCGTTCAGAATCGCCCGATTTATATAGATATAAAAATAATTAATCAGATCGGTAAACAGCGTAATGAGAAAAAAATTCAAAACGTCAGAATTACGCTTTTTTGTTGCCGCTACATTGCAATAAAATGCAATAATGGGCGATCAAAAGATCATATCTACACCAAAATGGTATCAATAAAAATGTCAGGTCAGCGCGCAAAAAATAAGCCCTCACCCAACCCCACGAAAAATGGAGACGCTATAGGTCTTGGAAAATGGTGCCATTTTTTTTTTACCAAAGTTTGGATTTTTTTTCGCCACTTAAATAAAGAAGAACCTAGACATGTTTGGTGTCTTTGAACTCATAATGTTCTGGAGAATCATAGTGGCAGGTCGGTTTTAGCATTTAGTAACATGGTAAAAAAAAAAAAACAATTGCAATTTCACCACACTTGGATTTTTTTTTCCGTTTTCTAGTACACGATACATTAAAACCAATGGAGTGGTTCAAAAGTACAACTTGTCTTGCAAAAAACAAGCCCTCACATGGCCATTTTGACTGAAAAATAAAAAAGTTATGGCTCTGGGAAGAAGGGGAGCAAAAAATGAAAACGTAAAAGCAAAAATACCTCTGGTCATGAAGGGGTTAATAAATAATGTCCCCCATCTTGGGCCCCTATGTCCCTTGTGCTGTCCCCTACATCCCTTGCAACTGGTCCATGGCCCTTGCCCCTGATCCCATGTCCTGGCCTCATGCCACTGGTCCCATATCCTGGCCCCATGCCCTTGGTCCCATGTCCTAGCCTCATGCTACTGGTCCCATGCCACTGGTCCCATGTCTCATGCCTTACCTGTCAGGTTATAGGGTATATGACAGGGGTGCAAGGAAGTACAGGGTTTGTGAGATTGAGGGGTGCAAGGGAGTGCAAGGTATTTGAGATTGAGGGGTGCAAGGGGTCAAGGTGTGAGAAGGGTATGAGAGGGTACAGGGTGTATGAGATTGCGGGGTGCAATGGGGTAAAGGGTGTGTGAGATTGAGGGGTGCAAAGAGGTACAAGTTATTTGAGATTCAGGGGTGCAAGGTGGTACATGATGGGTGAGAAAATGGTGCAAGGTGTGTGGGATATGAGGATGCAGGGTGCGTGATATAGAAGGGTGCAGGATGCGTGAGATAAAGGAGTGCGAGGGATTGCAGGGTGCGTGAGATAGAGGTACAAAGGGGTTCAGGATACGTTAGATAAGAGGGTATACTGTGCGTGAGACAGAGGGCTGCGAGGGGTTGCAGGGTGTGTGAGAGGGGGAACAGGGTGTGTGAAAGAGGTGTGCAAGGGTTACAGGGTGCCTGAGATAGAGGGGTTGCAAGTTTCGTGAGATAGAGGGGAGCAAGGGGGTACAGGGTGCATGAGATAGAGGTGCAGAGTGTGGGGGATATGAGGGTGCAGGTTGCGTGAGATTGAGGGGTGCAGGGTGCTTGAGTTAGTGAAATAAAGGGGTGCAGACTGTGAGAGTGTGGTGCATGGGGGTATAGACTGAGATAGAGGGGTGCGGGGTATATAGGTCATTGGAGTGCAGGGTATGTGAATTAGTGAGATAGAGGGGTGCAAGCTGTGAGCGGGGTGTGTGGGGAGACAGACTGTGAGATAGAACACCACAAAGGAGATGAAGACGAGGGAGAAGGTAAGTGCTCCATAGTGGCGCTGAGGAAGTTTTACTGTGGACTGTGTGAGACGGAATAGGGGCATTCACTCACTATAGATAGTAAGAGCACAGTGTGGGAGGCACCATACAAAAGTAAGGACAGTTTAAGGACACAATAAGGGGGAGCAGTATATGGAGGACAGCGTGCGGGCACATTATGGTGGCTGTATGGTGTGAAAAGGGGGCACTGAAGATGGAGAGAGGACAGCGTAGGCAGGGGCACTGAAGATGTTGACAGCGTGAAGGCCATAGTTCATATCTCAGGTACATTGTGTAGTTGGAGAGTGTATAAACCATAGTTAAGGGGAGATGGTTTTATGGATTTTGTTCACAGATAGTGTGCTCGTCAAGTATATAATGCGGGAGGGATGGTGGTTATACTAGACTAGATGGTGGCCCGATTCTAACGCATCGGGTATTCTAGAATATGTATGTAGTATAGAGGCTGCTGGGGTGTATATATAGGCTTCTGGGTGTATATAGAGGCTTCTGGGGTGTATATAGAGGCTGCTGGGATGTATATAGAGGCTGCTGCGGTGTATATAGAGGCTGCTGCTGCTGCTGGTGTGTATATAGAGGCTTTTGCTGCTAGGGTGTATATAGAGGCTGCTGGGGTGTATATAGAGGCTGCTGCTGGGGTATATGTGGAGGCTGCTGCTGCTGAGGCATATAGAGGCTGCTGCTGGTGGGGTGTACGTGGAGGCTGCTGCTGGGGTTTACGTGGAGGCCACCGGTCGGGGTACTTCCTCTGCAAGCAGCCGGGAGATGACCGGCTGGCGCCGGTCAACTCCCGGCTGTGTCGCCGCTGACCTCCATGCAGCAGGAGATGACCCGCGACTACCGTCGGGAGATCAGCGGCAAGCGCCGCTGATCTCCCGACGATAGCGGTGGCATGCGTGGTTCACATCCTGCGCTAATTTGCGGCTGGACTGCGCCTGTCGCTGATTGGTCGGGTCAAGCCGGGCGCGACCAATCAGCGACGCGGGATTTCCGTTACAGACAGACATAATTAGACGATTATATAGTAGATAAGGGTGACAGTGTGAAGACCATGTATAATAAGAGGGACAGTGTGTAGGTCACTTTTTTGCAGGGAGCACAGTGAAGAGCAATTTTTTATTTGGGTGCATAGCATAAGGCTTATTTAGTGCATAGTATGTCCAGATATTTTTTATTTAGGTGTAGTTATGACACTGTTATTTTTAAGGGCAATATATCAGAATGTGCTGTAGAAAACAAGAAGAGGGTTGTTGTCACGCTGTCTAATGATATGTATACAATGTCAGTAAACTATTAATACAGGAACAACACTCTATACAACAACTAGTATAGCAACATCAGCATGTAAGTATAGAATAGATTTACCTGACACGATATCTGCTGAACCCAGGGTTAATCTTGAGGACTTGATGAGCTGAAACAGGAAAGAGGTGGACCGGGATCTAACCTGACCCTTAACTGGGGTCCTAACTAATCCCTCACCTTGGAGGTACTGATAATGGTTCAGAGGTCCAAGTCACCAACCTAACCCTGTCTCCTATCAGACCCTGAACCCTGTAATCAGTCCTAAGAAGGATCCTGACTACCACCAAAGGGATATGGGCTGATCTTAGCTAAATACACAGATTAGACATATAAGACAGACAGGATAACACTCGCTTGCATACACACTCAAACACCAAAGGAACATAAATAGTCTGGGAAATAAACTCTAACCAAGTTGAGCTTAGAACAACTAAGGAGCTCACAACTAAAGTCTATACAGATTCATTCCTATCTGTGGTCTGCATGAAGGTTTCACTGGCAACTCCCCAAGCAACCAGGAATTTAAAGGAAACCAATCAACAAATAATCAATTGCAGCCGGGAGAAACTGCACCCAGTCCCAGCACCGAGCACAGACAGAATTAACTCCCTAGCTGCCAAACACAAAGAAACAGCAGCTCAGCTGTGAGAAATCAAAATGTGCAACCGCGACGATCTTCGTGGCAATGCACACATGACAGTACCCCCCCTTCTACGAGGGGCCTCCGGACCCTCAGGGCCAGGCCTGCCCGGGTGAGTTCTGTGGAAGGTCCGAACCAAATGATCTGCGTTAACATCAGACGCAGGGACCCACGTCCTCTCCTCTGGACCATACCCCTTCCAATGCACCAAGTACTGAAGGGACCGGCGATTCAGACGTGAGTCAATGATCTTTGATACTTGAAATTCCAAGTTACCATTGACCAACACAGGAGGAGGAGGTAGAGGTGACGGTATGACTGGTGCCACATACCTTTTAAGTAATGACTTGTGGAACACATTATGAAATTTAAACGTAGGAGGGAGGTCCAGACGAAATGCCACAGGATTAATTATGGAACTGATCCTGTATGGCCCGATGAATCTGGGACCCAGTTTCCAGGAGGGCACTTTAAGTTTTATATTCCTGGTAGACAACCATACCAGATCGTTCACATTCAGATCTGGACCAGAAACTCTCCTCCTATCAGCCATACGTTTGTAATGGTTCCCCATCGCACTCAGATTATTCAATACACCTCTCCACACAGAAGCAAGTGACGACGAGAAACGCTCCTCCTCAGGAACCCCAGAAGGCCCCCCCCATTGAAAGTACAAAACTGAGGATGAAAACCATATGCCCCAAAAAACGGGGACTTACCAGTGGACTCGCTCCGCCTGTTGTTAAGAGCGAACTCTGCCAGAGGCAAGAAAGAAGACCAGTCCTCTTGGTTCTCTGAGACAAAACACCGGAGATATGTCTCTAAGCTCTGATTCAGACGCTCTGTCTGACCATTGGTCTGCGGATGAAAAGCCGAGGAAAATGACAATTGCATCCCCCGACGTAAACAAAATGCCCTCCAAAATTTGGACACAAACTGAGACCCCCTATCTGACACCACATCAGAAGGCAACCCATGAAGTCTAACGATCTCCCTAATGAACACCTGCGCCAGAGTTTTAGCATTAGGGAGTGCAGGAAGAGCAACGAAATGTGCCATCTTACTGAACCTGTCAACAACCACCAGTATGACAGTATTCCCTGACGACGGAGGAAGGTCCGTAATGAAGTCCATAGATAAATGAGTCCATGGACGCTCCGGAAGTTTCAAGGGTAAAAGGGTCCCAGACGGACGGGTATGAGGGGTTTTAGAGCGAGCACACACCCCACATGACGCGACAAAAGTTATAACATCTTTATTAGCATTAGGCCACCAAAACCGGCGAGAAAGGAGATCTAAAGTAGCCTTACTCCCTGGATGTCCTGCTAGAGCAGAATTATGATGTGCCTCAATAACCTTTTGTCTCAACAGATTTGGGACAAACAGTCTCCCTGGAGGTCCTGCAGGGCGTCCCCCTGAGCCTCTAACACCTCCTCCTCAAGCTCAGAAAATACAGCCGACACTACCACCCCCTCCTGAAGGATAGGACTCGGGTCATCCGTTTTCCCGGCCCCTGGGAAACTGCGAGACAAGGCATCAGCCTTTACATTCTTAGACCCCGGGCGATAAGTGACGACAAAATTAAACCTGGTAAAAAACAACGACCATCGAGCTTGTCTGGAATTCAGACGCTTAGCGGATTCCAAATACAACAGGTTCTTGTGATCAGTAATAACGGTAACCGGGTGGACTGCCCCCTCCAAAAAGTGACGCCATTCTTCAAAAGCTAACTTAATGGCCAAAAGTTCCCTATTGCCGATATCATAATTCCTTTCGGCGGACGACAATTTCTTAGAAAAGAAAGCGCACGGATGCCATTTACCAGGGGACGGACCCTGGGACAATATAGCACCCACCCCTACGTCAGAAGCATCCACCTCCACAATGAACGGCTGAGATGCATCTGGTTGGATGAGAACGGGTGCCGAAGCAAAACATTTCTTCAAAGAGGAAAAGGCTTGGCAAGCTTTGTCCGACCATTTAGAAAAATCCGTCCCTTTTCTTGTCATGTCAGTGAGAGGTTTGACGACAGATGAGAAATTACAAATAAATTTCCAGTAGTAGTTAGCAAACCCCAAAAAACGCTGCAGAGCCTTAAGATCCCCTGGCTGATCCCATTCAAGCACTGCTCTCACCTTTTCAGGGTCCATACGGAAACCGGAGGCTGACACCAAAAAACCCAAAAACTGAAGTTCCTGTACGGCAAATACACACTTCTCCAGTTTGGCGTATAATTTATTGTCTCGCAAGATCTGCAACACCTGTCTCACATGCTCCTGATGAGACACAAGATCTGGCGAGTAAATTAAAATGTCGTCCAAATATACAACCACAAACAGCCCCACAAGGTGACGAAAAATGTCATTAACAAAATGTTGGAATACTGCTGGTGCAGTAGTCAGACCAAAAGGCATGACTAGTTCTCATAATGTCCCTCCGGCGTGTTAAACGCCGTTTTCCACTCATCCCCCTCTTTTATCCTAATCAGATTATACGCCCCCCTGAGATCCAATTTAGAAAACCATTTGGCGCCAACAATTTGATTGAAGAGATCAGGAATAAGAGGGAGTGGATACGGATCTCGAACAGTAATCCGATTAAGTTCGCGGAAATCCAAGCAAGGGCGTAGGCCTCCATCTTTCTTCTTCACAAAGAAGAACCCCGCAGCTACTGGGGAAGATGAAGGTCTAATATGCCCTTTGGCCAGACTTTCAGAAATATAATCTTTCATAGCCTGCCTCTCAGGACCAGAAAGATTATACAACCTAGCTTTAGGCAACTTAGCATCAGGAAGGAGATTAATAGAGCAGTCATACACGCGATGAGGAGGCAACTCCTGACACCCCTCCTCAGAGAAAACATCCCCAAAATCCTCCAAAAAAGGAGGCAATGTACTAGGCACGACCGCACTGATGACTGTGTTCATGCAGTTGCTTTTGCAAAACTCACCCCATTGGCTTATTTCTCTGGACTGCCAATTAATCACAGGGTTATGTTTAACCAACCAAGGAAGTCCCAACACAATGGGAGTAGGTAGACCCTCCAACACATAACAAGATAATTGTTCCCTATGTATTGCCCCTACCCGAAGGTCAATGTTATGAACCTCATGAACAAAGCTACCTTGGCCGAGAGGCCTGGCGTCAATGGAGAATATAGGGATCGGTTTGACCAATACACTCAGATGCATACCTTGAGCCTGAGCAAACTGAGCGTCAACCAGATTAGCCCCGGAACCACTATCAAGAAGAACAGACAATCTCTCCACTCTCGTACCAACTACCACCTCCACTGGTACAAGGAACTGAGAAGAACTGGCGGATGAAATACATACTCCCAGGTTGTCGTCCACCACACAACCTGGGATTAACAGTTTTCCGGCGACTTTTGGCTCAACAAGGCACGGGATGGACATTCTCCAACAAAATGTCCCTCTTTCCCGCAGAAAAAACATCTTCTAGTCCTGCGGCGTACCGCCAATCCCCTCCTACGAAATGATGTCCCTCCCAACTGCATAGGCTCATCCGAACAGACAAGGGGAACCTCAACATAAGGGACTTTAGTGGTAGGTGGAGAAACAACAGGGAGTGGGGTTAACTCACCCCTCTCCCGAAGCCGTCTATCAGTACGGATAGCTAAGGCCATAGCAGCCTCCAGAGAAGGAGGAGACTCATACTGAGCCAAAACGTCTTTTAATTTATCAGAAAGCCCATGACAAAACTGGCTCCTAAGAGCTGGGTCATTCCACTGAGTATCTGTGGCCCATCTACGAAACTCAGAAGCAAATTTCTCTGCCGGACGATCTCCCTGCTGTATCTTACGTAATTTTGTCTCAGCAAGAGAGACCCGATCTGGGTCATCATATACCAATCCCAGGGCAGTAAAAAATTGATCTACAGACAGTAGAGCCGGGGATCCCGGAGGAAGGGAAAATGCCCAGGATTGAGGGTCCCCTTGCAGAAGTGAGATAACAATTCCCACTCTCTGCTCCTCACTCCCTGATGTTCGAGGCCGAAGCCGAAAATACAATTTACATGCCTCCCGGAAGGTGAAAAATTTGTCTCGCCCACCAGTGAACCTGTCCGGGAGAGCAACCTTAGGTTCAACTCTGGTTTGCTCCAGGGGAGACAAAACTTTGGACTTAATGTCCGTCAGCTCCATGGATAATCCCTGCAACTGCAGAGCCAGCTGGGCTACTGGATCCATGGTAACTGGAGATAATTTTTAGGGCCAGTGAAAATGTCACGCTGTCTAATGATATGTATACAATGTCAGTAAACTATTAATACAGGAGCAACACTCTATACAACAACTAGTATAGCAACATCAGCATGTAAGTATAGAATAGATTTACCTGACACGATATCTGCTGAACCCAGGGTTAATCTTGAGGACTTGATGAGCTGAAACAGGAAAGAGGTGGACCGGGATCTAACCTGACCCTAAACTGGGGTCCTAACTAATCCCTCACCTTGGAGGTACTGATAATGGTTCAGAGGTCCAAGTCACCAACCTAACCCTGTCTCCTATCAGACCCTGAACCCTGTAATCAGTCCTAAGAAGGATCCTGACTACCACCAAAGGGATATGGGCTGATCTTAGCTAAATACACAGATTAGACATATAAGACAGACAGGATAACACTCGCTTGCATACACACTCAAACACCAAAGGAACATAAATGGTCTGGGAAATAAACTCTAACCAAGTTGAGCTTAGAACAACTAAGGAGCTCACAACTAAAGTCTATACAGATTCATTCCTATCTGTGGTCTGCATGAAGGTTTTACTGGCAACTCCCCAAGCAGACAACCAGGAATTTAAAGGAAACCAATCAACAAATAATCAATTGCAGCCGGGAGAAACTGCACCCAGTCCCAGCACCGAGCACAGACAGAATTAACTCCCTAGCTGCCAAACACAAAGAAACAGCAGCTCAGCTGTGAGAAGTCAAAATGTGCAACCGCGACGATCTTCGTGGCAATGCACACATGACAGTTGTCTGCTGAAATGAGTTGTGGATGTCCAAAGTCACCATCGTGTCTGGTCCAGATGAAGAAGTATGGAATGAGAACATTTCCAATTGAAGAAGTTGTCAACCAATAAGGTACTTGGATTTAAGTAGGCATTTTCACTAGACAATTGCCATATTTAAATGACCTCAGACCGGTTATATGAAGCGGATCAGCAGTCATGTGTTATCCTGTGACTGCAGACTTCTGAATCTCCACAGCATGTGCACTGCTCACTGTTAGAATTATCCAATACCGGTGGTGAGAGCAGTCGGTCATGTGACTGCAAGTATGCGATATGCAGACTTCTGGCCACATTCCGACTAGATGTGCACGGCCTCAATCAGTTCAATTGTATGACATGACAAACCTAGACAATTCCTTTAACCCCTTCACCCCGAAGCCTGTTTTCACCCTCCAGACCAGTCCAATTTTTACAATTCTGACCACTGTCACTTTATGAGGTCTTAACTCTGGAAAGCTTCAAAGGATCCCACTGATTCTGAGAATGTTTTCTCGTGACATATTCTACTTTATGATAGTGGTAAAATTTCTTTGCTATGACTTAAGTTTATTTAGGAGTAGTCTAAGGGGCGCACGCAGTGTGGGGGCGCACGCATCCCAGAAAGCAAAGCATCACAGAAGATAAGCATCTTGTAAACGGCAGTTATCCATGGCAGTTAATCAGGGCTTGAATCAGGTACCCCACACTTTGCTATCTTTTTAATTATGTACTTTATCTCTATCCTCCTGTGTTCCCTTGCCATCCACATTCACCACCCCATCCCCCCATCACGACCCATACACATCAGCCCCTCTATACTTCCCTCTCCCATGTACAGCTCCCATGCACTCCTCACCTTCCTGAAAAACCTCAGCCCAGCTTGCCCAAACACATCACAGAAAAAACCTACTTACAATTCCAACAACTACTTTCTCTTTATGTTCCTACTCCTACTGATTTCAGGGGACATCTCCCCCAACCCTGGTCCACCATCCCCCAACCTCAATCCCTACCCTACCTCATATCGATAATAATCTTATTAATATTACTTGCACTCCCTCATCTCCTTCTTTTAATTGTGCCCTCTGGAATCCACGGTCTGCATGCAACAAGCTATCCATCCTGCACAACTACTTTCTGAACAACTCTCTTCATCTGTTGGCCCTCACGGAAACCTGGATACAGGATTCTGACACTGTCTCCCCTGCTGCCATTTCCTATGGTGGCTTACAGTTCTCCCATTCCCCAAGACCCGAGTTGGCATACTCCTGTCCCCACAATGCACTTTCCAGGTCATCCCCCCAATTCCATCACTCTCATTCTCTTCTTTTGAGGTCCACACCATCAGGCTCTTCCGTCCCCTCTCCCTTAGAGTAGCGGTCATATATCGGCCCCCAGGCTCGCCCACCCGATTCCTTGACCACTTCTCAGCCTAGCTGCCGCACTTCATGTCCTCAGAACTACCAACCCTTATCCTTGGAGACATCAACATCCCCATTAACAGCCCTACTTCCACATCTGCATCTCAGCTTCTATCACTAACCACTTCTCTAGGCCTCTCACAGCTTTCAACCTCTGAGACACACAAGGATGGTAACACCCTTGACCTGGTCTTTGTCCGCCTCTGATCAATCTCCCACCTAAATAACTCACCGCTTCCACTCTCTGACCACGACATTCTGTCCTTCATGCTTACAAATCCTCGACCACCCCAGCGCACTCCTACCTACCACACATTCAGAAATCTACAAGCCATTAACCCTCAGACACTTTCAGACTCCCTACACTCATCGCTGTCCCCAATCTCCTCTTTTTCTTGTCCTAATCTGGCTGTTCAGCACTACAATTACACTCTTAGATGCACCCTTGACCAAGTAGCACCACTCACCCTCAGAACCTCCAAACACACAGTAAAACAGCCCTGGCTCACATTGCAAACTCAACTTCTTCAGCGATGCTCTAGGAGTCCTGAACGCCTCTGGAGAAAAACCTGCACACCAGAAGACTTCATCCACTTTAAATTCATGTTAAGAACTTATAATGCTGCCCTTCACATCGCCAAACAGACCTACTTCACACACATTTGTGCTGACGACCTGGCCTCCCACTTTATAGAAAAAATAGATACTATCCGTCAGGAAATCTGCTCTCAACCACGAAGTGCTGTGACTCCCATCCCACCCTGCATTTCCCCTGGCTCACTTTCCACATTTGATCCCATCACAGAAGAAGAAGTCTCCAGACTCCGCTCTTCCTCTCGTCCGACTACATGCACTACCGACCCCATTCCCACACATCTCTTCCAGTCTCTCTCTCCAGTTGTCACAACTCACCTAACTACAATCTTTAATCTCTCACTCTCCTCTGGCATTTTCCCATCTTCCTTCAAACACTCCATCATTACTCCACTACTAAAGAAACCCACTCTCGACCCTTCCTGCACAAACAACTACAGACCGGTCTCCAATCTCCCCTTCATCTCCAAACTTTTGGAGCGCCTAGTCTACTCCCGCCTCACCTGTTACCTCTGCACTTACTCCCTTCTAGACCCTTCACAGTTCGGCTTCCGCCCCCTGTATTTGACTGAAACTGCACTCATCAAAGTGACCAATGACCTTCTGACAGCAAAACGTAACGGCGACCACTCTCTGCTCATTCTTCTCGACCTTTCTGCAGCTTTCCACACAGTTGACCACTGTCTCCTACTGTCTAGGCTCCAGTCACTAGGTATTAAGGACACTGTTCTCTCCTGGTTCTCCTCCTATCTTTCTGACCGCTCCTTCAGTGATTCATTCTCTGGCTCCACATCATCTCCTCTTCCTCTCACTGTCGGTGTACCCCAGGGCTCAGTCCTTGGCCCTCTTCTCTTCTCTCTCTACACGGCCCCAATTGGACAGACCATCAGCAGATTTGGCTTTCAGTACCATCTTTATGCTGATGACACACAACTATACACGTCATCCCCCGACCTTACCCCCGCTGTACTACAGAACGCCAGTGACTGTCTGTCCGCAGTCTCCAACATCATGTCCGCTCTCTATCTGAAACTTAACCTCTACAAAACTGAACTCCTTCTGCTCCCGCCGTCTACTAACCTCCCTAAATCTGACATTTCCCTCTCCGTGGGCGGCACCATAATAACACCCCGGCAGAAGGCTCGCTGTCTGGGTGTTATGTTTGACACCAATCTCTCCTTCACCTCCCATATACAATCTCTTGCCTGCTCTTGCCACCTACACCTAAAGAACATCTCTAGAATCTGCCCTTTTCTCACCATGGAAACAACAAAAACCCTCACTGTAGCATTGATCCTCTCCCGCCTGGATTACTGCAACGCTCTATTACTTGGCCTCCCCATTACGCGACTATCCCCTCTCCAGTCCATCCTTAATGCAGCAGCCAGGGTCATCCATCCGGCTAATCGGTACTCGGACGCGTCCGCTCTTCGCCAGTCCTTACACTGGCTGCCCATTCATTATAGGATCCAATTCAAAGTACTGGTTGTCACCCACAAAGCTCTCCACAGTGCAGCACCCCCCTACATCTTCTCCCTCATTTCTATCTATCAGTCTAACCGACTGCTGCGCTCTGCAAACGACTTTCGACTAACCTCTGCACTAATCCGTACCTCCCATTCCCGACTCCAAGACTTCTCCCGCGCTGCGCCAATCCTCTGGAATGCTCCACCCCAAGAAATTAGGACTATCCACAATTTGCATGGTTTCAGGCGCTCCCTCAAAACACATTTGTTCAGAGCGGCCTATCACATTCACTAATCAAAGTCATTCTATGTTTAAGTGTGTATGTGTAGCCCATTCACTATCTCCATCCATCCCTCACTCCCTCAAGATGGCTTGACCATCATTGTAAATGCACTATTGTATATACACACCTGTACTTTGTATCTCCCCCACCTCATTGTAGATTGTAAGCTCTCATGAGCAGGGGCGGCTTATTTTGCTTTAATTATTGTATTGTTAACATTGTTACTTATGACTTGTGTTTTGAAACTGTTAAACTGTAAAGCGCTGCGGAATATGTTGGCGCTATATAAATAAAGATTATTATTATTATTTGTGGAAAACAAAGAAATTTGGCGAAAATGTCACAATTTTCAAACTTTTAATTTTTGTGCCCTTAAATCAGAGAGCTACATTGCACAAAATAGTTAATAAATAACATTTCCCACATGTCTACTTTACACCAGCACAATTTTTGAAACATTTTTTTTTTAGGAAGTTATAAGGTTTAAAAGTTGACCAGCAATTTCTCATTTTTCTAACAAAATTTACAAAACCATTATTTTTCAGGGACTACATTAAATTTGAAGTGACTTTTAGGGGCCTATATGACAGAAAATACCCAAAAGTGACAGCATTCTAAAAACTGCACCCCTCAAGGTACTCAAAACCACATTCAATAAGTTTATTAACCCTTCAAATGCTTCAAATTAACTTCTTTTCACAAAAATTTTATTTTAGACCCATTTTTTTTTATTTTCACAAGTATAACAGGAGAAATTGGACCATAAAATTTGTTGTGCAATTTCTTCTGAGTACGCCGATACACCATATATGGGAGAAAACCACTGTTTGGGTGTATGGCGGGGCTCGGAAGGGAAGGAGCACCATTTGACTTTTGAACGTAAAATTGGCTGAAATTGAGAGCGGATACCATGTCGTGTTTGGGGAGCCCCTCATGTGCCTAAATATTGGAAATCCCACACAAGTGACCCCATTTTGGAAACTAGACTCCTCATGGAACTTATGCAGATGTGTGGGGAGCACCTTGAAACCCCCAGGTGCTTCACAGAAATTTATAACGTTGAGCTGTGAAAATAAAAATCTAATTTTTTTCCACAAAAATGATCTTTCATCCCCAAAGTTTTTATGTTCACAAGGTTAACATGAGAAAATAAACCACTAAAATTGTTGTGCAATTTCTCCTGAGTACGCCGATACCTCATATGTGGGGGAAAACCACTGTTTGGGCACACAACACGGCTTGGTAAGGAAGGAGTGATGATTTGGAGCGCAGACTTTGATGGAATGGTCTTCGAGCGCCATGTCGCGTTTGGAGAGCCATGGATGTGCCTAAACAGTGGAAATCCCCCACAAGTGCCCCATTTTGGAAATTAGACCCATCAAGGAACTTATCTAGATGTATGGTGACCACTCCAGGTGCTTCACAAAAATTGACAACGTTGATCCGTGAAAATAGAAATGTTTTTTAGCTTCAATTTTTTTATTTTCACAATGGAACAGGACAATATGGACCCCTAAAATTATTTTCCAAATTTTCCTGAGTACGCGGAAACCACATATGTGGTGGAAAACTATTGTTTGGGTGCACGACAGGGCTCAGCAGGGAAGGAGTGATGGTTTGGAGTGCAGACTTTGATGCAATGGTTTGCGAGCGTCCAGTCGCGTTTAGAGAGCCCCAGATGTGCCTAAACAGTGGATATCCCCCACAAGTGATCCTATTTTGGAAACTACATCCCTCAAGGAACTTATCTAGAGGCGTAGTTTTGTAGTAATGATTATACTGTTTTTGATTTTACTGGTGTATGAATTTATAATGTGGTGTTGTGTGGAGTACATCACATTATAAAAGTGTTGTGTCAACAAGGTAAAAACAAATTTTATTAATTTCTGTATATGTGGCACTCTCTGAAGCGATGTTCCCCTCTCACCTCCAAGACAGGGGAGCACTCAGGTGGGTTATTCTGTTTGTGTCCTTCCCTTCATAGACCCTAAATCTGTGGGTGTACCCTGACATACTCTCGCATGCTTGTACAGTTTAATTCCATACCTTGCCCTCTTACTGGGCAGGTATTGTTGGAATTTTAGCCTTACTTTGAAATGAACCAGAGATTCATCTATATCGATGTCCCTTTGGGGGTTGTACGTCTCAGCAAATTTTCTGCTGAAATGGTCAACTACTGCCGAATTTTGTATAGAGACGGTCAAAGTTAGGAACGACTCAGGGAGGACACTGCGCATTATCACTATAATGCAAACATTTTTGGATTGCTTCAAATTGTGTCCTTGTCCTGGTCATACGATATACTGGTGTGCTGTAGAGAATATCAGTACTCCAGTATTGCCGAATGTCTGTTTTTCTGACTATTCCCATATGCAGCATAATTCCGCAAAATGTCATCATCTCTGCTGCATTTACAGGGGTCCATCTGGTGTATGATGATGTAAGGTTTTGGGTGAAAAATTGATGGGCATACAAAATTGTCTAGGCCACCATAAGATTTATTATTTCCTTGCTAAAAATGAATTTGAAAAAGTAAATTTCAGTGATGCCAATGGTGTCAAATTGGATTCCTGAGCTTCTGATGAAATCCAGAATAACATGGTTGGGTGCAGTCCATATAGGATAGGTTGCTGTAGGGGTTGCCTTGGTCCTAGGGAGCCTTGCTGGGGTCCCGCTTCACTAGATGAGGAGGAAGAAGAAGAAGAATAGAGGAATGTGGGATCTTCCTCACTGGCTGAATCTGTATCGGCAAGGAAAGTGTATGCCTCCCCTGGTGAATAGCGTCTTGACAAATGGACCATTTTTATTTTATTTTTCAAAATGCTAGCGATGTATGTGTAAGTGCTGCTTTTACACATATATTGTGTGGGCTTGTGTAAAGGGTACTATTTATTATAAAAAGTAGAGAGAAAAAAAGGTAAAAGGAAAAATGTAGAAGAAACACTTAGAGGAAAAAAATTAAAAGAAAAATCTGATGTAAAAAAGTTAGCATAATAAAATGACAGTGACTTTCAATACACTAATACCCTACCTATAAATGTAACTAACGCTAACTATTCTTTTTTGTTTTGCATAAGAAAAACGGATGTCCACTCCCCTAATGTACTCGCTAACTCTACGCAAACAATTTTTTTCCGCAAAAGAAAAACGGGCATCACTAACAATGTGATGTACGCTCCCTTAATGCACTTGTTAAAAATGTACTTAATGCAAACAATATTTTTTTCTACAGAAAAAAAACGGACGTCACTAACAATGCGACGTATGCTCCCATAATGCGCTAGCTAATACCCGGTGATATCACATTTTTTTAATGCAAAAGAAAGACGCTACCTCCCCACCTGTAAAGCTACTCTGTACTGACTATTAGAAATAACACTGTACTCCTGGTGAACTCTTTGAGCTCAGCGCTTTTTATCATTCCCCAGTGGTTCTCAGCCTGGACAGTCGCATCTTGGCATCGTCCAGGTTGAAAACTGTTTATCCCCAAACATGGATTACGGAATGGGACAGAATGACAGACAGGTCAGGGATATGGTTGCTTTTTATTTTTGTTTTGTTTTTTTACAGGAGACGTTGGCTTCAGTGGAATTGATTGATAGGTGAGTATTTTTGTTTTATTATTTTATGTTTTTACAGCAGATGAGGGATTCAGCGGAATGGGCGTTAAAAAAAACACACTATTTAAAATAAAGGACTTTATTCTGTCTGTGTGTTCATTTACAATATAACTATAGGATTACTAATGGATAGTGACATCAACCCTACAAATATGAACCCCACCTGCCACCGCCACAGGGAAAGTGGGAAGAGCCAGGCAAAGCGCCAGAATTGGCGCATCCAATAGATGCAACTTTTCTGGGCAGCTGCATGCTGCTATCTTTAGGCTGCTGGGGTCAATATCCATGGCCCCTTACCAGCCTGAGAATACCAGCCCCCCAGCTGTCTGCTTTAGCTTGGCTGGTTTTCAAAAATGGGGGACCCCATGCCATTTTTTAAAATAATTTATTTAAATAAATAAAAAAAACGACTTGGTGACCCCTGTATTCTTGATAAGCAATCTTGCTAAAACTGACAGCTGAGGGTTGCATCCCACAGCTGTCAGTTTTGACTGGCTGGTTATCAAACATACAAGGGAACCCACGCGTTTTTTTTTTTAAATTACTTATTTAGAGCGCAGGTGCCGACTGATGAATACTCCCATCAGCCACACTTGTTCTCTTTGTTATTAGCCGCAGCAGGCATAGGCTGATGGGAGCAGCAGTCCCATCAACCGACACCAGTGACCAGAGGTAAAGTTTTTACCTTAGATCACAGCTGTAGGCTCACGCTGTAATTTTTTATGCTGTACAGTAAAAAAAAGGACATATCTCTGCGAGTTTTGCACAGGCACACAGTCCGTGAAAAATCATGGATATGTGAACTGTCTCATAGACTATAATGGTTACCTGTTGTATCTGTGAAAAATATGGAGAGAATCTGTAGATGTTAGGCCAGAGTCACATTAGTGTATCACATCCGATGCGAGAGTAGCAGATGTGATATGCTAATGACACTTTCTACCACTGACAGCTCCTTGAGGCCTTTATCTGACATACCAATAGGGGGCGTGACCACTTAAAGTCTCTAGGGCAGCATGAATGCCAAATACTGCCCTGTATATAGTCACTCTCTACATGAGTACATTAGACACTTGTACTGCATGATTGGAGCAGCTGATAGAATGGCACAATGTCTGCATATGACTGTCCCTGACAGTGTGCCACATGCGGCTCAAACATCTGGAGTATTGTCATGTGTCCTCTATAAAAACAGCATGACAATCAGTCCTTACCTCTCCATTGTCCTTCCCATCACAATGGCCACAGCCTCCCAGTTTACATGTGTTCTCTCAATACACAAGAGTGGAAATCGTGCTCAGTAAATCTGAGCAGTGACAGCTCTGCACTTACCACAGTCATTTCTCCTTCTGTCATACTTCCTGAGATTTTCATCATGTGATAATAATTATTACCATTAATAGGGAATCAACCTAAATGCTGATACCTTTATGTTACCGAATAATTAAAGGGCCTGCAAAAACATGAACAGGACCAATGAGTTGTATTTGATATTTATTTATTTTTTTTGTAAATTCATATAGAAACCCAAAGACACACCTAGTTGCCTTTTTCAGTTTAGTTCTTATTTTGCTAATAAAATTACCATGATAAGGCCTTTATCATCTGTTCCAGGCTGTTGAGAATTGGTGGAAGGGATCATATTCCACAGCTTTACGTTTCATGCAGACTAATAGCCCTCTCTTTCCTTTTCTTTCTTTTGGCAGTTCCTGCCCACTTACCCTTTGGGTATTTTCAAACATCTGTATTTTTGGTCCGGTAGCCAATATTAGTCAAAAGGGCTGTCACGGATTCATCATTTACTATGGCCCAGGGATGATGGAGTGACAACTCAGCTGTCCTATAGCATCTGAATGTGCTGGACTGTCAGTTTTTTTAGTGACAGCCCAGTCATCCAATATGATGCTGGCGCATGTTTGACTGTCAGTATTTTGATTGATAACCCTGCTGCTCAATCTAGCCTAGTCTGCGGGCGTTCCTCCAGGTGCCTCCCATTCTTGATTATTTGCTAGCTATTTAACTGGCTATCTATCAGCAGACCAATGGCAGCTTTGCTCTGTGATGTGTGTGCATAGTTCTGTGTCTTGATTCCCATATCTTGTTGTCGGACTTTGGATTTGTCGTGACTATTTGCCTGTGTTATCCCTTTTGCTGTTGACTTTCTCTAACCTCAGGTTACTGACCCCGGACTTGGCCTGTGACCATCTGTTTTCTTATCCCCTTATCTTGATGTTCCCTACTGGCATTTGAAACTAGACTGTTACTCGACCACGCCTTTGTATTGCTCCTCTGTACTATGAGCCCTCCTGTTATCTGATTGTGGACCTCCTGACTACCCTGTCTCATGGTTCATCCATTAATAGTGACTCAGCATCACAAGGGCCTTTCAGAGGGCAGATTTTCCACACGGCCCAAATGTCCACATAAACAAATTGCAGCACTCACTACTCGCTTCAAAAATTCAGATGAAACTTTCCTTTTCAAGTCTATAGGT
The DNA here is from genome assembly GCA_033576555.1 of Oophaga sylvatica. Taxonomy (NCBI): domain Eukaryota; kingdom Metazoa; phylum Chordata; class Amphibia; order Anura; family Dendrobatidae; genus Oophaga; species Oophaga sylvatica. The sequence continues at coordinate 211,287,013 of JARQOD010000006.1, read as the reverse complement.
GTGCAAAACAATCATATCCCATACGGATCAACTGTATAACATTCGATTTTTATGGATACATTGCAATTAATATTAACTGTTGATATACAAAAACCATATGGATGACATATTGATGGACCATACAAATTAAAAATCCTCCAGTTTTGCTGGATGAAAATCGGACAATTTTTTAAATGGTCTTGTAAATTTAGCCTTTTGGTAATATGCGAGAAGGCTTCTTAGTATGATTGTATTTTTAATTATTTTATAGGATTTTGTAATTTCTATGTCTACCCTGCAAGTCAAGATTGGATTTCTTTTACAAGTGAGAAGCCAAAGGCAGCAGCGGCTGGCATACTCTGCCAATTTGGGGTTTATTTGGTTAGAGACGTATTGTGCATGCCATTGAGTTGATTGGGCGACTAGGGATTGAATAGGAGAGTACCACCTTTTACACTTTAGTCAGGATACTGTTTGAAGAAACTTTTCTGTGACTTCTTTAAAGGCAATTCATGTCATGTACGTACATGTATTTAAAGAGCATCTGCTTTTAACATAAATGATTCCCAATCATTAAGAAAGGAAGAGCTGAAGAAATAAAATCTTAAGAGTATAGCTTACTAATACGTGGTGTTCTGGCTTTTGGGACCCCAAAGGAATTGCATGCCCAAACCTCTGCTCCATTCATTGACTATGGGACTGATGGAAAAAGCCAAGCTGTACTATCCACTGGCACAGACAACAATTTAAGCATTGTTTTCCCTTCTTTGTGATAGCATATGTAGTCCAGAGGCTTTCCATACATTTGTGGGTTTTGATCCAAGTTTTTAAATTTACTTTTTAAAGCAAATCTAGGAGTTGATTAAAAAGGAGACGTAGAATATATTCTTTGTCTTTATACTGCTCTTCATTTATTATCCATAACTGGTTTTAACTTTAAAACAAGTATTAAAAAAAATCCTGCCACCCTATAGCTGAGTTACTGCCGTTGCACGCACTTTTATTGAGTATTGCTGTGGTTTTGCAATGCAGTGGTTGGCTGCGTAGTTTTTACAAATGGAAAAACAGTATGTTTTACCTATAAGGCTGATTTTGCCTATTATATTTCTCATTTGTTATAATTCTGCTTCAGCCATTTTTGGTCCGTGTGTCAGTTTTTAGAATCTGTGTTCGCATATATAATTATAGATTTTTCTACCTATAATATAGTAAAATACAGACAGCATATGGATGATATCCACATGTTATAATTTTCATTGCATTGTGAGTTTGATCCACAACACGGATCAAAGTAGGAAGTCTTATTTTGTATTTTTCTTTTTGTGAAGAATTGGTTCCTTAAAAAAGGGACAGGGGAAAAGTCACATTCATTGCAATGGGGTCATGTTTTATCTGCAAAGAAATTAGATTTTTCTCAAGCCCCTACAACCTATTGTCTGTGAATTCCAAAATGAAAGAGTACATTATCTCCCTCTGGTGTTACGGAGTGGCTGACCGGAAAAACAAAATGCACAGATACACGGTTATATATATATATAAGTTAAAGTTTCTCTTTGGGTGCAAACTGTTGGAATCTCCCTTATAAATAGAAGCTATAGTAAAAGCTGTTGTCCCTTGAATAAAGCACATTTTAATTAACAGATATTGGAATTATAAGTTCCATAACTGGATGTGTTAAAACATTTTTTTCCTGTGCAGAGATAATTAATCTTATAAATGTGCCCCTGCTGTGTTTCTGTGTAATGGCCGTGTCTGACTGTACAAGAACATGGTCTGATCATACCACAGCTCCTGTGCAGGGGAGGATGCAAAACAGATTATACTGACATTGCAGAAGGGATCACAGCTACTGTTTTCTGTGAGGTAAAGCATTTCCTTGCTGTTTAAAAACATGTTTTAACTCACAGAAAGATCTATTAATTGAAATGTACTCTGTTAATGGGAAAACCTCTTTAATAGAAAATAACCAATAAGATATTAACACGACGAAGAACAAAAACCAATACATTATCTCTTACAGAAAGCATGTGATGTATTGGTAATGCAAAAATCTTCCCTAAATATATATTTGAATTGGTTCGGTTCTCTGACGATAAGTCTACTTGGGTAGTGCTGTAATAGTGCACTCGGATGTCATCTGTTTGGTATCCGTTTTTCACAAACTGATAAAAATCACTGATTAAACTCTGTCTTTTTTTCTTGTACATTAAAAAAAACAAATAAGGCACAAAAGTATTGTATGTGCACATGATGTCTTTTTCAAATGGACTACTCCAGCAACCTGCCTGAAAATGTGTTAATACCACATCAAAATGACCGAAACTTTCTGGGCATATACAACCCCTGGCAAAAATTATGGAATCACCGGCCTTGGAGGATGTTCATTCAGTTGTTTTATTTTGTTGAAAAAAAACAGATCACAGACATGGCACAAAACTGAAGTCATTTCAAATGGCAACTTTCTGGCTTTAAGAAACACTAAAAGAAATCAAGAATAATGTGGTAGTCAGTAATGGTTATTTTTTTAACCAAGCATAGGGAAAAATTATGGAGTCACTCAATTCTGAGGGAAAAAATTATGGAATCATGAAAAACAAACAAACAAAAAAAACACTCCAACACATCACTAGTATTTTGTTGCACCACCTCTGGCTTTTACAACAGCTTGCAGTCTCTGAGGCATGGACTTAATGAGTGTCAAACAGTACTCTTCAATCTGGCTCCAACGTTCTCTGATTGCTGTTGCCAGATCAGCTTTGCAGGTTGGAGCCTTGTCATGGGCCATTTTCTTCAACTTCCACCAAATATTTTCAATTGGATTGGGATCCGGACTATTTGCAGGCCATGACCTTGACCTTATGTGTCTTTTTTCAAGGAATGTTTTCACAGTTTTTGCTCAATGGCAGGATGTATTATCATCTTGAAAAATGATTTCATCATCCCCAAACATCCTTTCAATTGATGGGATAAGAAAAGTGTCCAAAATATCAACATAAACTTGATATAGGAAAGATGTGTATCTTCGTACCGTGTTAGCCAGTAGATAGAAAAATATTTAGACTTGAGAGTCCTCAGTGGTTGATACCTTTTAATGGCTAACTGAAAAGATGGTAACAAATTGCAAGCTTTCGAGACTACTCAGGTCTCTTCATCAGGCATAGACTAATACAACATCTGAAGAATCACATATTTATACACAAAATAGCACAGAAAAAATGCAATAGGTAGGACAAGTGACATGAAGCAGAACTGTCATTATGGCAGAGGGATTAACATAAATATGACTAGTTCATAGATAAGGAGTGAAGGTTTTATTACCCTCTGATTGGGGTCTGGTATTGTGTTGTGATGACCCTAAAAGGTCAGGGAGGCAGATTCCTTAATTGTTGTAGAACGACATAAAACTCTGGGATATATTCATCCCAGCACTAAGAGTGTCAAAGGTCATCATAAGTTTATATTCCCAGACTTTTCTATCCTTCTCAGATTTGAAGTTAGATTTTAATACAAGTAAGGCCTCGGGCCTACTACCGCTACATTGATGACATTTTAATCATCTGGACGGAGTCTGAACAACAGCTAAAGACGTTCCATGAACAGTTCAATCAATTTCATCCCACCATCAACTTAACACTTAACTACTCCAGCACTGAAATTAACTTTTTAGACACCACCATTAAGCTAAAGAACAATGAAATAGAGACATCCCTGTATCAGAAGCCAATCGACCGTCCAACATATCTTAAATGGGACAGTTTCCATCCTAAACACATAAAAAACTCTATTGTCTACAGCCAAGCCATCAGATACAACCGTATATGTTCCAACCCCATGGATAGAGATGAACACCTTGGTCGCCTCAGAAAGACTTTTTTGAACCAGGGCTACCATCCAAGAACAATTGAAAACCAAATTACAAGAGCCACCAGAATATCAAGGAATCACCTGCTACATTACAAAGCTAAAGAAGAAAATAACCGGGTGCCTCTAGTGGTCACCTACAATCCAAGTCTGGAGATGCTAAGGGGAGCTGCACGGAAACTACAACCTTTACTACAAAAAGATGCCCGATTACAATCCATATTTCCAGACCCCCCACTACTATGTTTTAGGCAGCCCCCAAATCTAAGAAGCATCATTGTCAGAAGCTCCCTGTCCTCCCCAACAGCTGCAGGAACCTTTCCTTGCAGACAAAAGAAATGCAAGACCTGTACATCTATAATGACCACGGACAGGATAAAGATCCCCAACTCCCATCAGGACTACAAGATACCAGGTACTTTCAGCTGCATCACATCTAATGTGGTGTACCTAATTATATGTACTAAATGTCCAACTGGGGGTCTGTATGTGGGGGAGACCGGGCAAAAACTGAGAACAAGGATGAATTCTCATCGCCACACGATAAGAGAAAAAAGAATGGATTTACCTGTGGCCAAACACTTTTGTATGCCCGGTCATAGCATGACAGATATGGAATTACTTGTATTAAAATCTAACTTCAAATCTGAGAAGGATAGAAAAGTCTGGGAATATAAACTTATGATGACCTTTGACACTCTTAGTGCTGGGATGAATATATCCCAGAGTTTTATGTCGTTCTACAACAATTAAGGAATCTGCCTCCCTGACCTTTTAGGGTCATCACAACACAATACCAGACCCCAATCAGAGGGTAATAAAACCTTCACTCCTTATCTATGAACTAGTCATATTTATGTTAATCCCTCTGCCATAATGACAGTTCTGCTTCATGTCACTTGTCCTACCTATTGCATTTTTTCTGTGCTATTTTGTGTATAAATATGTGATTCTTCAGATGTTGTATTAGTCTATGCCTGATGAAGAGACCTGAGTAGTCTCGAAAGCTTGCAATTTGTTACCATCTTTTCAGTTAGCCATTAAAAGGTATCAACCACTGAGGACTCTCAAGTCTAAATATTTTTCTAACATAAACTTGTGCATTTATTGAAGATGTAATGACAGCCATCTCCCCAGTGCCTTTACCTGACATGCAGCCCCATATCATCAATGACTGTGGAAATTTGCATGTTCTCTTCAGGCAGTCATCTTTATAAATCTCATTGGAACGACACCAAACAAAAGTTCCAGCATCATCACCTTGCCCATGTAGATTCGCGATTCATCACTGAATATGACTTTCATCCAGTCATCCACAGTCCACGATTGCTTTTCCTTAGCCCATTGTAACCTTGTTTTTTTCTGTTTAGGTGTTAATGATGGCTTTCGTTTAGCTTTTCTGTATGTAAATCCCATTTCGTTTAGGCGGTTTCTTACAGGTCGGTCACAGACGTTGACTCCAGTTTCCACCCATTCGTTCCTCATTTGTTTTGTTGTGCATTTCCTGTTTTGGAGACATATTGCTTTAAGTATCCGGTCTTGACGCTTTGATGTCTTCCTTGGTCTACCAGTATGTTTTCCTTTAACAACTTTCCCATGTTGTTTGTATTTGGTCCAGATTTTAGACACAGCTGACTGTGAACAACCAACATCTTTTGCAACATTGCGTGATGATTTACCCTCTTTCTTAAGAGTTTGATAATCCTCTCCTTTGTTTCAATTGACATTTCTCGTGTTGGAGCCATGATTCATGTCAGTCCACTTGGTGCAACAGCTCTCCAAGGTGTGATCACTCCTTTTTAGATGCAGACTAACGAGCAGATGCAATTTGATGCAGGTGTTAGTTTTGGGAATGAAAATTAACAGGATGATTCCATAATTTTTTCCTTCAGAATTGAGTGATTCCATAATTTTTCCCTATGCTTGGTTTAAAAAAATAACCATTACTGACTACCACATTATTTGTTCTTGATTTCTTTTAGTGTTTCTTAAAGCCAGAAAGTTGCCATTTGAAATGACTTCAGTTTTGTGCCATGTCTGTGATCTGTTTTTTTTCAACAAAATAAAACAACTTAATGAACATCCTCCAAGGTCGGTGATTCCATAATTTTTGCCAGGGGTTGTATTCCACCTTTTGTCATTTTTTTTAACCGCTTAACCCCTTAGTGACAAAGCCAGTTTGGTACTTAATGACCAAGCCAATTTTTACAATTCTGACCACTGTCACTTTATGAGGTTATAGCTCTGGAACGCTTCAACATATCCCACTGATTCTGAGACTGTTTTTTCATGACACATTGTACTTCATGATAGTGGTAAAATTTCATTGATATAACTTGCATTTATTTCTGAAAAAAATGGAAATTTGGCAAAAATGTTAAAAATTTTGCAATTTTCAAACTTTGAATTTTTGTACCCTTAAATTAGAGAGGGGTGTCGCACAAAATAATTAATAAATATAATTTCCCACATGTCAACTTTACATTAGCACAATTTTGGAAATATAATTTTTTTGTTAGGACGTTATAAGGGTTAAAAGTTGACCAGCGATTTCTCATTTTCCAACAAAATTTACAAAACCATTTTTTTTAGGGACCACCTCACATTTGAAGTGTTTGGGGGGTCAATATGACAGAAAATACCCAAAAGTGACACCATTCTAAAAATTGCACCCCTTAAGGTGCGCAAAACCACATTCAAGAAGTTTATTAACCCTTCAGGTGCTTCACGAGAACTAAAGCAACGTGGAAGGAAAAAATGAACATTTTACTTTTTTCACAAAAAATTTACTTTGGAACCAATTTTTTTATTTTCACAAGGGTATCAGGAGAAAATGGATCACAAAATTTGTTGTGCAATTTCTCCTGAGTACGTCATAACGCTGCATGGCAGGGCTCAGAAGTGAGGGAGCACAGTTGAACTTTTAGAGTGCAAAATTGGCTGGAATCAATGATGGTGCCATGTCTCGTTTGGAGACTCCCTGATGTACCTAAACAGTGGAACCCCCAATTCTAACTCCAACCCTAACCCCAACACACCTCTAATCCTAATCCCAACTATAACCCTAACCACAAACCTAACCCTAACACAACTCTAACCCTAATCCCAACCATAACCCTAATCCCAACCATAACCACAACCCTAACCCAATAGCCCAACCCTAAGTTTAGCCCAACTCTAATTTTAGCCTAGCCTAACCCTAGCCCCAACCTTAACTTTAGCCCAACTGTAACTTTAGCCCAACCCTAACTTTAGCTCCAACCCTAACCCTAGCCCAACCCTAGCCCTAACTTTAGCCCAACCCTAACTTTAGCCCCAACCATAACTTTAGCCCAACCTTAACTTTAGCTCCAGCCCTAATCATAGCCCAACCATAACCCTAACTTTAGCCCAACTCTAACCCTAATGGAAAAATAGAAATAAATACATTTTTTTATTTTATTATTTTTACCTAACTAAAGGGGTGATAAAAGGGTGTTTGATTTACTTTTTTTATTTTGATCACTGTCATATACCCTATCACAAAAAAACATAGAGTGTTCTCAGTGGGAGAAGCAAAATAGGAATCTTGTGGGTATGATACCTTTTAATGGCTAACAAAATATAGTGAAAGATATTACAGGGCAAGCTTTCGAGACTGCTTACGTCTCTTCATCAGGCTGGTGTAACAAACCCTATACCCTATCACAGTGATAAAGATGAACCAATAGGAAAAATTTTTTATTGTTGCCTGGTGCCGGCCGGCAGATCTCGGCGGGCGCACTGGGAATGTGCCCAACATTTTCTTCCTGAATGAAGCTGGGTGTCATGTATAGTGTACAGTTCCTATAGCGTCTTGTGCTTGGGTGCGAGGAAAACACAGGAGACATAGGTTGAAATGAAATGACTTGTATTACTTCATACAAGCATGCTGAAAAGTTCACACAGTTTGCAGGAACAGCGACAGGAGACACAGCAGGCCAGAGTAACTTCAAGCACTACAATAAATCTCCAAAGCAGGTTCAGGATCTCTTCTCTGTACCGTCATTCCTCTGCAAACATGGATTCACCAAACAGCAGGTTTCCAGAGTCCAAAAGTGTTCCAAGGTTCCTCAGTAGGGAATAGCTGGAGTACAAGTCCAAGGCTTCCAGGAGTCAGGTCACAGACTGACTGAGGCTTGATTCAGGAGCACTGATTGTTCAGCTGAGGCTGCTTAAGAAGCAAGAGGGAAGAATCAGGGCGGGAACATGAAAACTGGAAACTCCATATTAACTGAGGGCAAGAGCTGCAGAAAGACAGAAAGCAAAATGGGCGACGGAAAACTGAGTTTCAAGGAACATGTCAACAGAGACAAAGAACCTTACATTACTCCCCCCTTAGGGACAACCTCCGGATGACCTCAGACCAGGCTTGTCAGGGTACCTCTGATGAAACTGGGGGAGCAGGCGAGGAGCATTTACATTATTGACTGGTTCCCATGAGTTGTCCTCCACTGGGTAGCCCTGCCATTTAATCAAATATTGCAACTGATTTCTGTACAACCTGGAATCTAGAATCCTTTCCACCATAAATTCTTCCTGACCATCGACCAGCACTGGGTCAGGGCAAGGAGAAGAACGTCCAGGAAACGTATTGGGTGTTGCAGCCTTTAGTAGGGATACATGAAAGACAGGGTGGATTCTCATAGTTCTGGGCAGTTGAAGACGACAAGCAACAGCACTTATAATCTTATTGATCTTATAAGGTCCAATGTACTTATGTCCCAATTTAGACGATGGAATCTTTAATTTAAGATTTCTGGTTGACAGCCAGACCAAATCTCCGACCTTGAAAGCTGGTGCAGGTTTACGAAATTTATCTGCTGCTTTCTTGTACCTTTCCTGAGCCAATTCTAGATTTTCCTTTAGAAGATCCATATTCTTTTGTAAAGAAGTGATTCTTTCAGCCACTGCCGGCAAGGGCGTATCTATGGGAAATCGAGGAAGAATGTTAGGATGATAACCTAGATTGGAGTAAAAAGGAGACTGCTTAGTGGAGGCGCTCTGAGAGTTGTTATAAGAGAACTCAGCCAGTGGAAGTAGATCCACCCAATCATCCTGTAGGTGGCAGATAAAACAGCGGAGATACTGCTCCAGGGTCTGATTGGTTTGTTCTGTCTGTCCATTAGTCTGGGGATGAAAAGCAGAAGAAAGGTTTACTTTAATGTCCAATGCTGCACAGAAATTTTGCCAAAACCTTGAAGTGAATTGCACCCCTCGATCCGAAATGACCTCATCCGGTACTCCATGTAAGCGAAACACATTCTTAATCATCAAGTCTGATGTCTGTTTTGCAGTGGGTAAGCCGACACAAGGGATAAAATGAGCTGCCTTTGTTAGACGGTCAACCACCACTAGAATGGTGTTCTTCCCTTGAGAGGTTGGTAACTCCACAATGAAGTCCATAGAAATGGATCCCCACGGGCGGGACGGGGTGGGAAGAGGTTGCAACAGACCAGTTGGTGAGGAGCGAGGTGTTTTGCATCTTGCACAGACTTCACATGAAGTGACATAGTTTAAGACATCTTTCCTGTAAGTGGGCCACCAAAAGAAACGAGAAAGAAATTCTTGTGTCTTTAGAATTCCCCTATGCCCGGCTATCTTGGAATCGTGGATGAGTTGCAATACTCTCAATCTGACTGTTTCAGGTATATACAGACGTTGTCCCTGAATCCACACACCATTCTTAAAGACAAGACTTACGTCCCTTGGGGGTTGAGCCAACAAAGAATCCGCATGGTATGCTTCCTTGATGTCCTTAAGTAGGTCTTGATTATGAATCACTCCCAGGAATCTAGAGTCAGGAAGAATAGTCTTAGGAGGAGTAAGTGGACGTGTCTCTGCTGAATGAATCCTAGAGAGTGCATCAACCTTTCCATTGCGCGATCCTGGTCTATAAGAAATGACAAAATTAAATTGGTTTAGGAAAAGATTCCAGCGAGCCTGGCGAGGAGTCAGGCACTTAGCCGACCTGATAAATTCAAGGTTACGATGGTCTGTCAGGACGACTATTTGCTGTGCAGCTCCCTGAAGAAGGTGTCTCCATTCCTTGAAGGCGGCAATAATGGCCAACAATTCTCTATTGCCCACATCGTAGTTCCTCTCAGCCGAAGACAACTGCTGGGAAAAGAAGGCACAGGGATGCAAGACATTCTTCTCACCTGTTCTCTGAGAGAGTATAGCTCCAACGGCACAGTCTGAAGCATCCACCTCTATTATGAAGGCAAGCTCGGGGTTGGGATGTACTAAGATAGGTGCGGTGGTAAATTTATCCTTTAAACAGGAAAATGCTTCCTGAGCTTGCGGGGTCCAGGAGAACCTAGACTGTTTCTGGGTAAGTTGGGTGATAGGTGACACTACCTCAGAAAAATTCTTAATGAAACGTCTATAGAAGTTGGCAAACCCGATGAAACGCTGCACCTCCTTCACATTTCTAGGAATTGGCCAATCCTTGATGGCTTGGGTCTTGCTTCCATCCATACTAATCCCTTGCGTAGATAGTACATACCCCAGAAATTGAATTTCGGTCCTATGGAATTCACATTTTTCAAGTTTGATGTAGAGATGGTTTTGTCTTAGGCGTTCTAAGACCATTCTCACATGTCCATGATGTTCCTCTGTGGAGTTAGAAAAAATTAGAATATCATCCAGATAAATCACCACAAATGTATCTAGGAGATCCCTGAAGATATCATTCACGAAGTGTTGGAAAGTGGCTGGGGCGGTACTCAGACCAAAAGGCATAACTAGATATTCAAAGTGTCCATAACGTGACCTGAAAGCAGTCTTCCATTCATCCCCAGGTCTAATACGGACCAAGTTATAGGCCCCACGGAGATCCAGTTTAGAGAAAATTTTGGCATGCCGCACTCTCTCCAACAATTCAGGGATTAAAGGCAATGGATAACGGTTTCTAATAGTAACCTTATTGAGTTCCCTATATTCTATGCAGGGTCTCAGAGATCCATCTTTCTTCTTCACAAAGAAGATGGGTGCACCTGCGGGAGATGAAGAGGGGCGTATGAAGCCCTTGGCTAAATTTTCGTCTATATAATCCTTCAAAGCTTTTAGCTCGGGCCCCGCTAGGGGGTAGATCTTACCAAAAGGTATCTCGGCTCCAGGCAATAATTCAATTGGACAATCATATGGACGGTGAGGAGGAAGCTGATCAGCGTTCTTCTTGTCACATAAATCCACATAGTCCTGGTATACAGCTGGTAGTTCAGGGACTGACATGGTTCCTTTAGGAACAGAGCAAGCTGAAACTCCTTGACTCATCTGTTTCTCCGGAAAGTGTAATTCCTTGGTCTCCCAGTTAATCGTAGGATTCTGCGCCTGCAGCCATGGTAGCCCTAGAATAATGGGGAAAGTGGGGAGAAGAGATAAGCATAAAAGACATTTTCTCCTGATGATCTTTACCCATAAGGACCCTCAAAGGCTCTGTTTCTTGATCCACTGGTCCAGAAGTCAGTAGAGAGCCATCCACAGTCTCCATCTGTACTGGAGTAGCCTTCTTCACTGAACGTATCCCCTGTTTCAGAGCAAAGGAGATATCCATAAAATTTCCACTTGCTCCTGAGTCGATCATAGCAGAGCTAGACACCCAGACTGAGTCAACCCAGAGTTTGATGGAAAGGAAGCAATGAGAATTGTTTCTTTTACAACTCAGCTGGGACACCGCTGAGGAAACTTGAAAAATTGCAGCGTTTATACCGTCATCGTCCCCAGAACTAACAGAGTTTAAGTCCGAGAAATCAAGATCTCTTGCAGCAGATCTCTCTGGAGCCTGAGGCTCGGACATGACAGAGCTCCTCTCGCAACACTCACAGTGAATGACTGCTGCAGTAGTCTTACGAGAACGGCTGGGGCAGTTTATAATGAAGTGCCCTGACTTACCACAGTAGAAACATAGATTTTCCTTTATACGATGTTCTTTGCGTGCATCACTAACCCGTCTTTGTAAAGAGTCCACCTGCATGGGTTCAGGTTCTGGTTCCCTTGTGATCCTACTCAAAGGTTCCTTAGCTGAGGAGGGAGGTAGTAAAAGGTTAGTGCGATTATTTTCGAACCATCTCTCTTGTCTGCGTTCAGTCAGACGAGCATCAATACGGATACAATAGTTAATAAAGTCACCTAACGCAGTGGGAGGGTCGGCACGAGCAAGTTCATCCTTAATCAGTGGAGACAACCCTTTCCGAAAAATAGATTTTTTAGCGGAAGTGTCCCAAGTGGTATCAAGAGCCCATCTCCTGAAATCCAGGGCATATTCGGCTACTGAACGCTTACCTTGGCGCAAAGTTAACATGGCTGCTTCAGCTGTTGCACCTCGATTGGGGTCATCAAACACCTGACCCATGGCTGAAATAAAAGCATCAAGGTGATTCAAACAATCATCCTCAGTCTCAATCAGAGGGTTTGCCCACATCAAAGCCTTATTGGTAAGCAACATGATTATAGTAAGCACTTTGGATCGTTCAGTGGGAAATTGTGAAGCATGTGCAGAGAAAAATAAATTGCATTGATTAATAAATCCTCTGAATTTCTCACGTTCACCGCCAAAACGAAAAGGAGGTAATTTGGGGATCCCAGAACTTGGGGTTATGGCAGGAGCCTGGGCTCGTTCCTCTAGAGCCTCAATCCTGGCTCGCAATTCCTGGGTAGTCTGTCCAAACACTTGCAAATTATGATTAGTGAGGTCCTGTAGGCTTGCAAAACGGGTTTTTAAAGTCTGTACATCTGAAAGGATTGTATCAGTCACTCCGCAAAGTTCCTTTATGCGGGCCTCCATCTTCCAGATCTTTTAAGGCAGAAGTGCTGGAAGGAGAAGAGGAAAGGAAAAAAAACAAAACAATAGTGTTTACCTGTGGTAACACTCCAGAGTAAAATTTAAGGGAATGCGCTCACCTGGAATGGTTGTGAGAAGTCACAACCACTGTCATCACATAAGGTATTAAACGGACATCTGATATCCACAGTCACAGCAGACACGGCTTTCCCAGACCCAGCAGACACTAAACATTGGCTCCTGAATCTTGTCATGTATAGTGTACAGTTCCTATAGCGTCTTGTGCTTGGGTGCGAGGAAAACACAGGAGACATAGGTTGAAATGAAATGACTTGTATTACTTCATACAAGCATGCTGAAAAGTTCACACAGTTTGCAGGAACAGCGACAGGAGACACAGCAGGCCAGAGTAACTTCAAGCACTACAATAAATCTCCAAAGCAGGTTCAGGATCTCTTCTCTGTACCGTCATTCCTCTGCAAACATGGATTCACCAAACAGCAGGTTTCCAGAGTCCAAAAGTGTTCCAAGGTTCCTCAGTAGGGAATAGCTGGAGTACAAGTCCAAGGCTTCCAGGAGTCAGGTCACAGACTGACTGAGGCTTGATTCAGGAGCACTGATTGTTCAGCTGAGGCTGCTTAAGAAGCAAGAGGGAAGAATCAGGGCGGGAACATGAAAACTGGAAAGACAGAAAGCAAAATGGCCGACGGAAAACTGAGTTTCAAGGAACATGTCAACAGAGACAAAGAACCTTACACTGGGGGCAGGGGAACTTCATGGGGATGCAGGGGCATCGGAGGTACCATGGGGAATACGGGGACCCCATTTCTCTCTCCTTTGATGTGCGATCAGAGAGAAATTAAATGGGAGATCAGACTTTTTTTGTGGTCACCGGTATTTGGTGAATAATGGCGATCGCAACACCGGGGTTGGTAAAAACCAACCCAAATCATGTTCTCTGGGGTCTCGGCTACCCCCGGTAGCCAAGACCCCAGAGAAATTCCGACTCTGGGGGGCGCTATACACTTTTTTCTCAGCACCATTAAAAAATGGCGCTGAGTCATTAACACCATTAACTGCTGCCATTAAAAGGCTTATCGGCGGTCGTTAAGGGGTTAAGGCTTTGAAAGCTGTGAAGAAGTGGCCTAACCATTCTTCTGGCACCCTGAAACGTGCAATGCGGTATTTGGAGTACTCTCATGGACATGGGTAAGGTGTTCTAACTCTCCGTACATGTTATTTAGCATGTGGATTACCTGCACGTACACTAATTAGAAACACCGCAGGCGTTTACTCTTGCTGTACAGTATATACAATATGCTATTTAATACTTGCTTTCCCAATGAGCATTGAACCTACACTTTAGTAAAGGAATTGTATGGACACATTTTATGTATATTTTATATTAATACTGATATTCTCAATGTCATTTATTGTGATATAATCTTGTATACTCGTATTTAGCATGGAACTTTGTATGTACTATATATAACTTCATATATGTCTCCCGGGATTATCCCTGGTATATACTGAAAGATATTCAAAATAATTTTTTGACCTGTTATTACCAATGTGTTTTTCCGTGTCTCTTGTTTGAGCTCTAGCTGTGAACCTCATTTCATGATTATCATATGGAAACTGTTCCAATATTTAATATGCCGTTTGCTAAATTAGTATGCCATTTTTATCATTTTTTGTGTATCTTTTTTGATATTTAAAAACTTTTTTTATTGATATTCTTGGAGGCTGCCACTTTGTAGTCTTTATAGGTTATATTCATTTTTGAGTCCTCTCCTAATCTAATAATGCTATTGCTAAAAAGACGCTGTTGGCAAAGCAGTCACAAAAGATGTCCAAAAAACTTCAGAAATGGCGCTTAAGGAAAAATACCCCAGCAATTTTCTGCTTCATAAACCAATCAAGTATTTATTTATTTTACTTCCTTATATAGTGCCATTAATTGCACAGCACTTTACGGACATTATCGGCACTGTCCCCATTGGGATTCACAATCAAGACTCCCTATCAGTATGTCTTTGGAGTGTTGGAGGAAACCAGAGTACTGGGAGAAAACCCACCCAAATACAGGGAGAACATGTTGTCCTTGGTGAGACTTGAACCCAGGACCCTAGTGCTAAAAGGATACATTGCTAACCACCGAGCCACCATGCTACACCATGCTAGGGCCTAATTCAGACATCAGGATTTTTTTCCAATGTAAAAAAAGACATCTGGTGGAGCTCTAAAATAGGGAAGAATTGTGTAGCCATTGGCAGTTGTGAAGACACGAGTGTAAGTGGATGCTCTCATTCTCATCCACTAGTCTGGCTGTATTAAGAAAGACCTCATGGACCAGGGCTCATCCCACTGGATGCTCTCGCTCCTTTTCCCATGGGCATAATACTACTCAGACAAAACAGGGTGAGGGTAAAACAGTGTGGCAATATTTTATTGAACCACCAAACAGACAATAACATATAGAACAGTCCCAGCAAATACCCAAGACGGTGCAAAATTACAGAGTTTCACCCTTCCACTGACTCGCCGGGATTATAACAGTTGCAACTTTGCAGCTTCCAAGTCCTACTAACCCCACCAGTGGCACACCACTTTTGGTGGGCACCCACAGAGAGAAGGTAATGACAAGCTTCAGTAGCTGATAGTCCAATGAGGCACGTGGTCAGGTGAACAGAGTGTCCTAACCTGGCTTCTCTGAACGTCTCCATGTGGCAAGGTGACTGGAAGAGCCCAACCTGGCTTCCCCAACGTAACCATGGGGCCAGGTGACTGGAGGGTCCCAACTTGGCTTCCCCAAATGTATCCATGGGGCCAGGTGACAGGAGGTTCACAACCAGGCTTTGCTAAAAGTCTTCATGGGCTCTGTGATGTACAATGGAGCAGAGCTTTATTCCTCCAACTAGGGCCAAGATCCCTTAAGCTGGCATCCTGTAGAATGTTAAATCTGTGTTCATCTTGATGGTGTGTCTTTCCTGATTAAGCTATGGTGTCATTGCTGATTTTTTGTATACTCTTCCAGGAAACAGAGGTAGATCCCCTTGTTATAGATCACAGCTCTTATTCAGGCATTTTTCTACAGGATTGACGAAGGTGGAAGGAGGTCAACTTTCATTGTTTGAGTATTTAATCAATCTGCATAGTTTGTCGTACACTGTTTTGCAGGCTAAAAAGCTACATGGACTTGATATAATGGTAATCAACATATTAGCAAACATCGATTGTTTAATGACCCTGCGTCCCTGTCCTCCAAGGATAGCAGACAATAACCTTGTAGGAGCTGATATAAAAGGTAAACAGCAAACATTAAACAATTCACAAACATCAATTCAAGAGTCAACTTTCAGACTCGTATGACAACAGTCTATGTTTCTTGACCCACCAAAAAAAACACATAAATTCAATAACCAACATTCAGACAATAGCCTATATGTCCTGGGCTACTGAAAATAGACATCTGGCATAATTAAGATTAAATGCTGTGTCGTCACAGAAATGAAACCCCAGTCTTATACTTTGACTTTGTTTTAAATGCACTCTAGGTTTGAACTTTAACAGACTGACACAAAATACTTACCAAACCCATTAGTTTTAGGATATGCTGGAAAACTCATTTATTAAGGGAAATGCCAGAGCACTATACTCTGATTTTATGAAACTACCAACTGAATAGCAGAAATTACTTTGCTTCTAATTACAAAACAGAATAAAGTTAGTACTCATGCCATTTAGAAGCAGGTAAGGAGGTACTGTATGAGTATGGTCACTTTTCCGCTTTGACATTCTGTTTGTCTATTCGAGTACAAATGGAATTATGTCAAAAGGGATAACTGATGCAAATGGAAGCACAGGGTCCACATTGATTATTATGGGGTCTGTCTGGGTTCAGTTATGTGTCTGTTTTTAGATCCAGGGAAAGAGCACACCATGTACAACTTTTTCTTCAGTTCTAAACATTGAAACATAATGGAACACAGACGGACCCCATAATAATCAATGGGAACCCTATATTTTCATTGGAATCAGTTATGCATTGGATCTATTTTTTACATTAGTGTAATGTGAACATAACCTAAACAGTGCACTACATACAAATCTGCACTCATTACATGCATTTTCAATAAGTAACCTACCTACATATTTCTTTCTCTCTAATTATTCCTAGATGTATTAATTATTTATTATTAATATAGCATTGCTGATGTTGCTAAATTTTTTGACACAGTGTGTGTTTACATAAGTTACCAGCATGCAATTTTCATGAAATATGAGACGTGGTCGCTGAGCTTCACAGTGATGTGGTTTTGGTGTCTAGATTACATTTCTTGCTTCTTCTTTCTTTGATCTTCTAACTGCATCTGTTTGCATTGGTTGACATTAGCTCTTGCACCTGTTTATATTCACATACAGCAGCACAAATGTGAAAATTGCATACCAGTGAAAACCTCACATTTCTATTACTAACATATGTATTTTCAGGCACAAATCAGGAGATTTGTTTCTTTGTTTATTTATATGTCATTTTTAGATATTTATACTGAAATTCAACACATTCATGTTGCACTATGCAAATATTTTGCTTGATTATAGTACTGAACTAATGCATGATACATGTAAAATTAATCAATCAGAATGGTAAATAGTCATGGAAAATTATAGCAGCCATAAAAAGTATTGTATGATGTAAATAGGAAAATTAGCACCCCATTTATGACCACTCTACAGGGCTGAAAACTTCTTGACAATCTGTGTCCAAATTGATGAGGTAAGAAATTCTCATGTAGTTTTGAAAATTTGAAGACATAATGATGACCACCATAGTAGTGCCATTCACTTGAACTACATAACACTAAGAGGCACAGTAGAACTACTGGATATTCATACCTGTATTTGCCCTTGGAAACAACAGTGACAGACACTCATAGCAGTAATAGTCACAATGACCCAAAAGTGCCACTACTAGAAAACAGTAGATCTATCCACTGTAAATCAACTTTGAGCCGATTTTCCTGAAATTCGTAGGTCACCGCAAATTTGAACAATTTGTGATGCGATTCGCGAGGATCGCAAAAAAACCCTTTCAAACACTGCTGAAGACTAAAACATGAGGCAGGGCTACACGGATGGCCTCGTAATGCCTTGCAGCTATCACATCACATGGTCTAGTGCCTATAACAGTCATTGTAAAAGATGACGGTGGGCCAAGCAGCTGTCATTATGGCCTAGGGGTTGGTGGTCATAGCACACAGCTTATGACACAGGGATAGAAAAATGCTTGAATCTGATTGTGGTGTACTACTGCAGTACTGGTAGTCTTAGTCTGAATAATAATGCAAAGATAGGGAGATGCTGGACCTGCATAGTCAGTGTGACTGTGAACAGATTTAGCTGTGATATACTGCAGTAACAGCATATTTATAACTGCATTTTTTTATTCTTCACACACAGCAAATGAGGAGGATAATTTAGCCCCTTAACGACTGCCGATACGCCTTTTAACGGCGGTAGTTAAGCGTACAGTACTTAAACCACAGCGCCGTTAATTAACGGCCCTGTGGAAAAAGTGTATAGCGCCCCCCAGAGTCGCATTTTCTCCGGGGTCTCGGCTACCCGGGGTAGCCGAAACCCCAGAGAACATGAATCGGGTCGGTTTTTACCGACCCCGATGTTGCGATCGCCGTTATTAACCCTATAACGGCGATCGCAACAGAAAAAAATCTGATGTGCCATTTAATTTCGCTCTCCTCTGATGTGATTGGACATCAGAGGAGAGAGAAAAAGGGTCCTCGATCCCCCCTTGTGGCCCCCCGATCCCACCTTTGTGGCCCCAGGGCCCTCCTACCTCCTCCGGTGGGGCCGCCATCTTTAATGGCGAGAAAATGGTGGGCGCATGCTCAGTGCGCCTGCCGCGATGTGCCGGGGAGGTTGGGCAATTTTTCTCCAGGGTCTCGGCTGCCGGGGGTAGCCGAGACCCCAGAGAACATGATCCGGGTTGGTATTTACCAACCCCGGTGTTGTGATCGCCGTTATAACAGTATAACGGCGACCGCAAAAAAAAAAAAAAGATTTCTCTCCCCTCTGATGTGATCGCACATCAGAGGGGTGAGAATTAGGGTCCCCAGGTCCCCCGATCCTTTCCCTCTGTACCTGTAGGTGTTCCCCATGTCCCCCTGTCCTCCGATCCTCTCGGCCTCTTCTTCCTGTGAAAAAAAAAATGGCGGGCGCATGCGCAGTGTGCCCGCCGAATCTGCCTAGAGGCAGATTCTAAAAATGAGTTCATTCATTCATTCTCTAAAAGTACATTTTGATCACTGTGATAAACTATCACAGTGATCAAAATAAAAAAAACAGTACATAAACTTCCCCTTTATCACCCCCTTAGTTAGGGACATATAATAAAATATAGAAATTGTATTTATTTTCATTTTTCCGTTAGGGTTAGGGCTAGGGTTAGGGTTAAGATTAGGGCTAGGTTAGGGTTATAATTAGGGTTAGGGTTAGCATTAGGGTTAGGGTTAGGCTGGGTTCATACTGCGTTATGGCAGTCCGTTAGACGGACTGCGTTACACCGCCGTATAACGCGGTGTAACACAGTCCGTTAATGCTGCCATTCACCCCCATTTGTGGGCGCATCGCGACGCATGCCGTAAAGCGGCATGCGTTCGCGACGTGCCGTCATTCAGTGATGGAGCCTCGGACGCGGCCTGCAGCGTCTGGGCTCCGTCACCGCTAGCGCAGAAGAATCATCTGCTGATTCTTCTGCGCTAGTGGGTATAGCATAATGTGATCGCATTATGCTATACTGTTACCAGCCTAGCGTTGATCGGGCTGGTAAAACGCAATATGAACCTAGCCTTAGGGTTAGGGCTATAATTAGGGTTAGGGTTGGAATTAGGGTTAGGGTTACAATTAGGGTTAGGGTTACAATTAGGGTTGGAATTAGGGTTGGGATTAGAGTTAGGGTTAGGATTAGGGTTAGGGTTGGGATTAGGGTTAGTGGTGTGTTGGGGTTAGGGTTGGAGCTAGAATTGAGGGGTTTCCACTATTTATGCACAGCAGGGGGTCTCCAAAAATGACGTGGCGTTCAAAAAGTCAAATGGCGCTCCCTCCCTTCTGAGACCTGCTGTGCGCCCAAACAGTGGTTTACCCCAACATATGGGGTATCAGCGTACTTAGGACAAATTGCACACCAATTTTGGTGTTCCAATTTCTTCTGTTACCCTTGGGAAAATAAAAAATAGCTGGCTAAAAAAAATAATTTTTAAGGAAAAAAATTATTTTTTATTTTCACGGCTCTACGTTATAAACTTGTGTGAAGCACTTGGAGGTTCAAAGTGCTCACCACACATCTAGATAAGTTCCTTAGGGGGTCTAGTTTCCAAAATGAGGTCACTTGTTGGGGGTTTCCACTGTTTAAGCACATCAGGGGCTCTCTAAACGCAACATGGCGTCCAGCCAATTCTGCGTTGAAAAAGTCAAACGGCGCTCCTTCCCTTGCGACCTCTGTCGTGCACCCAAAAATGGTTTACCCCCACATATGGGGTATCGGCGTATTCAGGAGAAATTGCACAACAAATTTTGTGGTTCATTTTTTCTTTTAACCTTGTGAAAATTAAAAAAATTGGTTCCGAAGTAAAGTTTTTGCAAAAAAAGTTAAATGTCAATTTTTTCCTTCCACATTGCTTCATTTCCTGTGAAGCACGTAAAGGGTTAATAAACTTCTTGAATGTGGTTTTGAGCACCTTGAGGGGTGCAGTTTTTAGAATGGTCTCACTTTTGGGTATTTTCTATCATATAGACCCCTCAAAGTGACTTCAAATGTGATGTGGTCCCTAAAAAAAATGGCTTTGTAAATTTTGTTGTAAAAATGAGAAATTGCTGGTCAACTTTTAACCCTTATAATTTCCTAATAAAAAAAAAATTTTGTCCCAAAATTGTGCTGATGTAAAGTAGACATGTGGGAAATATTATTTATTAAGAAATTTGTGTGACATATCTCTCTGATTTAAGGGCAAAAAAATTTAAATTTTGAAAATTGCTAAATTTTCAAAATTTTCGCCATATTTCCGTTTTTTTCATAAATAAAAGCAAGTCATATAAAAATTTTTTTTACCACTAATGTGAAGTACAATATGTCACAAAAAACAGTCTCAGAATCAGCTGGATTCGATAAAGCGTTCCAGAGTTATAACCTCATAAAGTGACAGTGGTCAGAATTGTAAAAATTGTCCCGGTCATTAAGCTGCAAATTGGCTCTGTCACTAAGGGGTTAATGAAACTCTGTAAATTTTTTGCTACGGAAGAAAAATACTGAAACTAAGGCTTGTGTTTCACAGAAAGTGTGCTTCCTGTCTTGTCAGACCGCAAGTCATAATTTTTTCTCCTTTTTAAAAAATCTTTATATTACAGAAATGTTATCACAACTGTCTATCTCACAAAGTGTGCATGTTATAAAAAATAATAGTTTTTTTGCACATTTGTTTGTAGTAATAATATAGGGACCTGTTGCAGGTTCTTGCTTTTGAGATGTACATTAGAGATGAGCGACTTTGCCTTTTTTCGGGTCGAGTCGGGTTTTGGACCACCCGACTTTCGCAAAAGTCGAGTCGAACGAGATCGGCCGACTAGCTCGCGGCAAAAGTCGGAGGTCGACAAAAAAAACGAACCCGACCCCAATGCAAGTCAATGGGGAATAACAGCTTGCCCCCACCGCCCACGTCCTCTTCCACCATACTTCCTCATGTTTGGGAAAATGTACCCAAAATACCAGCAGATATATGGTACTGTATCAGTAGCGTTCAGCTGTATACGGTGTTGGAGTAATTTTAAATCTCTGTATATATTTCCGGAGTCAGACACAGATGCTCACTCAGTATGGATTTGACCAGAATACAAAAAGTAGAAAAAGGGTACTGTATCAGAAGCAAAAAGCTGTATATATTGTAGGGGAAATTGTAAATCTCCGTATATATTTCCGGTGTCACACACAGATAGTCAGCATGTATTTGTCCGTGAGACCAGCCGGTACATGGTAGTGTGTGAGGAGCGTACAGCTCTATACGGTGTGGGAAAAAATGAACGCTCAGTAACTGTACAGAAAAAAAGAATAAAAGTATTAGTGCTGTGTAAAAAGCACTCTGCACCGCAGTGTACACACAGCAATACAGCTAGCAGGCAGCCTATTAACCACCGCTGCTGCACCTAAGAAAATCCTCCCCTGTCACTGGCAGGCAGCCTAATTACCAGCGCTGCTGCGCACAAGAAAATCCTCCACACTAACTGTACAGCACAATTGTTATCAGCACAAGCACATAAGAACTTCTCTTTCCAGCCCTAACTCTCTCCCTACTGATAAACAGCATCAGCAACCTCTACTGTTAAGGTCAGCAGAAGTAAAATGGCAGTCGTCGGTCATGGCTTTTATAGACACTAAGTCGCCCCCCAAAGCAAGCCAATCACTGCAATGCCCTTCTCTAAGTTGATGGTGGATGCTGCCCATGTCATCTCGTTGCCCACAGTGTTCGTCCTTGCTCATTGGCTGAAAAAAGGCACCTGAAAGCATTCTGGGAAACTCGACTTTGGCGCTCGTTTCAATGACTGCATGGCCGACCTCACGCTATGGTCGTGTTTCGGCCAACGAAACCCGACTTTGGCGAAAGTTGGCGACTTTTGAATCTGACCGACCTGTTTCGCTCAACTCTAATGTACACCTATCTAACTTTTTTAGCTTTTCTTATCCTGACATCTTTGGTAAAGGCCTCGGGGTGGGTTTTTGTTTTGTTCTTTTTTTGAACCCAGCGATGGCTGCAAACAGCAATCACTGTTTAGTGATCATGTGATAATGTGATATCATCACGTTTCAACCATTTAGTTTCACTTCCGCTTTCAGTGTTCCTGTATCTATCACATAGGCATAAAACATCCTATGCGCGAGTATAGGATGTGATATGCTAATGACCCTCAGCTCCAGCCCTGCAGTGAGTGGGAGCCGAGTGTCATGCTACTGTGATCGCAGCACAGTTGAGGAGGAGATGTAGAAAGTAATTTCTCCATCTACTCCATGGCCTGACTCGGCGTAACTGGACTGGGATGACATCCTGGTGCAGTCTGATGTTTCATACGCACTCATAGAGTTTTTATGGGTGCAAGTGAGCCAAGTCTTGCTGTCAATCGCAGAATGCTGCAATTGTTCTCTCATGCCAAATTGGCATGAGAAAATAATCACAGATGTGATCTGTCCCATAGTATAACACTGGGCCGAGTGCTATCCGATGTGTTATGGCAAAGCACTCGGCCGCGTTATACGGTAGTGTGACTCCGGCCTTACCCTGTGGATCGGTGACAAATGTATTTTACTGGAAATTTTGTTTAAATTTATCTACAAATATCATGTCTCTTTCTTATAAGGAACAGTTTTTTTGCTTTTTTTGTCACGAAAGAACTACTCAATTCATTGACCCTTATTAATAGATTGACTTAAAAAAAATACAGTTTTCTTTTTGTCTTGTGGTTTTCTTTGCCGTGTTTTTGCTCCTAATTCGTTAAAATGGTGTATATTCTTTGTTATATTGCGCAAGATAAAAAAATGCTTCATTATCTGTCTTTAAAGAAGTTGCTCACTACTTGGACAACTCCTCATACTCCACGCTTGGCCCCCGATAAAATAATAAAGCTTATACTCCTCTCCCATGCAGGCGTCATTTCTGTGATGTCGCCACTCGCTCTCCCTGGGGCTACCGTGCGGCTGTTGTGACATTTGAGCCCGGCGCCTAATCAGCGCTGGCGTCACTGTCCCCATCTTCTGTCGAATTGAACATGAAGAGGAAGTCCGAGATCACCTGCAACCCAGACTTCCTCTTCATGTTCAATTCATACAAAAAACGGGGCAGTGAAACCAGTGCTGATTGGGTGCCAGGGTCACGTGTCACAACAACTGCACGAGAGCCCCAGGGAGAGTGAGCGTTGTCGGCGCAGGAATGGCGCTAGCATGGGAGGTGAATATAACCTTTTCTATTTTATTGGGGACAGCGTGGGGTATGAGAAGGAGTTGTCCTAGTAGTGGACAACCCCTTTAACCTGTATTGTGCCTCTTTAGTGGAAAAAGTCGCATGTTTCATGAAATGGCACAAAATTTGGGCCACAATAATTGACAAAAATAAAATCAATTTGGGGGGTCTGGAGTGTATTTGTGCCAAATTTAGCAATTTCTTAAAAGGTAGTATCAGTCGGACGTGGAAGCGAAGGGTTAACGGGAGGCTGACATGACGCTGGGAGGGGGTGACGGCAGGATTACAGAGCAGGTACGGGGGAAGGGGTTGTATAGGATGAGCCAGGGGTGGAATTGTACTAAAGGTAAAAGGATGTGACATAGGTGGAGGTGGGGTCAAGGGGACAAAAAGGACTGACCGGGGGAGGGAAGCCCCTTTTCATGATCACCTGAGGACCAGATAGCAAGGAGACCACCAGCCTTTCCAACACAGACAACAAAGGAAGACATCAGAAAGCATGTGTGCTGCTATGTTAGCACAGGTACCTTTTACACTGTATACTGCTGCAGTAACTGATCCTGTATATATATATATATATATATATATATATATATGACATAGCATCATTATACCCGGGGAGATCTTTGTCCTCATGGATCCCCATATGTTACCTCTTCATGCAGATCTTCCCCTGTGTACCTGTGGCATTGCTGCAGACAGGGGTTCAGATATAGTAATATATGCATATATAAATATATATATATATATATATATATACATGATGCTGATATATTATGTACTGCGCTACATATAGCACACATTATACAGAGGTCACACGACATATAGCACACACTACACAGAAAGCGCACACCGAGGACGTCACAAACCCGGGGCAACATGGGACAGCAAGATATCTCACCTTCGAGGGCAACATTACAGAAAACTCCGGACTACGACTCCCATCATCATCTCACAGAGGAGGAAGACAACAAGAAACATGTGCTGCTCCAGGGAGTATGATATTCTGAGTATAAGGTCAGGGGGGTGTGAGCACATAGACCCGCCACACCATGTACTGCAGCAGTATCTGATCCTGTATATATATATATATATATATATATATATATATATATGGTATAGATGTACGTATTTAGGATCATTCTTTATATCCGGGAGATTACTATATGTTACCTCCCGCACAGCAGATTTTCTCCTGTGTGCCTGTGGCATGGCGGCAGATGGGAGTACATATATATTAATATATATATAGATATACAATGCTGTTTTATCATGTACTGTATGGCGGGCAGGCTATGGGTTATTGCCTTATTATTAATAACAGACATACATATACTGCTACATGATGTATAAATGGGTACTGCGATTTGGTGCACGGTGTAGTTATAGATGCGGGTACATAGTGCATTTGGTATTTATGCATGCTGTAATTTGGGGCATGGCAGTCATTTATAGATACTGCAAAATAGTGCATAGCGGTTATGTATTTGTATTCCATGGAGAAGGTATAGGATTCTCCAATATGATGCAGGGCGTATAAGTTTATACTGCAATTTAGTGGATATACTGATACCACATTACAGCGCATGGTGCTTATATGGTACATGGCGCTTATATAGATATGTTTTGAATAACTGCCCCAATATAACACAGATAATACTGTATTATCAGGGATGATGGATAGACGCTGCTGTATGATACACTGCAGACGTGTCACAAATATTACTGGGCAGAGATACATGGGGTATTATACTTATCCTATATACAGTAGAGGTCTTTCTTTGTATATTTATATATCATTCTATATCAATATTACTATATATGAATATTGTTAGATATTATGTTATATCATAGACACTGGCTATAATACACGATGGTATATACATATTGCTGTTGGATTCATGGCCGACATATGGATATTTCATTATCTAGATACTTCTGGATCATACATGGCCGAGTGGAGTACACGGCCAGTATATATATATATATATATATATATACCTTTTCGTATAATACGTGTGGCGGATCTACAGATATTTTGCATCATGCATTGCTGATATATCATATAATTCAGTATGGCGTAGGTTTATGTAGATCACAACATAACACCATTACTGATGAGACGCTGACTTAAAGTTGGAAAGAGCAAAGATTCCCAGCCACATTTCCCATACCCTTTGCACCAGGATGTATGCAGGGAGAAGGGGTGAGGGGTAAAGGATGAAATCACACATGGCTGCAGGGAGAGGAGAAGGGGCTGCAACGTGTGCACAGGCTGAAAGTGCACACGGCAGGAATTTTCGTGGTTTTTTCGCGTTTTTTCCCGCGGCAAAAACACGAAAAAAACGCAAGCATTAAGCATCCTATTCATTTAAATGGATTCCGCAATTTTTGTGCACATGCAGCGTTTTTTTCCGCGAAAAAATAGCAACATGTTCATTAATTTTGCGTAATCTCCGAAGCCATAGGAATGAATTGAACCGCTTACTTTCCGCATGTGGCTATGCGGAATGTAAGTGGTACATGTGCGGATGGTACCCAGGGTCCGGAGGAGAGGAGACTCTCCTCCAGGCCCTGGGTACCATATCCCTGGTAAAACAATAATGAAAATAAAAAATAATGATATTCTCTCCTTCCGGCGGCTCCCGCAGCCTTCCCGCCTCTCAGCGACGCTCCCATTCCCAGTAATGCATTGCGAGAATCACCCAGATGACGTAGCGGTCTCGCGTGATGCTACGTTATCTGGGGTCTGTCACAAAGGACTCCTGGGAACAGGATTGGCCGGGAGGGTCGCTGAGAGGCGGGAAGGCTGCGGGGGCCGCCGGAAGGTGAGAATATCATTATTTATTATTTTTTTTTATTATTTTTACATTAGATCTTTTTACTATTGATGCGGCATAGGTGGCATCAATAGTAAAAAGTTGGTCACACGAGTCAAACACTATGTTTCACTAGTGTGACCAACCTGTCAATCAGTTTTCCAAGCGATGCTACAGATCGCTAGGAAAACGCTAGCATTCTGCAAGGTAATTACGCTTGCAAAACGCTAGTTTCTGGCGGGAATATGCATACAAAAAAAATGCGTATTTTCCGCGGCAGAGAAGTGCGGGATTGCCGCGGAAATTTCCGCGGCAATTCCGCAACGTGTGAACTTAGCCTGAGAGTCACACAACAAGGAGAGTGGCTATTACTCTCCTCCTAGGTAGGGCCTGTGTCGGCATCCTGCCCTGTGCTATATATATATATATATATATATATATGCTTAACATGCGGTGTATAGGGATTCTACCCATCCATACCAGTGCCACCAGACATATATTCACTTTACCTATATAGGTGGTACACCGGAGGGTAACTACACCTCGGTATATATATAGCCGTATCCCGGCATATATAGCGTTCACCCTATATATGGTGTGCCTCCTGTGCTATAGCTGTACCTCAGTATTATGAGGGTGTACCCCGGTAGATATGGCAATTCTTCTATAGGTATGGCACTTCCTCATATATATATATAGTTGTACCCCGGAATTATAGCAGTACCCCATTATATGGGGGATTTCAGTTTATATGGACTTCAGTCTATGTGGCACTTCTTTTATATGTATAGTTGTACCCTGGAATTATAGCAGTACCCCAGTATATGGGGGGACTTCAGAATATATGGCACCTCCTTTATATGTGTATTTGTACCCCGGAATTATAGCAGTACCCCAGTACATGGGTGGACTTCAGAATATATGGCACCTCCTCTATATGTGTATTTGTACCCCGGAATTATAGCAGTACCCCAGTATATGGGGGGACTTCAGAATATATGGCACCTCCTCTATATGTGTATTTGTACCCCGGAATTATAGCAGTACCCCAGTACATGGGTGGACTTCAGCATATATATGGCACTTCCTCTACATGTATAGTTGTACCCCAGAATTATAGCAGTACCCCAGTATATGGGTGGACTTGGATAAATGACACTGCCTCTATAGAGATAGTTGGACCCTGGAATTATAGCTGTACCCCAGGATATGGGGGACTTCAGCATATATGGCTCTTCCTCTATATGTGTAGTTGTACCCCAGAACGATGGCTGTACCCCAGTATGTGGGTGGACTTAAGTATATATATGGCACTTCCTCTAGTTGTATAGTTGTACCCTGGAATTATGGTGCTACACAGGAACATACACGATATAAATATATATATATATATATATATATATAATATATATATACTCCGGAAGCCCAGGAAATATGGCAGCACACCTCTTGGATCATTATAAGCCCTTATATGGGGCTATCCTATCCCTTGTATATATGGCAGCATTTAGTTTTATACTCTGCCCTTCTTGTTGGCTTCCCATACTAGTGCTACATTGTCATCACAGTACCTTAATAGGTATTAAGTATACCCACCACTCGCTTATCTACATTGCCTATGATGGGGATAAGGCTGCAGGGAAGAGTTTACCTGGAGCCTTATCCTATATGTAATCACATAATAGAAGGAATAAGATGGGTAAAAGGCACGGTGTGTAATGGGTATAGTCAGTGCTGCAGCAAGAGGCAGAGCCATAATCACAAGTGCGGACAATACTGAAGGCTGGTAAGGCCACGGACACAGCCATGCTGGCCATTAAGGATGGCTAGCAGGGACACAAACACAACAGTGTCGGCCATTACTTAGGATAGACAGAGTCATGAGCAGGGTCTCCATACTATATGAATTCCCGCAATGTAAGTGATATGGTGGGTGAGGAATGAGTCAATACAATAAACTGAAGAGTAACATACCTAATCGGGGTCCTTCAGTCAGGGGAGCAACTAAAGGAAAAGTGATCCAGTTCATTACCACAAAGGGCAAGTTGCCTATTCCCAGTCCCCTTCAGCCAGGGGGAGCGGCTAAGGGTAATGGACAGAAATACATTAACATGAAGGACGATATGCCCCGCTGATGGGACCCAGCAAGAGCCGTTAACGGGGAAGGTCATCAAGTGCAGGAAAACACGTAACATAGGTTTAGTTCAATGACCATGATCAGGTATTATGAAGGTTATTTAATAGTCGGTTATAAGGTCGAGGTTACTGCCCAGCTATTGCACATATGGGTGTTTCTAAAACCAAAGCCTGTAAATGGGGAGCTGGCCGCAATACGTGCAGCATGATAGTGCGGAGGCATGACATGTCATTATACGGTAGAATCTTGGATCGGGAAGTCAGAAACAAACCAAGGAGCAAAAAAGGGAAGAAGGTAATGTGGGGAAGGGTAAAGGATTCTGTTATGTGCCTGTGACGATGTGTTTTCAAATTAAAAAAAAAAAAAAATAGACCCCAGTTATGTCACGAGGTCGAGTCCTTTTAACAAAACATCAGTTCATTAAGGTGTTTCGGAAGTGCTTGGAAGGAGCTGGCACGGAGCCGCACAGCAATGGAGGTAATTTCTTTCGCATCTGGGCTGCAACATAAGCAGCGGCTGGAGGTTAAAGTTCGGAAATTGTAATGAGTATTGGCTGGGGAGTCACAACTGTACCGGTCCTATGTCCAACTCACGGATGTGAGGGAGCTAATCTCTCAGGTAAATGAAAGGTTTCACTAACTTATGTTTGCTTTATTACAGGGCAGGTTATCTGCCATATGGATCCCAGGCCATTCTTACGCTCACTGAGGGCGCTCGAGAAGACAGACGGACTGACATGGGGTTTCAAAAAAGGAATGTGGCATTAATTAAGTGGCTAGGGGTTAGGGGTTAACTTGGGGACGGTTAATTCACGAGTTTTAAGCGGCGGTTCTTCGCCTTGGAGCTTCTGATATACTTGTTTTGCTTGTGGGGAGTAATGACCTTGGAGTCCGCCCTGAGAATTAACTGGTTTGCGATATCAAGCGAGGCTTGGCGCAGTTGTGGGTGCGGTTCCCGTGTTGGAAAGTAGTGTGATCGGACGTAGTTCCCAGAACATTTGGGTGAGGGGCCAGGTCGGCCTGGTTGGTACAAAGATTAATAATGCAGGCATTAGGGCCAATAAAGAAGTATCTAAATTTATGGAGCTGCACGGGGGAGTGGCGGTACGCCATACGGGTTTGACAGATGGCTTTGGTTAGCGGATGGAGTACATTTGAATGCAGTGGGAACTGATTTGTGGATGTTGAGTTTGCAGGATGGCATAGAACAGGCCACAGCATTGCCGAATGGTGGGGTCTCGAGCTCTTGAGGCGGTCAAGGCACTCTCGGTGTGACGTTGGTGGGTCCTCGAAGTTGGTAAAAAAGGAGGATTGGGGACCCGTTAAATACATGGATCCCCTTCATTGGATGTTAAGGTGGTGGTGGTCTGGTGAGTTTTCGGGGTGATACCCTGCGATGGAACGCAGGGTTCACAGTAACTGGACATTTGGGTGATACCCGGCGATGGAACGTCAGATTCACATTAAACTTGATGGGTGATACCCGGCGATGGAACGTCGGGTTCACATTAGTATGAGATTGGGCGATTCCCGGCGATGGAATGTCGGGATCGCATGGTCGGGAAGGCCACCTCCTTACCCCTGTTCATGGTGCTCCTGAGTCGGAGATAACCGCGCCTAGGAGTAAGGCTGGGGGGGAAAGGGGCAAGGCCCGGTAAAAAAGGACCACCAGACCTTTATAACTTATAACTTCGAGGACCTCACCAAGTGTCTTGATTAACAATGAATTTTAATAAATAGGCTGCTGTGGCCGTTTTTACCCAAATTGAGATGGTTGTCACGTGTCTTTGCTTAACAGGAAGGTAGAGGAGATGGGCGGGGGGGGGGGGGTAATTGGGTCAAATGATGAGTCGCCCTCTCCAGAGTCACGCATTTGATGAATCAATCTAGAAAATGTGGAGAAACCACACTAATGTAAAAATCAGAAAACTAATTAAATAAGAAAAGAAAACTTTAAAGAAGGCGCAAATTGATCGCATTTCTTACAAATAAAAAAGTCACTAGTTGAGAGGTATTCACGGCAAAAAAATGCAATGATGAATTGGACCCATTCTCTTTTATGTATAAAAGGACATTTTCTACAATCTTTGGTGTATCAAACACATCTTACCATTTACTGATAGTATTCATATTTCCTTTACCCATGGAATGCACTCTTTGTTCTACAGATACTCACTTATATCCTTGAAAATTCATTTGTACAATGCCCTTACATATAAAGCAAATGCACTTAGTTGTCAGCAGCATAAAGGCACTTTGCCCAATTGCCTGTAATCACATGTAACAACTGTTCAGATAGTTACTTTGTTGAATATATCCTTTTTCCAAATGATATAAATATAAAATAACTTAACTGCTTTAAATGGCATTTATGTTGTTACACTTTCTCTGTACTCTAATAAGGAGATGATGGAGATGGTAGTTGTCAGTAATGACAATATTGTCCTTAATAGTTGTATTTTTGCACTCTTTCTTGAAATGAAAGAAATAAACATTTAAGATTTGTCAACTAAAATAGTTCATTTTTCCTGAATTCATGATAAGTGTAAAAAATTTTTAGTTACTGATACTGTTCAAAAATGTCATCATTCATACCTTGGTGCCTGAGGCTAGTAAAGGCTTTCTATGTGCGGTATGCCCATTTAAATATTATGGATACTTTGACAATTCTTGGACAGAGTTATACAGCATTGAGTAGCACTGGCAGGGCTGGAAAAGGTATTTTGGTGCCCTAGGCAGATGAAGCCAATGATGCCTCCCTGCTCAATGAAACCTCAGCCCCCAAGCAACAGAAGAGGTCAAACTGCACCCCCCCCCCCTCCATTGGTTCAGATAACAAGCTCTGATGACTAGATCCTCTAGAATTTTTACCTTTTTCACTAAAAAATACTAGCAATAGTAGTGTACTTTAAGGGTGAAGCTTAACAAGGAACATTCATTGTTTGCCAACCATTTACATCATACTAGCGATAAATAGCTTTAGTCATCACTGACGTCTCATATTTTATATGTCAGACACAAGGATATTCATGGAAATTAATATTGTAACGTGCTGCTATAGTGCATTACAGTGTAACCCCCACCAGGGGGTGCTGGTGAGGGAAGAGAGGTTACACACACACACACACAGAGTAATAACACAGAGCAGCCGCACAGGTGTCACAGGTAACGAAAGAGTGGTCAGACTAGCCGAAGTCAGCAACTGTCAGGAGCAGAAGTACCAAGGGAGACAGCAAGTGCGTAGTCAGGGACGAAAAAGAAGTCAAGACCCAGAGGGTCAAAAATCCAGTCGGGAAGCGTGGTATCAGAAACGGAAAACCAGAAGCAGAGTCCAGAGATCAAGCCGAGTCATACACAAGTCCAGGTAATCAGGGGCAGAAGAAACACTAAACAAATACAGGTTAGAGGCACTAGCTTGGAAGCTTGCAGTATAGCTGATGCTGACCCGCAGGCTGCAGAGGACTGAAATAGCCCAGCCAGCTCCAGAACGAGGCAGAGGGGATTAACCCCCGCATGACCAGTCCAAAGAGAAGACAGTAGAAAACTAATTCAGGACTGGATCATGACAGTACCTCCCTCTCAACGGGGGGGCCACAGGACCCCCAGGCTTCCCTTGGCAAAGAGCGTGAAAGGCCCTGACCAACCGATCCGCATGGACCGAATGTGTCAGCAACCACGACCGGTCCTCAAGACCGTAACCTTTCCAATGGACCAAGTACTGAAGTGAACGGCGGAGCATGTGAGAATCCACCACCCGATCCACCTCATACTCGGTCTGGCCATCTACCACAACAGGCGGCGGGTGCGAGGGAGACTCACCAGAGGAAGGCACAGATGGTTTCAGAAGAGCCTTATGGGATACATTGGGGATCCGCAACGACGGAGGCAAGCACAAGCGAAAGGCCATAGGATTAACCACCTCTAAAATTTCATAAGGGCAAATAAACTTGGGACCCAACTTAGCAGAAGGAATCCTCAATCTAATATTCTTGGTGGATAACCATACCTTATCGCCCACATGGTAGGCCGGCCCCACAGAAGGTCCTTTATCCGCAAAATTTTTTACTTGCCCTGAGCCTCCCCAATGTTTCTCTGAACCTCCCTCCAGATCGCCGCCAACTGCAAAAAGGCCGAATCAGCCCCTGGACACCCCGAATCCAGCTGGGAAATCTCACCAAAGTGAGGGTGAATGTTGTGAATGTTTTGGAAATTAATTCTGAGCAGAAGCTCCCTCTGGTGGTTACAAACAGTACTGAACCATTCAATGAGGATTGGCAATCAGGATTCACAGACTGGCTTGATATAAGGGAGGTTCCCTCCAATCATGGTTGCCGGTGATCAATTGTTCTTGTCTCAACTGTGGTTCCTGGTTCCCTTGGATGCTTGCTGAGTCTTGCCTCTTCT
The DNA here is from genome assembly GCA_033576555.1 of Oophaga sylvatica. NCBI lineage: Eukaryota > Metazoa > Chordata > Amphibia > Anura > Dendrobatidae > Oophaga > Oophaga sylvatica. The sequence continues at coordinate 211,253,990 of JARQOD010000006.1, read as the reverse complement.
TCTGCTTTCAGATAAGATATTTTCTGTTTTTGTTTTTGTGCTTACCATTTGCATATTTCTCTGCATTTCTGTGAGGTTAGCCAGGTTCCCACCCTGGGGGGCTTGGGCTCCTCTCAGTTCCTCTGGAGCCATTGTTATTTGTTCATTTGCCTTTCCAGTTTTTTCAGTGGCTGCGGCTTAGTTTTATTACACCAGAGAACTGATTTAGGTGGTAGAGGTCGTGTGATCTCAGGTGTGTTTGCAATCAGTAGCGTTGGCATTTTTTAGGGTTTTTTTGGATTGCAGTAAGTATCCTTTCTATCCTTTTTGGTCTAGGCAGATTGGTCCCCAGTGTTTGCTCATACTATTTTCTGTCTGTGTCTGTATTTCCTCTTGTCTAACCGCCATTACATGTTTGGGGGCTTCCTATGTTCTTTGGGGATCTGCTCCGGGGCAGATAGCTTTCCTCTTTCTATCTTTAGGTGTAGTTAACCTCTCAGGCTGTGACGAGGCGTCTAGGACCAATGTAGGAACGCTCCACGGCTGCCTTTAGTTGTGGTGGTTAGTCAGGGTACTGCAATCCAATAGATTCCAACCTCTCTGGTGTATTGCCGTTTTTGCCTGCTCTCCTCAGCTACCGAAATATAACAGTATCACCGGCCTAACTGAAAATTGTATGGTACTCACAGAAGGGAATAATAGTGTGTAAAGAAAAAAGTTGTCAGAGTTGTCAGAGATTTTTTTTTTCTGTTTCTTGCATTTTTTCCCTCTTTTTCTCTGGGTGCTGAGGAGGATTTTTTTTTTCTCTCAATGGAGCTTGCACAGCTGTCTGGCCATGTGGATCAGCTTGCCACTGAGGTTCGGAGTATTGCTATCTTGCTTGGTTGCCGGTTGTGGAACCTAGGATTCCCATGCCAGATTTGTTTTTGGGAGATCGGGCCAAATTTCTGAATTTCAAAAATAACTGTAAGTTGTTTTTTTGCCTTAAAACCTAAGTCCTCAGGGAACGCAGCACAGCAGGTTCAAATTGTCATCTCTCTCCTGCGCGGTGATCCTCAGGATTGGGCTTTTTCCCTGACACCTGGGACCCTGTTTTGAGTGATGTTGATGCATTTTTTCTGGCTCTGGGGTTATTGTACGATGAACCTAATGTCACTGATCAAGCTGAAAGAACCTTGTTGGCATTAAATCAGGGGCTTGAGGACACTGAGTTGTACTGTCAGAAATTCCGAAAATGGGCAGTCCTAACCAAATGGAATGATGATGCTTTGGCAGCCCTTTTTCGGAAGGGGCTGTCAGAGAATGTAAAAGATGTTATGGTGGGTTTCCCTGCTCCCTCTGGTCTCAATGATTCTATGTCATTAGCGATTCAAATTGACAGACGTTTGCGTGAGCGTAGAGGTATGCGTGGAATAGTGTTGCCTTGTGAGCCAGCTTCTGAGCCCATGCAGTGTGATAGAGTGGCTTCTGGGGCACAGTGTCATGAGTTTCGAAAACGCAATGGGTTATGTTTCTATTGTGGTGACGCCTCTCATGCTATTTCTGTCTGCCCTAAGCGGGGAAGACGTTTTGCACGCTCAGTTGTCTTGGGTAGTGTTCAGACTAAATTTCTGTTGACTGTTACCCTGATTTGCTCCCTGTCCACATTTTCTGCTCAGGCTTTTGTTGATTCGGGAGCAGCTATTAACCTGATGGATTTTGATTTTGCCAAACGTTGTGGGTTTCCCTTGATACCCCTACGGAAGTCTATTCCCCTACTGGGGATTGATTCTACCCCTTTGGCTGAGAATAAACCCCAGTTTTCTACTCAGGTGATAATGAGGGTTGAACCTGATCATCAGGAGAGTTGCAAATTTTTGGTACTGTATAATCTGCATGACATTATTGTACTAGGTTTCCCCCTTGTTGCAGTCTCATAATCCTGTTTTGGATTGGAAATCTGTGTCTGTAACCAGTTGGGGCTGCCAATGTGTTAATGCCAACACTCCTGTTTTTTCTGCCTCTCCCCAGTTTCAGGATGTTCCTGACTTTTTGATTGATTTTTCTGATGTGTTTAACGAAAGTAAATCTGCATCCTTGCCCCCCCATAGGAGCTATGACTGCGCTATTGAATTAGTGCCTGGTAGTAAATTCCCTAAAGGTCACCTTTTTAACTTGTCTGTACCTGAACACGATGCTATGCGATCTTATATCAAGGAGTCATTGGAGAAGGGTCATATCAGACCATCCTCTTCACCCTTGGGTGCCGGTTTTTTCTTTGTGGCCAAAAAGGATGGTTCATTAAGGCCGTGTATTGATTATCGTCTCTTGAACAAGATCACTGTGAAATATCAATATCCGTTACCCTTGATTTCTGACCTGTTTTCCAGGGTGAAAAGTGCTACTTGGTTTACCAAACTTGACCTCAGGGGGGCGTATAACCTTATTCGTATTAAGCACGGGGATGAATGGAAGACGGCGTTTAATATCCCAGAGGGGCATTTTGAGTACCTAGTGATGCCCTTTGGGCTCACTAATGCTCCTTCCGTCTTCCAGTCCTTCATGAATGACATTTTCAGGGATTTTGTGGATAAATTTCTGATTGTTTATTTGGATGATATCTTGATTTTTTCCAATGACTGGGACTCTCATGTGAAACATGTTCGGACTGTGTTCCAGATTTTGAGAGAGAATGCTCTGTATATGAAGGGATCAAAGTGTCTTTTTGGCGTACAGAGGATCTCATTTCTGGGATTCATTTTGTCTCCGTCTGTTATTGAAATGGACCCGGTCAAGGTTCAGGCCATCTGTGGATGGGTCCAACCTACTTCATTAAAGGCTCTTCAGAGATTCTTGGGTTTTGCCAATTTTTATCGTAAATTTATTGGTAATTTCTCTGTTATTGTTAAACCATTGACTGATTTGACCAAAAAGGGTTCTGATGTGGTGAATTGGCCTCCTGAGGCAGTCTCTGCATTTCAGGAACTTAAGCAGAGATTCACTTTCAGGTGGAGGTTGATGCCTCTGAAATTGGGGCAGATGCCGTTTTGTCCCAAAGAGATCCTGAGACCTCTAAAAGTAACCCTTGTGCCTTTTTCTCTCGAAAATTTTCTCCAACTGAACGTAATTATGACGTGGGTAATCGGGAGTTATTGGCCATGAAGTGGGCTTTTGAAGAGTGGAGACATTGGCTGGAGGGAGCCATACATCAGGTGGTGGTCCTCACGGACCATAAGAATCTGGTTTATCTGGAATCAGCCAAGCGACTTAATCCTAGACTGGCCAGGTGGGCCTTGTTTTTCACACGTTTTAATTTTGTGGTTTCCTTTCTTCCTGGCACTAAGAATGTTAAGGCGGATGCCCTCTCGAGGAGTTTCCTTGCGGACTCTCCTGAGTTATCTGATCCTGCTGTTATTTTGAAAGAGGGTGTAGTTCTTTCCGCCATCTCGCCCAATTTGAGACTGGCTCTGGAAGGGTGTCAGGAGGATAAACCCGAGCGCTGCCCTATTGGGAAATTGTTTGTCCCAGACCGGTGGAAAAAGAGTGTGATGTCGGAGATTCATTGTTCCGCGTTGGCCGGTCATCCTGGAATTTTTGGTACCAGAGACTTGGTGAGTCAGTCCTTTTGGTGGCCTACTTTGTCTCGTGATGTCATGGAGTTTGTGCAGTCCTGTGGGACTTGCTCTCGCTCCAAGCCTTGCTCTCGCTCTAGTGGTTTGTTGATGCCATTGCCTGTGCCCAAGAGACCATGGACCCATATCTCTATGGATTTTATTTCCGACCTCCCTGTTTCTCAGAGAATGACCGTTATCTGGGTGATTCGTGATAGGTTTTCCAAGATGATACATCTTGTGCCATTACCTAATGTAAGCTTTTCAGGGGATATAGCTCTGGGATCGCCGTCTCGGGTAGACGGAGTGGCATAAACACAGTTCACTCACAGACAGCAATTCTGGTACAACTGGCTGCAACCAGTTTTATTGTAAGTCCACAGCAAACAAACATGAGCAAAACCAACTCATAAACCAAAACCCTGAGCCTGTCCGGCTACTAACTAAACACAGATAGTTTCCTCACTATCAGGGCCCAGACTCTACCAGCCTGGCCCAAAACAACACATATATTCAGTATTTACCAGCGTGTGGTTTCCCGGAGACTCCTGCAGTGTCTGGAGTCAGATCCAGACTGAGAGAGCTCAATGTCTGTGTTCTCAACCACCTACTTCTGGCTGCCTAATTAGAACCTGAGTGGCCTCAGGTTTGAGCTGCAAGCCTGTACTGAATTGAGGGTGTAGTGAACTTGCTCCACCACTAGGTTTACAAAGCCATACATTTCCCTTATGCCAGTCAGCTAAGTACCTGGGCGAGATGTACACCCCATCCAATACATACCCCTTCACTGTCTCACACTAAGTTGCCTTCCTCCTCCGAATTGGTGCATTTGTTCCTTCAGCACGTGGTTCGGTTACACGGCATTCCTGAGAACATTGTGTCTGACAGAGGAGTCCAGTTTGTTTCCAGATTTTGGAGGACTTTTTGTTCTAAACTTGGTGTTCAATTGTCTTTCTCCTCTGCTTTTCATCCTCAGACCAATGGACAAACGGAGAGAACAAACCAGACATTGGAGACTTATCTGATGTCTGTTTGTGTCTGCTGATCAAGATGACTGGGTCTCTTTTTTGCCTTTGGCTGAGTTTGCTCTTAATAATAGGGCTAGCTCTGCCACTTTGATGTCTCCATTTTTCTGCGATTTTGGGTTTCACCCTCGATTTTCTTCGGGACAGACGGAGGCTTCTGTCTGTCCGGGTGTTGACTCTGTTGTGGAGCGTATGCAGCAGATTTGGGACCAGGTAGTGGAGAGGTTGTCCCTCTCTCAGGAGAAGGCCCAGCGGTTTGCCAACCGGCATAGGACTGATTTTCCTCGGTTTAAAGTGGGGGACTTGGTCTGGCTGTCCTCAAGAGATATCCCTATGAGAGTTGCATCTCCTAAGTTTAAGCCTAGGTTCATTGGACCTTATAAGATCATGGAGATTCTTAATCCTGTTTCCTTTCATTTACTTCTTCCAGGGACATTTAAGATCCATAACGTGTTCCACAAGTCCTTGTTGAAGAGGTTTGTTGAGCCAGTGGTTCCTGCTGCTGTGCCTCCTGACCCTGTTTTTGGTTGAGGGCAATCTGGAGTATGTGGTTGAGAAAATATTGGATTCTCGTTTTCTAGACGGAAACTCCAGTATTTGGTTAAGTGGAGAGGTGATGGTCAGGAGCACAATTCTTGGGTGTTTGCTTCGGACATCCATGCTAGGAGACTGATCCGTGCGTATCACCGAGCTCATCCTGACCGACCTGGTTGCACAAATGAGGGTTCGGTGACCCCTCCTCAAGGGGGGTATTGTTGTGAATGTTTTGGAAATGAATTCTGAGCAGAAGCTCCCTCTGGTGGTTAAAAACAGTACTGAACCATTCAATGAGGATTGGCAATCAGGATTCACAGACTGGCTTGATATAAGGGAGGTTCCCTCCCATCATGGTTGCCGGTGATCAATTGTTCTTGTCTCAACTGTGGTTCCTGGTTCCCTTGGAAGCTTGCTGAGTCTTGCCTCTTCTTCTGCTTTCAGATAAGATATTTTCTGTTTTTGTTTTTGTGCTTACCATTTGCATATTTCTCTGCATTTCTGTGAGGTTAGCCAGGTCCCCCCCCCCCGGGGTGTTTGGGCTCCTCTCAGTTCCTCTGAAACCATTGTTATTTGTTCATTTGCCTTTTCCAGTTTTTTCAGTGGCTGCGGCTTAGTTTTATTACACCAGAGAACTGATTTAGGTGGTAGAGGTCGTGTGATCTCAGGTGTGTTTGCAATCAGTAGCGTTGGCATTTTTAGGGTTTTTTTGGATTGCAGTAAGTATCCTTTCTATCCTTTTCTGTCTAGGCAGATTGGGCCCCAGCGTTTGCTCATACTATTTTCTGTCTGTGTCTGTATTTCCTCTTGTCTAACTGCCATTACATGTTTGGGGGCTTCCTATGTTCTTTGGGGATCTGCTCCGGGGCAGATAGCTTTCCTCTTTCTATCTTTAGGTGTAGTTAATCTCTCAGGCTGTGACGAGGCGTCTAGGACCAACGTAGGAACGCTCCACGGCTGCCTTTAGTTGTTATGGTTAGTCAGGGTACTGCAATCCAATAGATTCCAACCTCTCTGGTGTATTGCCGTTTTTGCCTGCTCTCCTCAGCTACCGAAACATAACAGGTGAAACCCATAGTTGCAGAAGAACGGGGAAGTACCAGTGGACTGATTCACACTATTATTAAACGCAAATTCTGCCATAGGTACCGCAGAGCACCAATCATCCTGTCTGGAAGTAGCAAGACACCGCAATATCTGCTCCAAAGACTGATTAGTTCTTTCAGTCTGACCGTTGGTCTCGAATGGTAGGTCGAGGAAAAAGTCAGACTGATACCCAGCCTTTTACAAAAAACCCTCCAGAATTTTGCCACAAATTGCACCCCTCTATCAGACACCACACTGACAGGCACACCATGCAATCAGACCACATGCTCAATGAACAGTTTTGATAGAGTTTCAGCATTAAGGAGGCCTGCCAAAGGTCTAAAATGCGCCTGTTTGCTGAACCTATCAACAACTACCCAGATCACTATTTTGCCATTAGAGGGAGGAAGATCGGTGATAAAATCCATGGACAGATGAGTCCACGGTCTATCTGGAATTGGCAGTGGCACCAATTTCCCGGCCGGCCGGTTACAAGAGGATTTAGCGCGAGCACACGTTTCACAGGAAGACACAAACCCAGTGACATCAAAAGCCAATGAAGGCCACCAAAACAATCTAGTAATGGCTTTACGCGTGGCCGAGATTCCAGGATGCCCACTCAGAGCTGAGTCATGAAACTCCCGAAACACCCTTAACCGATATTGAACAGGAACAAAGAGCTTATTATCAGGTATGGACGAAGGAGCAAGAGATTGGGCCTCATGAATCTCTCGTTCCAATGCCGAGGACACCACAGCCAGCACCACTCCGTGCTGAAGAATGAAGGAAGGAGGTTCAGGAGGTGAAACTGGATCCAGGCTGCGAGATAAAGCATCAGCCTTCACATTCTTGGACCGTGGTCTGAAAGTAATAGAAAACTGAAATTGGGAAAAAAAAGTGACCACCTTGCCTGTCTCAGAGTCAGACGTTTGGCGGACTCCATGTAAGACAGGTTCTTGTGATCCGTAATGACAGTGATACGATGGTAATTCCTCTCAGCAGAGGAAAATTTTCTCAAAAAGAAGGCACAGGGCCTTAAGATAGTCAACGTGGTGGGCCTCTGGGACAACACCTCTCCCACTCAAACCTCCGAGGCGTCCACCTCTACGATAAATGGTTTAGACAAATGAGGTTGAATCAGTACAGAGGCGGTCATGAAACAGATTTTTAAAGAAAACACCACCACAGCTGGAGCTGACCAGTTTTTTGAGATCAGCCTCCTTACAGGTTAAATCCATGAGGGGTTTGACAATCTGAGAAAACCCCTTAATGAATTTTCTATAATAATTGGCGAAACCCAGAAAACACTGAAGACCTTTGAGATCTCTGGGTTGCACCCAATCCACAATAGCCTGTACCTTCCTAGGGTCCATACAAAACCCCTCAGCAGACAAAATGACCCCTAGGAAGGACAATTCCTGAGCAAAGAATGAACACATTTTTCTGGTTTAGCAAATAGTGAGTTCTCCCTAAGCCTCTGAAGAACCGCACGGAGGTGGCCCATGTGACTCTGCTTGTCAGAAGAATATGTAAGAATGTCATCCAAATACATTACCATGAAACGCCCAATAAAATCTGAGAAAACATGATTCATGAAATTCTGAAGTACTGCTGGCGCGTTAGTCAGGCCAAAGGGCATAACCAAATTCTCAAACAGACCCTCAGAGGTGAGAAATGCAGCTTTCCACTCATCCCCTTCCCACATACAGATGAGATTTTATGCCCCCTGAGGTCCAACTTAGAGATCCACTTGGCCCCCGACAATTGATTGTACAAATCCGGTATAAGTGAAAGGGGATAAGTGTTTCTTATAGTGATTTTCTTAAGTTCTCGAAAATCGAGGCACGGGCGTAAACCACCATCCTTTTTCTTCACGAAAAAGAACCCCGCCGTCACAGGAGAGACAGATGGCTGAATGTGGCCCTTATGGAGGCTATCAGATGTACTCCTTCATAGCGGCCCGCTCGGGGCGGAGAGATTGTACAGACGGGCTTTGGGCAATTTGGCACCGGGAACAAGATCAACAGCACAATCGAATGGGCGGTGTGATGGTAGAACCTCAGCCTCCTTTTCGGAGAACACATCATGAAAGTCCTTCAGGTACTCCGGAATACCCTCCAGACTGACGAACGACACAGATACAGAAACAAGACATTTCTTAGAACAATTGGGACCCCATTTAACAATGTCCAGAGATTCCCAATTAATCATAGGATTATGTAATTACAACCAGGGGAACCCCAACACCAGTCCCGCAGACAGATTGTCCATAACAAAGCATGAGATACGTTCCTGGTGCAAGGAACTCACTTTAAGGAGAAACTCCTCTGAAACAAATTTGATGCCATTTTTAGCCAGTGGTGTTTTGTCAATTGCAACAACATAGATAGGAGTCTCCAGCCTGACTGTCCCTAACTTACACCTTGACACCAAGTCAGAGTTAATAAAGTTCATGGACGACCCGCAATCCATGAAGGCAGAAGTGGACATGGAGCCACTCCCACATCAAAGTTCCACTTGCAACAAAATTTTTGAAAATGGAGAAAAAGTTACCTGAGAGTCTGGGTGACCTCCACGACAATCACGCAGACTCGTTCTTGCCGCTTGTTCGTCAATGGACAGGAGGAGCAGTCCTTTTTATAATGTCTGAGATCTTCACAAAAAAAAAACAACACAATTTTCCTTCACGCCGCCATCTCCTCTCCTTCTCCTCGAGGTTGGCGACCCCCACCTCCATAGGTTCAGACAGCGGCAAAACAACTGGACCAGTAGAGAGCAATGGAACTTCTCGCTGTGCGATACCTATCTCACGCAGCCTCCGATCCATGTAGATAGCCTGAGTCATAGCTTCCTCCAATGAGCTGGGAGGTGGATGGAGAGCCAGAGCGTCCTTCAGATTATCCACCAGTCAACACCTGAACAGACCTCTCAGCGCGGAGTTACCCCAGGACACTTCAATGGACCATCGGTGGAACTCGGAGCTGTACCACTCGGCTCTTTCCCTGAACCAGACCCATAATAGTGTCCTCTGCCTCCCTGACACAGTCCGGTTCATCATAGATAAGTCCTAGGGCCTCAAAGAACCTATCTACCGACATCTGTTCAGGGTCAGAAGGGGGCAGCGAGGAAGCCCAAGATTGGGGACCCTCCCTAAATAAGGAGATAATATTCTCTACCCTCTGAGTCTCATCCCCAGATGATCGAGGTCTCAAAGAAAAATACTATTTGCAACTTTCCCTGAACGTATCAAATTTATCTCTTACGCCAGAAAAGGTATCAGGAAGCTTAACCGGGGGTTCGGGAGAGTGCACAACAACATCAACTGAATCCCCAGGTCAACTAACAGCATGATAGGTGGTTTCCTACACAGTCTGAACAGTCTCAGTCAGTTTTTTCTGTAAGAGAGTATGAGACGTGACAAGGGCCTGATGTTCCACTGAAAAAATCTGCATCTTCTGTGTCAACCTGGAAACTTGATCCGCTAAGTTACTAAGCGGATCCATGACCTCCTTGCCTCTATGCCAGTGGGATAATATTCTGACTTGGACAGACCTTTGCACTTGACTGAAGTGCCAGACATAAAAGGAGCTGAGCGCGGGAAAAAGGGACACTCGGCGGGAAGACAGGAGTTGCAGCATGAGACAGTTTACTCTCTCTCCGTGAGACGACGCCACAGCACCGGCCCACACTGCCGTTCACTGCCCCGCACCTCTGCTGACCGTGAGAGACATGACTGGGCGATTTCACCTATCTTTGAGACTGAATTTTCCGTGCGTACTGTTCCGCTGACTAACGCAGGCGCCCTGCCCACTGCTGAACTGTGCGATTAGCCAGATTTGGCTAGCTTGCTTCCCGCTTCCTCCACTGTACTCCACCACTCTTCGTCGGAACCAGAGACTTCTTTACATCATGTACATTGCTTCAGTCCCGCAGAACCTCGCCCCGGAGAACCGGGACATGCCGCTTCCACCAGGACTCAGTGCATCAGTTTCCTTTAGGACCAAGCCAGAGACCTCACACACTTTCTGCGGCGCCCCAGTGGGATACCAAGCCGTCACTGCCCTGAAAACATCAAACTGATAAGTTTACTAGTTACATACAGTAGACAATTGCTTATTTTTTTTCCCCCCGTTTTATACTGTAAACCTGCTTTTACCACTCTATCACCAATACTCTCAATGCATGGAATATCCCCTGTAATAAACCCTTTAAACCTTGCTCTGCCTCCTGCTCCTCACTGCATCCCGGGTCCCTGTGCTTTCTACACATACATACACACACACTGCACACATACCGTTCTGTACAGTGTGTGGGGGAATAGGAAGCCCACAGCAAGAACATCCTGCAAGGCTTCACCACAGAAGAAGGAGGTGGAAGGAGGAAACAAAAGGCAGCACTCCAGCTCACTGCCCAGTGAGTTATAGAAGTAGTTACAGGACCACGGCAGACACAGAGCTGATTGTGCTGTTGTAGCAGATGTAGAGCAGGATCGCTGGGTTACTGCTAATCACTGGCAGGATACTTACCAATGTACATAGCAGCTCAGCGATTCTGCTCTGCATCTTACCTCTAGCTGAGCAGCTCTAGTATTAGTTACTGAGTGCAAGACTGCTGCTTACTTTCCCTTACCCCTTAGACCACAGTTCAGAGCATCTCACCTAGCCAAATCAGTTCTGAGGCTATGGTTCCACGGTCCGGAACCATAGCGCTTTGGACGGAGCGGAAATTCCGCTCCGTCTAAGCCCGCCCCTTTCTGACGCGCGATCTTTCCGGAGGTGTTCAGGACACCTCCGGAACACCTCCGGAAGAGCGCAGGGCTACATAGCCCTGTGTAATATTCTGTTGCGGCGACGCACCGTCGCCGCAATACGCGAGGACATGCTGCGGTCTGAAAAGACGCGCCGCATGTCCGTTTACGCAGGTTTGCCACCTGCGTATGTTACGCATAGTGGAGACGGATTTCTTTAATCCCCTCCACTATGCTGTAACATCTGGACGCTGCGTGTTTGGCGCTGCGCCAGCGCACAGCGCCAAACACGCAGCGTTTACTGATCGTGGAAACTCACCCTGATACTTTGCACTGATGAGGGCCATAGCCTGAAACACGTTCTGCAAATTGAGATTCTGATTTGGCTTTTATAATAAGTCATATTGCAAGACTGGTTAAAGGGTCGATTGTGATTTGTAGGATCGCTACTTCTAACAGGTGGTGCTATAGAGTTCAAGTCCTGTTTCTCTCTGAAGAAGCAATTTGCATATTAAATTTCCCAGAGGAGCATTGCACGGTGAATAAGCCTCTTTACCTTGACAAGCCAGATCTGGTATGTCACTCTCCACAAGGAGAAACCTTACCCTTAGACCCCAGTCCAGAGCCTCTCACCTAGCTAAATCAGTTCTCATACTTTGCACTGATGAGGGCCAATAGCCCGAAACATGGTGTCTGCAAAATGAGATTCTGATTTGGCTTTTATCCTAAGTCATATTGCAAGACTTGTTAAAGGGTCGATTGTGACTTGTAGGATCGCTACTTTCACCAGATGGTGCTATAAAGTTCAAGTCCTCTTTCTCTCTGAAGAGGCAATTTGTATATAACTTTCCCTTAGTGCAATGCATCATGGAGCTTGGGGATTCCCCTAGAGGCGACTTCAGCTATTATTTTTTGGTCAAATTATTGATATTTTTACTTGTGCTTTTAAGTTAAATGCTAAACAATTTAGTGCTAAGTTCACTTTAAGAAAGTTAAGATAAAAATGATTTCTAAAAGGCCTAAAGTTAAAGATGCCATATTTTCTTTGTATTTTAGACAAAAAAATAGATATATTGTCATATATACAGTGGGTACGGAAAGTATTCAGACCCCTTTAAATTTTTCACTCTTTGTTTCATTGCAGCCATTTGGTAAATTCAAAAAAGTTCATTTTTTATTTCATTAATGTACACTCTGCACCCAATCCTGACTGAAAAGAACCAGAAATGTAGACATTTTTGCAAATTTATTAAAAAGAAAAACTGAAATATCACATGGTCATAACTATTAAGACCCTTTGCTCAGACACTCATATTTAAGTCACATGCTGTCCATTTCCTAGTGATCCTCCTTGAGATGGTTCTACTCCTTCATTGGAGTCCAGGGGTGTTTAATTAAACTGATAGGATTTGATTTGTAAAGGCACACACCTGTCTATATAAGACCTGCATGTCAGACCAAATGAGAGTCATGAGGTCAAAGGAATTGGCCAAGGAGCTCAGAGACAGAATTGTGGCAAGGCACACATCTGGCCAAGGTTACAAAAGAATTTCTGCAGTACTCCAGGTTCCTAAGAGCACTGTGGCCTCCATAATCCTTAAATAGAAGAAGTTTGGGACCACCAGAAGTCTTCCTAGACCTTGCTGTCCAGCCAAACTGAGCAATCATAGGAGAAGAGCCTTGGTGAGAGAGGTAAAGAAGAACCCCAAGATCATTGTGGCTGAGCTCCACAGATGCATTAGGGAGATGGGAGAAAGTTCCACAAAGTCAACTATCACTGCAGCCCTCCACCAGTCGGGCCTTTATGGCAGAGTGGCCAGATGGAAGCCTCTCCTCAGTGCCAGACATATGAAAGCCTGCATAGAGTTTGCTAAAAAAAAAACACATGAAGGACTCCCAGACTATGAGAAATAAGATTCTTTGGTCTGATGAGACGAAGATAGAATTATCACCAAAAAGTTCTAAGCGGTATGTGTGGAGAAAACCAGGCACTGCTCATCACCTGCCCAATACAATTCCAACAGTGAAACATGGTGGTGGCAACATCATGCTATGGGGTGGATTTCAGCTGCAGGGACAGGATGACTGGTTGCAATTGAAGGAACCATGAATGCGGCCAAGTACAGAGATATCCTGGATGAAAACCTCTTCCAGAGTGCTCTGGACCTCAGACTTGACAGAAGGTTCATCTTCCAACAAGACAATGACACTAAGCACACAGCTAAAATAACAAAGGAGTGGCTTCAGAACAACTCTGTGATCATTCTTGACTGGCCCAGCCAGAGCCCTGACCTAAACCCAATTGAGCATCTCTGGAGAGACCTGAAAATGGCTGTCCACCAACATTCACCATCCAACCTGATGGACCTGGAGAGGATCTGCAAGGAAGAATGGCAGAGGATCCCCAAATCCAGGTGTGAAAAGCTTGTTGCATCATTGCTAAGAAGACTCATGGCTGTACTAGCTCAAAAGGGTGATTCTACTCAATACTAGTGTTGAGCGATACGATACCGCAAGTATCGGGTATCGGCCGATATTAGCTGTATCGGCCTTTCGATACTTAGTTCCCATAATTCTTTGAGAGGCAATGTGATTTTAGTCAGCCAATGAGGAATCCTAAGAAGTGTGGGCACATCCTGTACTGCAGCGGTCATGTTAACTAATGGCATGGCTGTGATTGGATGCTGAAATGATGTCAGAATGCACTATAAAAGGCGCCGCCGCCATTTTAGCGTCACTGTGCTGTGAATTCAGTAAGGGACAGAACGCTGCTGTGCTGACTCTGAGGGACAGTTAGAGATTGCGATTTAGTGTACTGTGCTTTAGGCAGGCTAGCACCAACCGCTGTGTAAAGCTTCCTTTTGCCTGCAGTGTTGTTTTAACAGCTCTGCAAGGTGTGTGTGAGTGCAGGTGACGCTGCAGTTTGCTCTGCATGCAACGCTGTCTGTAGGCATCTGCACGTGTCACTCACAGACTCTTTTTTTTTTCTTCAGTGCAATTCTTGCTGCTCCATGCAATTTAAATTTTAGTGTGAAGCGCTTCCATCCGTATCCAATACATTGGTTGCAAACACTATAGAAGTAGACAAAGGAGTAGCCTTTCACAGATTGTGAACAGTTGTGTTTCAGTGTTCACTTCAGTCTGTGTTTTTTATTTTTTGAGTGCACATCACGCTCCAGTTACTTGTTCAAGCACTACTGCTTGTACTCTGCTGAGCGTGTCTCAGTGCCTCATCCTTGTCATTTCTCTCCAATTGGTTCTGCTCCATTCCATTTAAAATAAATATAATCTATTAGTGTGACGCGCTTCCATCCGTATCCAATACATTGGTTGCAAACACTATAGAAGTAGACAAAGGAGTAGCCTTTCACAGATTGTGAACAGTTGTGTTTCAGTGTTCACTTCAGTCTCTGCGTAATAACCACACTTAGGCCTTATAACTTTTCTGACTTTCTTTATCAATCTACCAAGATGAAGAAGTCAGTGAATAAGGCACGTGGTCGTGGCCGTGGAGTTTCAGCAGGGAGAGGACGTGGGGATTCTGTGGCTGCTGCCGCCCTCAGTGACACAGCATCCACCAGTTTTACCCATTAGCGTTCCTTTATGCGCACTTTGGTAGGAGCTCGGCGTGCCCCCCTGCTTCGGGAAGAACAAATTGAAGCCGTTGTTGGTTGGATGGCAGCCAATGCATCGACTTCAATTCCTTCCACCTCCTCTCAGGAACACAACACTGTTGAGCAACCATCTGTCTGTTCACCGCCTGTCAAATTGCCCAGGCAGTCAGAGAGTTCTGTACAGGAGCCAGCTGAGTCTCTGCTTCTGTTCTCAGAATCTGTTGGCTCGCAAACACGGGCACAGGCAAGCAGCATTCTGCAATTTGAAGAAGAGGGAGTATGCAGTGATGCGCAACAGCTGTGTCTCTCTCAATCTGAAGAGGCGGGTGAGCCAGTGCCGATGGTACAGCACACCGCAGAACGCATCTCATGATGATGATGAGACTCAGGTGCCAGGTTTTGTGGAGCATGGTGCTGCCCAGACCATCCAACAGCAGCAGGTGTTGGAAGAGGGTAGTGGAGATGATGAAGTCCGAGACCCAACATGGCGTGAGCAACAGGAAGGTGGTGGGAGCAGCTCTGAGGAAGAGATTGGCCCAACGGTACAAAGAGGAGGGAGAGGTAGGCTGCAGACTCGCTTGCCTGTAGCCTCCAGTTTGGCACCTGTTGGGAGCAGTTCTCTTACAAATGTCAAAATTGGCGCTCCCATGACTTGCACTGCGTGGTCCTTTTTTGACAGACTTGTAGATGATATTTGCTATGTTAAATGCAAGCTGTGTAAGCAAAAAGTTAAAAGAGGTAAAAATATCACTAACCTGAATACCACAAATATGTGGAAACATGTACGGACAAAGCACGTAGCTGAGTTACAAAGACACACTGGAGATGTAGGCCAACCTACAGCAGCACCTACATCTTCAGGTCGTGTTGGAGCCTCTACCTCCAGCTCACACACACCTGGTTCGGCTTTCTCACAGGATCTCCATGGAAGAACCTCGGTCACTGTTGTCCATAGACAAACTGTTATTCCACCCACAGCAGCAAGTTCACAGTCATCGTCACACTCCCAGGCCACAAAACAGCCATCGGTACCACAGGCATGGGATAAAAGACGGCCATACTCTGCAAACCATCCACGAGCACAGGCTCTGAATTCTGGCATTGCAAAACTCCTGTCCCTTGAAATGCTGTCATTCAGGCTGGTGGAGACTGACAGTTTCAGGAACTTAATGGCATTGGCAGTCCCACAATATAATGTGCCAAGCCGATTTTATTTCAGCAGGCAAGCCGTCCCTGCTCAGCAAAAACATGTCGAGGGAAACATTAAACATGCGCTACTAAACGCCGTCATTAGCAGGGTCCACCTGACCACCCATGCGTGGACCAGTACCCATGGCCAGGGACGATACCTTTCCCTCACTGCCCATTGGGTCAATGTTGTGGAGCCGGGTACAGATCTTGCCAGTGGCGCTGTACGTGTTCTGCCAACTCCAAGGATTGCAGGAATCCAGTCTGTACACATTGATTCCTCCTCCTACTCCAGTTCCTCAGAATCATCGCTGCATGAGCCGTCACGGTATACCTCCACATGGACCCGTGAACGCTTACCTGTTGCGACCGATATGAGCACAGCCGTGGCCAAACGTCAACAGGCCGTCCTGAAAATGATTTCAATGGGGAATCTAAGCCACACAGCGCAGGAGGTCTGGAATGCCATCAAGCAGGAGAGCGACGTGTGGTTTTTGCCTGCGAATCTCCAGCCAGGCTTGGTAGTGTGTGACAATGGCCGAAATCTGGTGGCAGCTCTGGGCCTTGGCAACCTTACTCACATACCATGTCTGGCACATGTGCTCAACTTGGTCGTGCAGAGTTTTTTGAGGGACTATCCGGATCTTGCTGGACTGCTGCAGAAGGTCCGCCTAGAGTGCGCTCACTTGCGACGTTCCAGCATAGCCAGATCACGCATTGCTGCTCTGCAACGCCGATTTCGCCTTCCTGAACATCGCATCATATGTGACGTACCCACCAGGTGGAATTCCACGTTACATATGTTGGAGCGGTTGTGTGAGCAGCAGACAGCAGTAATGGAATATCAGCTGCATCAGGCGCAATCAAGTCGCTCTTTCCGCCGTCCACACTTCACCACTATTGAGTGGGCCTCTATGAAGGACATCTGCGACGTTTTGCGTGCGTTTGATGTCTCAACGCGGATGGCGAGTGCAGATGATGCACTAGTCAGCATGACTGTCCCCCTTATCTGCCTGCTTCAGAAATCACTGAAAGCACTAAAGGAAGAGGTTTTGGAAGAGGTGGAGGATGAGGAGTCACAAATTCAATTACCTTCAGGACAGTCAGCGCAACGTGGTTCCTCACAAAGGGCTGGGCAGGGCTCACTTTGTGAGGAGGATGAGGAGGAGGAGGAGTCAATGGAGGAGGAAGAAATCCCTACAGAGGGAGGTACACAACGCTCTAGTCAGTATGTAGAGCGAGGGTGGGGTGATGCAGAGGAGGCAGAGATGACGCCTCTTCCACAGGACAGCTTTTGTTGGCCAGTTGGGAGTCTGCAGCACATGGTTGATTTCATGCTTCAGTGCCTGAGAAACGACCGCCGCATCGCCCACATTCTCACCACGTCAGATTATTGGGTGTACACCCTCCTAGACCCTCGCTACCGGGACAACTTACAAACCCTCATCACACCGGGGAACCGGGACCGTAAAATGCGGGAGTACCAAGACACAATGGTGCAATCCATACTGTTGTACATTCCAGCCGAGAGAGATGCTGCTGCTACTGCTTTACAAAGCAGCTCTGTGCGTCGAGGCAGTGTAGACACCTCTACAACAAGAGGGAGCACAAGCAGTGCCTCTGCACAGGGCAAGAGCTGTATGTTACAAATGTGGCAAAGTTTTGTGACAGCGCCAGCAAGGTCTACACCATCCGAGACGGCTCCAGTCACCAGGAAGCAACGTTTCCGTAAGATGGTGACAGACTACTTGTCTTTCCCTCTAAGTGTACTCCCAGATGCCTCTTCCCCTTTCAAATTTTGGGTCGCTAAGTTGGATACATGGCCAGAGCTTAGCCAGTATGCATTGGAGGTGCTGGCTTGCCCTGCTGCAGTGTATTATCTGAGCGCGTCTTTAGTGCTGCAGGTGGTGTACTAACAGACCGTCGCATGCGACTATCCTCAGAGAATGTAGACCGGCTTACTTTTCTGAAAATGAACAAGGCAGGGATATCACCTGAATTTGCCTGTCCGTTTTCAGATTCAATAACTGTTTGGCAACGTTTTCCATGTCTCCTGTTATGTTCATCTTTCTACCACCTGAACTCTACTCCCTGGGCTACAACACCGCCATTTGTTGCTCGTAAGTAATTGGCAGGGTACTGACTCCTGGCCAGCCTGGTTACAGCACGACAGCTGTTTCCTGGCAGTGTGAACGTCAATTATCCTCCAATAAGTTGTGCTGTCGTGTTGCATTCGGGTTAGCCGACTCTATGGTGCCTGCAGTTTAGGTGATTCCTATGTGTGCTGTGGGATATGTAAATAAAGGCTGTTTCCATTGTGACAATAGGACAAGCACCCACTGTAGGACTGTGTGATTCGGTAACTGCGGACGGCTTGCGTCCTGTCAACTTACATTTTCATGGGTGCGTTCTGCTACTCGTCCGGGGTCCAGTACCGTCAACTGGTTCTCCCCAGTACCTTTGGCCTAGGTGCCTCCATCTCCGTATGCGAGTTCCAGCAACGTCTGCTGGTCCTTGGTAGTGCTTTGGAGCACAGGTACCTCCTGCTTAGTAACCGTGTCACAGTAACGTCAGCTGGTACTCGGTTGTGACATTGCCTCTTTTCCTTCTGCTACCCGTCCGGGGTCCAGTACCGTCAACTGGTTTCCCAGTGCCTTTGGCCTAGGTGCCTCCATCTCCGTATACGAGTTCCAGCAACGTCTGCTGGTCCTTGGTAGTGCTTTGGAGCACAGGTACCTCCTGCTTAGTAACCGTGTCACAGTAACGTCAGCTGGTACTCGGTTGTGACATTGCCTCTTTTCCTTCTGCTACCCGTCCGGGGTCCAGTACGTCAACTGGTTCTCCCAGTGCCTTTGGCCTAGGTGCCTCCATCCCCGTATATGAGTTCCAGCAACGTCTGCTGGTCCTTGGTAGTGCTTTGGAGCACAGGTACCTCCTGCTTAGTAACCGTGTCACAGTAACGTCAGCTGGTACTCGGTTGTGACATTGCCTCTTTTCCTTCTGCTACCCGTCCGGGGTCCAGTACCGTCAACTGGTTCTCCCCAGTGCCTTTGGCCTAGGTGCTTCCATCTCCGTATACGAGTTCCAGCAACGTCTGCTCGTCCTTGGTAGTGCTTTGGAGCACAGGTACCTCCTGCTTAGTAACCGTGTCACAGTAACGTCAGCTGGTACTCGGTTGTGACATTGCCTCTTTTCCTTCTGCTACCCGTCCGGGGTCCAGTACCGTCAACTGGTTCTCCCCAGTGCCTTTGGCCTAGGTGCCTCCATCTCCGTATACGAGTTCCAGCAACGTCTGCTGGTCCTTGGTAGTGCTTTGGAGCACAGGTACCTCCTGCTTAGTAACCGTGTCACAGTAACGTCAGCTGGTACTCGGTTGTGACATTGCCTCTTTTCCTTCTGCTGCCCCTCCGGGTTCCAGCACAGTCAGCTGGTCCTCGTTACTTCCATTGTCTCTTGTTCCATCTGATACCCGTCTGGGTTCCAGTAACGTCAGCTGGTTCTCGGAAATTAGACGACCTTAAAGACCACCCAGAAGAAGATGACGACAACAAGGACGACGAGCATGAAGCCAACCAGCCTGAACACCATCACAAAGAAAAAATAAAAGATTACCCTGAAGAAGATCACCAACAGGACAAAGAAGGTTAAGACAAACTACAAGATACAGAACAACAGACAGAAGAACAATAAGCAGAAGATCAAAAAGCAAAAGAACATGAAGTATAAGACCAAAATGAAGAGCAAAATATATGCTCTAAATTCTAAGCAGAAGAAGACTAAGCAGTGTATGGGGGTGAGTCCGTTCCTCCTCGTGGTGCCCCTGGAAAATGCCTGCTGCTGCAGGCTAAACTGAACACGGACAAATACTGTTGTAATTTAAATCTTTTGTGACAGCAAGAACGGAAGAATGAAAAATTCATACTTTTACAGATTACAAGTACAGGAATCTCTGTCACAAATAAGAATATGATGAAGAAGATGAAGAGGAAGAAGATGAAGAATTTGAATATGAAGAAGATTAATAGTTTAATAATAACAATATGAGTAATGTAAACAAAAACATGAATAGCAAGAAGTTTAAGAAGAAGATTAAGAAGGTGAAGATGAAGAATAATTTGATGAGAAAGATGATGCTGCTGAAGATTATGAAGGAGAAAGTGTGGCACTGGCAAAAGTTAAAAAGGTGAAGAGCATGGAAGTTGTGAAACATACATATTTGCCAAAATAGAAAAAAGGTTAACAACATTGTCAATTTGTTCGTCAATCCAAACGTATTTCCAAAAAAATATATATTAATGCTATTCCAATGCATTGGGTTAAACATGTATGCCTTTATTGTCTCCTCAACCTCCCCCAATACATTCTACATTACTCTTTGTTGTTTTCCTTCATGTACAATTAACCAACAAGGCAAGAATGGTTTTTTTTTAATGTCGATATTTGGTTCCCATAGACTTACATTGGACTTCCGGTATCGGTATCGGGTATCGCCGATATTTTAGTGATATCGGCGATACCATTCCGATCCGATATTTTTAGATATCGAGCAGTATCGCTCAACACTACTCAATACTGATCAAAGGGTCTGAATACGTATGACCATGTGATATTTCAGTTTTTCCTTTTTAAATAATTTGCAAACATTTTGTACATTTCTGGTTTTTTTTAGTCAAGATGGGGTTTACAGTATACATTAATGAGAAAAAAATGAACTTTTTTGAATTTACAAAATGGCTGCAAAGAGTAAAACATTTAAAGGGGTCTAAATACTTTCGTTACCCACTGTACATTTTAAAAATTACAAAAAGGAAAATGGGTCAGTGCAAAAGTTTGGGCACCCTTGGAATTTTGTGTGCACAGATAGCTGTGTGTCACGTTTCAACTAGCGAGTGACCTGGGACCAGGGGCATCTTTCCTGGCCCTAACACTAGGGGGCACCCTAGCTCGCCCTGTTCCCCAGGATACTTCAGATGGCAAAGACACCGGGGCCTCCGCCTGTAAGGTTCTATGTATATATTCCTGAAACTCAGTTTGTTCGTCAGCCATTTTACTTTCTGTCTTGCTGCAGCTATCTTGCCCTCGGTCAAAATGGAGTTTCCAGCTTGCATGTTCCCGCCCTGATTCTCTCCTTTGCTTCTTAAGCAGCCACAGCTGAGCAATCAGTGCTTCAGAATCTAGCCTGCAGTGAACCTGTGACTTGACTCCTGTAAGCCTTGGACCTTGTACTCCAGCTATTCCTACTGAGGAACTCTGAAGCACTTGTGGACTCTGAACCCTGCTCTTTGAAAGACCCACGTTTGCATGGACTTACGGTAACAGAGAAGAAGATCCTGAATCTGTATTGGAGAGTGATTGCTGAGCTTGGATTACTCTGGCCTGCTGTGTCTCCTGTTTCTGTGTCTGCAAACTGTGTGACTATTTCTGCCAACTTGTATGAAGTAATACAGGACTTTTCTATATCAAACCTGTGTCTCATGTATGTTCATCGCACCCAAGCACAAGACGCTATATGAACTGTATTACATACATTACAAGATTCTGAAGCCAAAACGTTAGTGTCTGCTGGGTCTGGAAGGCTGTGTCTGCTGTACTGTGGATATCAGACGTCCGGTTGTACTTTCTGTGATGACAGTGGTTGTGACTTCTCACAACCATTCCAGGTGAGCAATTCCCTTAAGTTTTTTCTTTTTGCAGTGTTACCACAGGTAAACACTATTGTTTTTTTTTTTTCCTTTCTTTTCTCTTTTTTGTCTGCTGTAACTCTGGATATCAGATGTCTGGTTGAAACTTTCTGTGATGATAGTGGTTGTGACTTCTCACAACCATTCCAGTAATCCTGTCTTAAAAGATCTGGAAAATGGAGGCCCGCATAAAGGAACTTTGCGGAGTGACTGATAATATCCTTGCAGATTTGCAGAATATAAAGACCCGTTTTACAATCTACAGGACCTCAATAATCACAATTTGCAAGTGGTTGGACAGACTACCCAGGATTTGCGAGCCAGGATTGAGGCTCTAGAGGGGCTAGTCCAGGCTCCTGCCGTAGCCCCAAGTGCTGGGATTCCCAAGTTGCCCCCTTTTCGTTTTGGCGGTGAACGTGAGAAATTCAGGGGATTTATTAATCAATGTAATCTTTTTTTTTCTGCACATGCTTCACAATTTCCCACTGAACGATCTAAGGTGCTTACTATAATTATGTTGCTTACCAACAAGGCTTTAATGTGGGCAAACCCTCTGATTGAGACTGAGGATGATTGTTTGAATCACCTTGATGATTTTATTTCAGCCATGGGGCAGGTGTTTGATGACCCCAATCGAGGTGCAACAGCTGAAGCAGCCATGTTAGCTTTGCGCCAAGGT
The DNA here is from genome assembly GCA_033576555.1 of Oophaga sylvatica. Taxonomy (NCBI): domain Eukaryota; kingdom Metazoa; phylum Chordata; class Amphibia; order Anura; family Dendrobatidae; genus Oophaga; species Oophaga sylvatica. Next base: position 211,231,867 of record JARQOD010000006.1, on the reverse strand, counting down.
AAGCACTCGGTAGCTGAATATGCCTTGGATTTCAGGAGATGGGCCCTTAATACCACCTGGGACAGTTCCGCCAAAAAATCTATTTTTCGAAAGGGGTTATCTCCACTGATTAAGGATGAACTTGCTCGTGCCGACCCTCCCACTGCGTTAGGTGACTTTATTAACTACTGCATCCGTATTGATACTCGTCTGACTGAACGCAGGCAAGAGAGATGGTTCGAAAGCAATCGTACTAACCTTTTCCTACCTTCCTCTCCAGCTAAGGAACCTTTGAGTAGGATTACACGGGAACCTGAACCTGAACCCATGCAGGTAGACTCTTTACAACGACGGGTTAGTGATGCACGCAAGGAACATCGTTTTAAGGAGAATCTATGTTTCTATTGTGGTAAGTCAGGGCACTTCATTATAAACTGCCCCAGCCGTTCTCGTAAGACTACTGCAGCACTCATTCATTGTGAGTGTTGCGAGAGGGGATCTGTCAGGTCCGAGCCTCAGGCTCCAGAGAGATCTGCAGCAACAGATCTTGATTTCTCGGACTTAAACTCCGTTACCTCTGAGGACGTTGACTGTGTAAACGCTGCCATTTTTCAAGTTTCCTCAGCGGTGTCCCAGCTGAGTTGTAAGAAAAACAATTCTCATTGCTTTCTTTCCATCAAACTCTGGGTTGACTCAGCTTGGGTGTCTAGCTCTGCTATGATCGACTCAGGGGCAAGTGGAAATTTTATGGATGTCTCCTTTGCTCTGAAACAGGGAATACGTTCAGTGAAGAAGGCTACTCCAGTACAGATGGAAACTGTGGATGGCTCCCTGCTGACCTCTGGACCAGTGGATCAGGAAACAGAGCCTTTGAGGGTTCTTATGGGTAAAGATCATCAAGAGAAACTGTCCTTTATGCTTATCTCTTCTCCCCACTTTCCCATTATTCTAGGGCTACCATGGCTGCAGGCTCAGAATCCTACCATTAACTGGGAGACCAAGGAATTACACTTTCCAGAGAAACAGATGAGTCCAAAAGTTTCAGCTTGCTCTGTTCCTAAAGGAATCATGTCAGTCCCTGAACTACCAGCTGTATACCAGGACTATGTGGATTTATGTGACAAGAAGAACGCTGACCAGCTTCCTCCTCACCGTCCATATGATTGTCCAATTGAATTATTGCCTGGAGCAGAGATACCTTTTGGTAAGATCTACCCCCTGGCGGGGCCCGAGCTAAAGGCTTTAAAGGATTACATAGATGAAAATCTAGCCAAGGGCTTCATACGCCCCTCTTCATCTCCTGCAGGGGCACCCATCTTCTTTGTAAAGAAGAAAGATGGATCTCTGAGACCATGCGTAGACTATAGGGAACTCAATAAGGTTACTATTAGAAACCGTTATCCATTGCCTTTAATCCCTGAGTTATTGGAGAGAGTGCGACATGCCAAAATTTTTTCTAAACTAGATCTTCGTGGGGCCTATAACTTAGTCCGTATTAGACCTGGGGATGAATGGAAGACTGCATTCAGGTCACGCTATGGACACTTTGAATATCTAGTTATGCCTTTTGGTCTGAGTACCGCCCCAGCCACTTTCCAACACTTGGTGAATGACATCTTCAGGGATCTCCTAGATACATTCGTGGTAATTTATTTGGATGATATTCTAATTTTTTCTAACTCCACAGAGGAACATCATGGACATGTGAGAATGGTCTTGGAACGTCTAAGACAAAATCATCTTTACATCAAACTTGAAAAGTGTGAATTCCATAGGACCGAAATTCAATTTCTGGGGTATGTACTGTCTACACAAGGAATTAGTATGGATGGAAGCAAAACCCAAGCCATCAAGGATTGGCCAAGTCCTAGAAATGTGAAGGAGGTACAGCGCTTCATCGGGTTTGCCAACTTCTATAGACGTTTCATTAGAAATTTCTCTGAGGTAGTGTCACCTATCACTCAACTTACCCGGAAAGAGTCTAGGTTTTCCTGGACTCCCCAAGCCCAGGAAGCATTTTCCCGTCTAAAAGATAAATTTACCACTGCACCTATCCTAGTACATCCCAACCCCGAGCTTGCCTTCATAATAGAGGTGGATGCTTCAGACTGTGCCGTTGGAGCTATACTCTCTCAGAGAACAGGTGAGAAGAATGTCTTGCATCCCTGTGCCTTCTTTTCCCAGCAGTTGTCTTCGGCTGAGAGGAACTACGATGTGGGCAATAGAGAGTTGTTGGCCATTATTGCCGCCTTCAAAGAATGGAGACACCTTCTTCAGGGAGCTGCACAGCAAATAGTCGTCCTGACAGACCATCGTAACCTTGAGTTTATCAGGTCGGCTAAGTGCCTGACTCCTCGCCAGGCTCGCTGGAATCTTTTCTTAAACCAATTTAATTTTATCATCTCTTATAGACCAGGATCGCGCAATGGAAAGGCTGATGTACTCTCTAGGATTTACTCAGCAGAGACACGTCCAATTACTACTCCTAAGACTATTCTTCCTGACTCTAGATTCCTAGGAGTAATTCATAATCAAGACCTACTTAAGGACATCAAGGAAGCATACCATGCGGATTCCTTTTTGGCACAACCCCCAAGGGACGTAAGTCTTGTCTTTAAGAATGGTGTGTGGATTCAGGGACAACGCCTGTATATTCCTGAAACAGTCAGATTGAGAGTATTGCAACTCATTCACGATTCCAAGATAGCTGGGCATAGAGGAATTCTAAAGACACAGGAATTTCTTTCTCGTTTCTTTTGGTGGCCCACTTGCAGGAAGGATGTTTTGAATTATGTCACTTCATGTGAGGTCTGTGCAAGATGCAAAACACCTCGCTCCTCACCAACTGGTCTGTTACAGCCTCTTCCCACCCCGTCCGCCCGTGGGATCCATTTCTATGGACTTCATTGTGGAGTTACCAACCTCTCAGGGGAAGAACACCATTCTAGTGGTGGTTGACCGTCTAACAAAGGCAGCTCATTTTATCCCTTGTGTCGGCTTACCCACTGCAAAACAGACATCAGATTTGATGATTAAAGATGTGTTTCGCTTACATGGAGTACCGGATGAGGTTATTTCGGATCGAGGGGTGCAATTCACTTCTAGGTTTTGGCAAAATTTCTGTGCAGCATTGGACATTAAAGTAAACCTTTCTTCTGCTTTTCATCCCCAGACTAATGGACAGACCGAACGAACCAATCAAACCCTGGAGCAGTATCTCCGCTGCTTTATCTGCCACCTACAGGATGATTGGGTGGATCTACTTCCATTAGCTGAGTTCTCTTATAACAACTCTCAGAGTGCCTCCACTAAACAGTCTCCTTTTTACTCTAATCTAGGTTATCATCCTAACATTCTACCACGATTTCCCATAGAAACGCCTTTACCAGCAGTGGCTGAAAGAATCACGTCTTTACAGAAGAATATGGATCTTCTAAAGGAGAATCTGGAATCGGCTCAGGAAAGGTACAAGAAAGCAGCAGATAAATTTCGTAAACCTGCACCAGCTTTCAAGGTAGGAGACCTGGTCTGGCTGTCAACCAGAAATCTTAAGTTAAGGATTCCATCGTCTAAGTTGGGACATAAGTACATTGGACCCTATAAAATCAGTAAAATTATAAGTGCCGTTGCTTGTCGTCTTCAACTGCCCAGAACTATGAGAATCCACCCTGTCTTTCATGTATCCCTACTAAAGGCTGCGACACCCAATACGTTTCCTGGACGTTCTTCTCCTTGCCCTGACCCAGTGCTAGTCGATGGTCAGGAAGAATTTGTGGTGGAAAGGATTTTAGATTCCAGGTTGTATAGAAATCAGTTACAATATCTGATTAAATGGCAGGGCTACCCAGTGGAGGACAACTCATGGGAACCGGTCAATAACGTTAATGCTCCTCGCTTGCTCCGTCAGTTTCATCAGAGGTACCCACACAAGCCTGGTCTGAGGTCATCCGGAGGTTGTCCTTAAGGGGGGAGTAATGTAAGGTTCTATGTATATATTCCTGAAACTCAGTTTGTTCGTCAGCCATTTTACTTTCTGTCTTGCTGCAGCTATCTTGCCCTCAGTCAAAATGGAGTTTCCAGCTTGCATGTTCCCGCCCTGATTCTCTCCTTTGCTTCTTAAGCAGCCACAGCTGAGCAATCAGTGCTTCAGAATCTAGCCTGCAGTGAACCTGTGACTTGACTCCTGTAAGCCTTGGACCTTGTACTCCAGCTATTCCTACTGAGGAACTCTGAAGCACTTGTGGACTCTGAACCCTGCTCTTTGAAAGACCCACGTTTTCATGGACTTACGGTAACAGAGAAGAAGATCCTGAATCTGTATTGGAGAGTGATTGCTGAGCTTGGATTACTCTGGCCTGCTGTGTCTCCTGTTTCTGTGTCTGCAAACTGTGTGACTATTTCTGCCAACTTGTATGAAGTAATACAGGACTTTTCTATATCAAACCTGTGTCTCATGTATGTTCATCGCACCCAAGCACAAGACGCTATATGAACTGTACTACATACATTACATCCCCTTGTCCTATCTCCTAGAACAACCTTTTGTCTGTCCCCCACCCCCACACAGGGAAGAGAGGCGCTACTGTGCACCGCAGTACACCAACCTGACAGACAGGGTAACAAAGACAGGGTAAACTGAAAACTCCACACACACAAAATCTACACTCACATATAACAGAGGTATTCACCAGGGTGTGTAGGGAGGGGGAAGAAAGCAAAACAGGGAAAGATAAGGAATTTCCAAGTGTACAAACCAGACAACAGTCGCTAATAAACTCCTCCAGCTCTCCTTCTCATACCAACTTCTTCCACTTCAACATCATGCAGCAAAAGCTAACTCTGATGAGGACTTGGTAATCAAGCCCAGATTTTATAGATAAAAGGAGAGGCAAACCGAGCACAGCTGAAAGTAGGAGTTTTCCAATATATCCGATTAACCCCTGTTCTGTTTGAAGAAATAAGCACGTTTATTAAACTGCAGAAGTGATTCTTCTCAGCAAAGTAGGAGCAATTAGACGGTGCAGTCTTCTGGCTCTGCTCCGTTGCGGTAACCCCGTGACACTTTGACTAAGGTTTCAGACCTTAAATAGCCTGTTAGAGTTATGGCTTGTTCATTATCATTGTTAGGAAAGACCAGGTCATGCTGATTTCCCAGGTTTGTAAAAGCCCAGCCTCCTCTAACCTTGGGACAAAAAACAACAGCCATGGGTTCTTCTAAGCAGCTACCTAGCACTCTGAAAATGTAAATGGTGGAGGCCCACAAAGCAGGAGAAGGCTATAATTAGATAGCAAAGCATTTTCAAGTTGCCCTTTCCCCAGTTCGAAAAAAAATTAAGAAATGGCAATTAACAGGAACAGTGGATGTTAAAATAAGCTCTGGTAGACCAAGCAAAATTTAAGTAAGACCTGCTCGTAGGATTGCTACAGAGGCAAATCAGAATCCCCGCTTGACTGCAAAAGACCTTCAGAAATATTTAGCAGACTCTGCAGTTGTGGTAAATTATTCTACTGCAAAGAGACACCTGCACAAATATGGCCTTCATGAAAGAGTCATCAGAAGAAAACCTTTCCTGCATCCTCACCATAAAATACAGAGTCAGTAGTATGCAAACAAATATCTAATCAAGCCTGATGCATTTTAGAAAGAAGTCCTGTGGACCAATGAGGGTAAAGTAGAACTTCTTGAACACAATGATCAAAGGTATGAGTGGAGAAAAAAGGGCACAGAATTTCAGGAAAAGAACATCTCGCCAACCATTAAGCATGGGCGTTGATCAATCATGATTTGAGGTTGTGTTGCAGCCAATTGCACGGGATCATTTCGCAGGTAGAAGGAAGAATGGATTCAATTAAATTTCAACAAATTCTTGATGCAAACATAACACACTTTGTAAAATAGCTGAAGTTAAAAAGAGGATGGCTTCTACAAATGGATAATGATCCTAAACACACATCAAAATCTACAATAGACTACCTCAAAGGTGCCAGCCGAAGGTTTTACAATGGTCCTCACAGTCCACTGATCTGAATATCTTTGAAAATCAGTGGCTAGACCTTAAAAGAGCAGTGCATGCAAGATGACCTAAGAATCTCACAGAACTGGAAGAATTTTCAAAGGAAAAATTGATGAAAATCCCTGAAATAAGAACTGAAAGACTCTTGTCTGGCTACAAAAAGTGTTTTGAAGCGATAATATTTTCAAAAGGGGGTGCTACTAGTTAAACACCATGCAAACTTTTATATCGAGAAAACAAAAAACAAGAAACAAATATCCTAAAATAAAATAAAAAATATATTGCAAAAAATGCATGAGGTTGTAATAATAATAATAATAATAAGGGTATTTGGTAAACATAATTTTGATCAAAAGAATGTACAAGCCATCCCGCCACGTCAAGGCAACCCTTTGTGGGACAGTCCTAACTCTTGTATTAAAAACCTTTCCACCTGTCAAGTGACAAATGTGAACAAGGACAGAGAGACTGAACCCACCAGTAAAAGCATAGGCCAGACAGGATGGATTTTTCAGCTCAGAAGCAGGGCTGTCACACCCTTATATGCACAAGATGCACCAAGAACTAAATGAAAAACTAGGTCTGAACTGAAAAAGTAAGTTGATGTGTATGCAAAATGTAAATGCATATTAACACATGACCATTATACAGAGAAAACAAAAAACAAGAAACAAATATCCTAAAATAAAATAAAAAATATATTGCAAAAAATGCATGAGGTTGTAATAATAATAATAAGGGTATTTGGTAAACATAATTTTGATCAAAAGAATGTTCAAGCCATCCTGCCACGTCAAGGCAACCCTTTGTGGGACAGTCCTAACTCTTGTATTAAAAACCTTTCCACCTGTCAAGTGACAAATGTGAACAAGGACAGAGAAAAAACATGAAAAACATTTGTCACTTGGGTTCAGTCTCTCTGTCCTTGTTCACATTTGTCACTTGACAGGTGGAAAGGTTTTTAATACAAGAATTAGGACTGTCCCACAAAGGGTTGCCTTACTTTTTCAGTTCAGACCTAGTTTTTCAAACTTTTATATCGGCCCATTTTCCTTTTTGTAATTTTTAAAATGAAAAAAATGAAAATATATAGTTTTTTTGCATAAAATAAAAAGGAAATGTGTAATCTTTAACTATAGGCCTTTTAGAGATCATTTCATCTTCAATTTGCTTAACTGTTCACAATAACACAGAAGTATGCACCAGCATGTTATGTACTGAGAGGGTTTAATCGGCCATCTAAGGGCTTGGTTTTGGTGATCATCTGAAGTGGGAAAGAGGCTGTTCACCAAATATCCAACTCAGGGTGTGGTCTGGAAGGCAAATGTGGAGCCTTTGGACTCATTCAATGTTCAGTGTGTCTGGAGATGAGATATCCAGAGTAGAGTTGAGCGAAACAGGTCGGTCAGATTCAAAAGTCACCGACTTTCGCCAAAGTCGGGTTTCGTTGGCCGAAACACGACCATAGCGTGCAGTAGGCCATGCGGTCGGCAAATTGAACGCCAAAGTCGGGTTTTCCCAGAATGCTTTCAGGCGCCTTTTTTCAGCCAATGAGCAAGGACGTACACTGTGGGCAACGAGATGACATGTGCAGCGTCCACCACCATCTTAGAGAAGGGCATTGCAGTGATTGGCTTGCTTTGGGGGCATCACAGTGACTATAAAAGGCCTGAGCGCCGAACACCATTTTACTTCTGCCGATCTTAACAGTAGGGAGAAGTTGCTTGCTGCTTATCAGTAGGGAGAGAGTTAGGGCTGGAAAGAGAAGTTCTTATGTGCTTGTGCTGATAGCAATTGTGCTGTACAGTTAGGGTGCAGTGACAGGGGAGGATTTTCTTGTGTACAGCAGCGCAGGTTATTAGGCTGCCTGATAGCTGTATTGCTGTGTGTACACTGCTGTGCAGACTGCTTTTTACACAGCACTGATACTTTAATTTTTTTTTCTGCATAGTTACTGAGCGTTCATTTTTTCCCACACAGTATAGAGCTGTACGCTCCTCACACACTACCGTGTACTGGCTGGTATCACGGACAAATACATGCTGACTATCTGTGTGTGACTCTGGAAATATATACGGAGATTGAAATTTTCCCCTACACTGTATACAGCTGTACGCTTCTGATACAGTACCGTATATCAGCTCTTTGTATTATGGTCAAATCCATACTGAGAGAGCGTCTGTGTGTGACTCCGGAAATATATACGGAGATTGAAATTTTCCCCTACAATGTATACAGCTGTACGCTTCTGATACAGTACGGTATATCTGCTCTTTGTATTACGGTCAAATCCATACTGAGAGAGTGTCTGCGTGTGACTCTGGAAATATATACAGAGATTTAAATTTTTCCCTACACCGTATACAGCTCTACGCTCCTCATACAGTACCATATATCTGCTGGTATTTTTGGTACATTTTCCCAAACATGAGGAACTATGGTGGAAGAGGCCGCAGACGTGGGCGGGGGGGCCAGCTGGTACTGATGGTGGTGGTGGTGCATCTGCTGTTATTGCCAAAAGCACAATAGCACCTAAGGCAGGAGGTGTTGAGCCTGCGTCATCGTCTGGCTCCAGAAGTCCTGGAAGGCTCCCTTTTCTGGGAGTAGGTAAACCGCTTTTAAAGCTGGAGCTTCAGGAACAGGTTTTGGCTTATATTGCCGAAACAGCCTCCAGCTCTATCGCCTCCTCTTCTGAAGTTTCAAAAAATGCAAGCACCGAGTCGTCAGTGCAGGCTCCTGGTCAGGACCAACACCTTTCCTTGTATCCTTCACCCCCACCACAAGTGAAGGATGTGGCAGGCCACACTTCAGATTACTCCCTCGAGCTCTTTTCACATACCATGCCTGGGTTATCAAGTCAAATCCTGAATTCCCCAGTCCAAGATGAAAATGATGCACAGCCACTGCTATATGATTCTGCTGGTACATTAACCCAGAGCACTGCATTGCCCTCGCAGTCTACTGAGCCAGATTCTCACCCTGATGAAACTCAGGTGCCCCTTCCTGCATACTCTACCACCTTACACAGTGACACAGAGGAAGGTGCAGATGAAATTGAAGAGGAGGTGATGGATGAGCCGGTTGTTGACCCAGATTAGCATCCATTAGGGGAAGAGGGTGCCGCTGGCAATAGCTCAGAAGAGGAGGAGGATCCGCAGCAGGCATCGACATCGCAGCTGCGGTTATCTGGCAGGCCCTTAGCAGTCCAAAAACGTGTTAAAAAAACAAAAAGAGTTGCAGGACAGCTTGGCCAGATGGTCAAATTAGCACAGCGTGCAAGCCCTGAAAATTTATCCCATAGCAGGAAGAGTGCAGTGTGGCACTTTTTTGACCAAAATCCTATTGATGAGGCAAAGGTTATCTGTAAGAAGTGTGGAAGGACCTTTAGACGAGGGAAAAAATCTCCGAAAATTGAATACCAGTTGCATGCTTAGACATTTAAACACCATGCACTTGCAAGCGTGGACGGACTACAAAACCTCACTGGCTTTGAACGCCTACATTGCCAAACTGATCTCATTAGAGATGATGCCCTTCCGTTTCGTTGAAAGTGCAGCATTCCAAGAGCTCATGGCCTACGCTGTCCCACATTATGACCTACCCAGTCGGCACTTTTTTTCTAGAAAAGCCATCCCTGCCCTCCACCTGAATGTAAAAGACCGCATTGTCCATGCATTCAAACAATCATTGAGTGGAAAGGTGTACATCACAACAGATGCATGGGCCAGTAGGCATGGCCAGGGCCGTTACTTGTCCATCATTGCGCACTGGGTTAAAGTGGTGGATGTGCAGGGTCCACGGTGGACAGCGGCAGTGGGACAGTGCTGCCTAGCCCATGGTATATACAAGAAAAAAAGGTAGCACACTGCAGCGCTATAGCTTGCAAACACGAAATATGAAAAATATGAAAAATGAATTGCATCATTACCTTAGAAATATGAAAAATTGAGAAGTCTTAGCGCATAAGATGGCCAAATTATGTGAGCCTGATAGCCACGTCAAGGCTCTTCTCGTATATCAGGTCCTAACTAATGCCTATCCTCGCTTAGAAAAGTCTGTCTGCATGGGAACATATGGATCCTCTCTTCAGACTAAAATCTACATCTCTGTGGAGGGGTGATGAACCTGTTGTAATTAAAAAGCCTGTGACCACCAGGTGGAGTGCTCAGGTAGAAGGTAAATGAATACATATCAAAAAACTGACCGGCACATCCAAACGTAGATTCAGTGTGAACAGGTGCTAAACCTAGCGTCACCAACTCATATACATACAAGAAAAAAAGGTAGCACACTGTAGCGCTATAGCTTGCAAACACGAAATATGAAAAATATGAAAAATGAATTGCATCATTACCTTAGGAATATGAAAAATTGAGAAGTCTTAGCGCATAAGATGGCCAAATTATGTGAGCCTGATAGCCACGTCAAGGCTCTTCTCGTATATCAGGTCCTAACTAATGCCTATCCTCGCTTAGAAAAGTCTGTCTGCATGGGAACATATGGATCCTCTCTTCAGACTAAAATCTACATCTCTGTGGAGGGGTGATGAACCTGTTGTAATTAAAAAGCCTGTGACCACCAGGTGGAGTGCTCAGGTAGAAGGTAAATGAATACATATCAAAAAACTGACCGGCACATCCAAACATAGATTCAGTGTGAACAGGTGCTAAACCTAGAGTCACCAACTCATATACATACAAGAAAAAAAGGTAGCACACTGTAGCGCTATAGCTTGCAAACACAAAATATGAAAAATATGAAAAATGAATTGCATCATTACCTTAGAAATATGAAAAATTTAGAAGTCTTAGCGCATAAGATGGCCAAATTATGTGAGCCTGATAGCCACGTCAAGGCTCTTCTCGTATATCAGGTCCTAACTAATGCCTATCCTCTCTTAGAAAAGTCTGTCTGCATGGGAACATATGGATCCTCTCTTCAGACTAAAATCTACATCTCTGTGGAGGGGTGATGAACCTGTTGTAATTAAAAAGCCTGTGACCACCAGGTGGAGTGCTCAGGTAGAAGGTAAATGAATACATATAAAAAAACTGACCGACACATCCAAACATAGATTCAGTGTGAACAGGTGCTAAACCTAGAGTCACCAACTCATATACATACAAGAAAATAAAAAAAGGTAATGATGCAATTAATTTTTCATATTTTTCATATTTCGTGTTTGCAAGCTATAGCGCTACAGTGTGCTACCTTTTTTCTTGTATGTATATGAGTTGGTGACTCTAGGTTTAGCACCTGTTCACACTGAATCTATGTGTAGCACGCAGGCTTCTTACAATGGGTGAGCTTTTATGTGCATTTTAGCCACAATGGAGATGACAGCTTTTCTACCATAGCAGTCAGTCAGTGACCCTTATGAGACTTTGTGAGCATATATAGATATGTGTATTTCTCTCCCCTCTCTTTATTTGAGACATAGCCTTTACATTACTTGATTGGGAGAAATATACCTGTATGCCCTACACATATATGAATGTATTATCATACGTTCTATTTATTATATATATTTTTGCGGTCATTGGTAACTTGCACTTTTTCTGACTCATCCTAAAATCACTGAATTTTTCTGACAGTTATATATTTAAGTATATGTCTGTAGTTGCCACACCACGGCTATGTCATCTTTTCACTGGTTTTTTCATTTATTTTTTGTACATGGTGTGTAATGATGTTTTTATGTATTGTATTTTGAAATAAAGCATATATTTGTATTTTTTGAATTAATTTTTGCAATTACTTTATTTCTTGATTGGTTATGTGTTTCATATCTATACTAGTTACTCTATATATTAGGGATTTAAGCTCCCAATTGCTTCTCATGTTATTATGTATTGTTTAGAAGAGCATCTCGCTTTATAATAATGTTTTTTTCGATTTTCTCTGTTCCAGAGTATGTTTCTATACTTTTTTTCTTGTATGTATATGAGTTGGTGACTCTAGGTTTAGCACCTGTTCACACTGAATCTATGTTTGGATGTGCCGGTCAGTTTTTTGATATGTATTCATTTACCTTCTACCTGAGCACTCCACCTGGTGGTCACAGGCTTTTTAATTACAACAGGTTCATCACCCCTCCACAGAGATGTAGTGTGATGAAAACGGGCACACGGTCCGCCACACGGTAGCCCGGGGTATCACGGCTTGTGATCCCTCCGTGCCGCAAATGTGACGAAAACGCGCACACACACACGACGGCTGCTGCCGTCCGACCCAGTAAACTGCAGGGATTTATAATTATCCCACTTCCCTTTAGGAACTTGCAGTCTCTGGCGCCCCCCCTTACCCTCAGGTCAGTCAGGGAACTGCACCTAGGATAATTAGTCGCCAGACGGGTCACCTGGATGTGTGCTGGCTATTGGGCACGCTGCAGTGAGGGAATTATAATTACTCCGGGCCGCGGCCAGGCAATACCCTTATAAAACCCACTCCGTCACTGCCAACGCCACCCCATAGGTCAACACTTTACACCCCTTCTTTTAATTTGCCACCAGCTACGATTTACTTGGAACAATTTATCAAGAGGGTCCGTAGCAACCCCAAAACAGTAGCGTAGTACTTCAGGCACGTGCAAATTCGTTTATAGAGCAGGAGAATCAAACTAATAATTTTATAGGTTTATTCCTTAAAAAAACAGGCAGTGCTTATACAATATAAAAAGATGGAACAAACTGAGACAATATCGTTATGTACAAATGCAGTTATAAAATAAAATAGGATTAAAGATGAAAATCACTCACATGGTAGTTACAGGCAAGACTGGCTGGGGGGAGGAGCCACACGTCATAGTTCATTTGCAGATCTCTTAGTCAGGACATCACCGCATGGACTGACTGAGGAGCTTCCCTGCAAGCCTTATACATGTCGGCTTCTGACCTCACAAAAGGGGCTGGTTTTCTGGCCACCTCCCCTGGGCTACAAGTTATAGTTTTGAGCTCTGAAAGTCATAAGGACCATAACTCAGCGGGGAACTCTAGCAGAATAATGGCAGACCTATCAATGATCTTACTTTAAAATGACGGTTCAAATGAGCCCAAATTCGGGTGGGCTAGTTCATAGGGCATCCGAGAATTCCATTTCTCGGGTTCTGTTGGAGTTACGGGTTCACCAGTACCACGGGAACGATGCCTGTCAGGTGCATGTTTCACAACAGTACTTTCGTGTTACTAGCGAACGCTCCCACCGTGTGATAACCAAAACAGAATGAAGTCTCCAAAATGGCTGCTATGGTAGGAACAGCACATGTGCTGACAATGGGGACCCCTGCGGTGAAGCGGGAAAACTTCCAGCACTGGTAGCTTCAGGTTACACTACTTGTGTGCAGGCTGGGGGGTTGGTGGTGAAGCGTGAGCTGCAGAGAGGAGGAGGGAGGGCTTTGCTTTGTGGGCTGTCAGCAGTACAAAAAAAAAAAAAAAAAAGATGAGGACGGCAATTCCAGCACAGCACTCATCACACCTCCCCCCCTTAGAGGGCGCTACGGAGGCATGACCTGTCGGTAATCCGACATGCGCACCTCAGTGGGTTCGCCACGTCGTGATAACCCATCAGCATTCCCATGATCGCTGCCTTTCTTGTGTTGTACGGCAAAATCATACTGCTGTAGGGCAAATCTCCAGCGTAGCAACCTACCATTGGTTCCGGACACTGTGTGCAGCCAGCTCAGAGGGTTGTGGTCGGTGACCACCTTGAAGGTGCGCCCGTACAGGTAGGGCTGCAATCGTTGCAATGCCCAGACCATGGCCAGGCACTCCTTCTCGATGGTGGAGTATGCCACTTCCCTCGGCAGAAGTTTCCGGCTCAGGTACAACACGGGGTGCTCCTGGTTCCCCGAATCAACCTGGCTGAGTACAGCACCGAGGCCAAATTCGCTGGCGTCAGTCTGTACCAGGAATGGCCGACTGCTGTCGACGGCTTTCAACACTGGAGAGCTGCACAGGGCTGTTTTCAAAGCTCGGAATGCCACCTCACAGCCATCTGTCCAGCTGACTGTTTGGGGTAGACCGCCCTTGGTGAGGTCCGTCAAGGGTTTTGCAATGGCGCTATAGTTCGGTACGAAACGCCTATAGTACCCTGCAGTGCCCAGGAAGGACTTCACCTGCTTTTTGGTCCTGGGGATGGGCCAGGACACGATCGCGTCCACTTTCTCGGGCTCTGGACTCATGGAACCCCCGCCTACCCGGTGCCCCAGGTAGTGGACCTCCCTCATGCCCATCTGGCATTTTCCCGGCTTGATGGTCAGACCTGCCTGGTGAATACGCTTGAGCACCTCCTGGAGATGCTGAAGGTGTTCCTCCCAGGTGGAACTGAAGACGGCAATGTCATCCAGGTACGCCACAGCGTACTCCTCCAGTCCCTGAAGCAGGTGGTTGACCATCCGCTGAAAAGTGGCAGGGGCATTCTTCATGCCGAAAGGCATGACCGTGGACTCGTACAGTCCAAAAGGGGTGATAAAGGCGGATTTCTCCTGCGCCTCAGGGCTCAGAGGAATCTGCCAGTATCCCCGGCTTAAATCCATGATGGATATGTACTTGGCATTCGCCAACCGCTCCAGCAGATCCTCGATGCGTGGCATTGGGTGCGCATCAGAGGTAGTGATGGCGTTGAGCCCCCTGTAGTCCACGCAGAACCGGGTGGTCCGATCCTTTTTTGGCACGAGAACTACAGGTGAGGCCCACGCGCTTTTGGACGGCCGGATCACCCCCAGCTGCAACATCTCCTGGATCTCCTGGCGCATAATCTGCTGCACTTCCTCAGAGATCCGATAAGGTGTCTGCCGTAACGGGGCGTGATTCCCGGTGTCCACCTCGTGGACTGCCAACTTGGTCCTTCCGGGTCGGTTAGTGAACTCGGCCCGGAAGGGTTCCAGAGTGGTCAGCAACTGCAACCGCTGGGAGGCAGTTAGCGAGGCATTTACCTCCATGTCCTCAATGGACCCATTGGCCTGGGCTTGGGCCAGCATGTCCAGGAGGGGATCCTCCTCCCCGTCCTCGGGCAGGTTGCAGACCGGTAGGACGCAGGCTTCACGTTCGTGATGGGCCTTCATCATGTTGACGTGAAAGGCCTTGCGCCTACCCCGAGTGTGGTCAAGCGTGACCATGTAGGTGACTGGGTTGAGCCGTTGGTGCACGACGTACGGGCCTTCCCAGGCTGCCTGAAGCTTATCCTTTGGTACGGGGACCAGCACCCACACCTTTTGACCCACCTGGTAGGTCCGCTTCCGGGCGTTCTGGTCGTACCAGTGCTTCTGGTCAGCCTGAGCCTGCGTCATGTTGTCATGCACCAACTGCGTCAAGGTCTGCATCTTGTCGCGGAATCGCATGACATAATCCACGATGGACACTTCCGTGGGGTTTGGCTCATCTTCCCAGGATTCTCTTATCAACCCAAGGGGTCCCCGGACTCGCCTGCCATACAGGAGCTCAAAGGGGGAGAACCCCGTCGAGGCCTGCGGGACTCTCTGTAGGCAAACAGCAGGTGTGGGAGGTACCGCTCCCAATCGCGTCCCTGGGTCTCAACCAGCATGCGGAGCATCTGTTTGAGGGTACACGTTAAAGCGTCACACAAACCATTGGTCTGTGGGTGATACGCACTCGATACCATACGCGTCACCTGCATTTTGCTGCAGAGAGCCTTCATTAGGCAGACATAAATTGGGTCCCTCGATCGGTAAGCATCTCCCTGGGAAATCCTACCCGTGAAAAGATGGTCACCAGTGCATCCGCCACCTTATCTGCCTTAGTTGAGGACAGAGCTACTGCCTCCGGGTACCGGGTAGCGTAGTCTACCACAGTAAGGATGTATTGCTTTCCAGAGCGGCTGGGGACGGCCAGCGGGCCCACAATGTCCACCGCGATCCTCTGGAAAGGCTCCTCTATCACTGGCAACGGGATCAGGGGAGCTTTAAGAGCAGGCCCCACCTTCCCCACTCTTTGACAGGTGATACAGGAGCGGCAGTAGTTAGTCACATCTGTCCCCATCTTGGGCCAATAGAAGTGTTGAGACAGCCGTGCCTTAGTTTTGCTGATCCCCAAGTGTCCAGCGAGTGGAATCTCATGGACAATCCTCAACAACTCACCTCGGAACTGGTGCGGGACGACCAGCTGTTTTTCCCTCAACCACTCCTTTTGGGAATCTCCGGGTACCGTCTCCCGGTACAACCTTCCTTGTTCCCAGAACACCCTCTCCTTATCAGTCACGGAGGTGGGCGTCTCGGCGAGGTGCCTCAAGTTCTCCAGGCTCGCATCTGAGTGCAGAGCGGCCTGGAACTCCTGGCTGGAGGCAGCCAGAAGTGACGTCAGGGTTCCTTCCTCACTGGGACCCTCTGGGACCGGCTCTGGGTCCACCTCTGGTTCAGTCTCTCCTGTAGCGGAGGAGGGTCCAGATGGCAGGGCGCTACCTGCGATCCGGGCACTCTGACTGCGGGTGACAGCAGCTACATATGCAGTCTCCCCGGGGATTTCTATAGACCCATCAGCCTGCGCTGCTATGGGCTCTACCTCCCCATCCACCCCCAACACTTCAGGAGCAGTGCTACTTATGGGCCAGTTACCTTCCTCGGCGGCACTGGTCAGTGTCATGGCGTCACCTTCCTCACGGTTCCCATGCACTTCCCCATTTCCTTGAGCACTGTCGCTTGCTCCTGCTAGGGGTTCCTCAGCCGTCTCACTCCGCAGAGTGACGTGGCTGAACGCTCCTGTACCTGTGGACACATCTACCACTTCAGAGAAAGGGTTAACAGGTTCAGATGGCACAGTTACATCACTATCAGCAGCATTCCTAGGGAAAGAAAGGTTATCAGTTGCATAATCACTTCGCAAAGCATTGGCAGGTAACACAATCAGTTTCCCATCATCATCAACATCAACATCATGGTTAACGTTAACCTTATTATCAGATTGGGGAGGGGTGTCAGGGACATAGTACGCGACCATCCTCCCCAGATCAGTCCCCAATAAAACATCAGTGGGCAGGTTTTCGGACACCCCCACTTCCTTCACCCCGCTCCCGGCACCCCAGTCAATGAAAACTCGGGCTATCGGCAAGGGTAGTGGACGCCCCCAATCCCGGTGACAGTTAGGGTTTTCCCCGGAATCAACTCTTCGGGGCCGCCAGTTCGGGTCGGATGAGGGTTCGTTCAGCCCCGGTGTCCTTGAGGCCTGTAGCAAGACGGGCCCCCACGCGGACGGGCTGCACGTTGTCATCAACCCTCCCCACCACACCACCCACCAAAAGAACAGAGGCGTTGGGCCCGGAGGCCTTGGTGGGGGGTTCTTCTGCCTCTCCGGACAGGTGGCGCTGATGTGTCCAGTCCTTTTACAGGAGAAACACTGGCGGGGGTCTGATGTAGGCCTGGCGCTGGCAAAGGGGATAGTGCCTCCAGAGGGATGACTGGCAGGGGCACTGGGGTTGGTTGCAGGCTTACCCCCTCCCCAGCGGGCGGCGACGGGCTTCAGCACCTCGGGTTTCCGGTTGGCCTCATAGCTGTCAGCGATCCGTGCTGTTGTGACCGCGTCCTCCGGTTCTCGGTCCAGGATGAACTGTCGGACCTCAGCTGGGCACAGATGCAGGAACTGGTCTTTGATCATCAGGTCTCTCAGCTCCTCAAAGGTGTCAACTGACAGTCCATGG
Organism: Oophaga sylvatica; assembly: GCA_033576555.1. Lineage (NCBI taxonomy): Eukaryota > Metazoa > Chordata > Amphibia > Anura > Dendrobatidae > Oophaga > Oophaga sylvatica. The sequence continues at coordinate 211,214,228 of JARQOD010000006.1, read as the reverse complement.
ATCCACTGGTCAAAGTGGTTCCTGAGTCCTTGCACCACATCGCTATAACTGTCGTGTGGGCCACGTTGGAGGTTCCGGAACTTCTTTCGGTACACCTCAGGGGTTAGCTGGTACTTGGCAATCAGGGCCTGCTTGATGGCCTCATAGTCACTGTCTTGATCTGACGTGAGGGAAGCGAACGCCTCCAAAGCTTTACCCTTTAGCCGGGGGTCAAGTACCTGGCCCATTAGTCGGCAGGCAGCCGGTACTGTCTGCAGACTTTCTCAAAGGCCCGCAGAAAAGTGTCCAAGTCTCCATCCTTTTCCAGCACGGGAAAGTGCTCCGGCCGGGGCTTCGGACTCTGAGAGCTGCTGGGTGTACCGCTCTGGGCTGTGGAGGGCATTGCCCCTTGTCTGAGCAGCTCCAGTTCATGGGCTCTCTGAGCTTCCCGCTCGGCTCTCTCAGCCTCCCGCTCGGCCTCTCGCTGGGCTTGGCGCTCGGCTCTCTCAGCCTCTCGCTGTTTGGCCTCTCGCTGGTCGGCTCTCTCTTGGGCTTGCTGGATCAGCCTCAGGCGTTCTTCCCGGTTGTCAGCGGGGAGTCCCTCCAGGGCCGCCTGCAAGTAAGGGTCCAACCCGCCCTGGGTGTAAGCAGTCAGGGGTTGGGCCTCTGCTCCTGCGGCACCACCTTGGCTTGGGCCGGCTCCTGCGCCCGCCACGCTCCGATGCTCGTCCAGCTCCTTCAGGGCCTGGACCAGTCAGGCTTTGGTTTGGTTCTTGTAGTCAAGGCCGTGGTACACGCAGATTCCCAAAGAGTGTCCCTATTCTGCTTTTCGAACCAACTTGCTCCTCTTGTAGCCATGTTTGCCAAATAAAAGATAGGATAGAAAAACAAAGAGAAGGGAGGGGTAACCGCAAGTACACACAATTGTCTCAGGACTAATAAACACTGAGTCTGTTCTCCAAAACTTTAGTTGCAGGGTCCCTGGAAGAACCTGCAAGTTTTTTAGTGAATGGAATGATTGCTCAAACCAGATCACTAATGCTCTATAATCCCACCGCTCTGCCACCACATGTGATGAAAACGGGCACACGGTCCGCCACACGGTAGCCCGGGGTATCACGGCTTGTGATCCCTCTGTGCCGCAAATGTGACGAAAACGCGCACACACACACGACGGCTGCTGCCGTCCGACCCAGTAAACTGCAGGGATTTATAATTATCCCACTTCCCTTTAGGAACTTGCAGCTCTCTGGCGCCCCCCCTTACCCTCAGGTCAGTCAGGGAACTGCACCTAGGATAATTAGTCGCCAGACGGGTCACCTGGATGTGTGCTGGCTATTGGGCACGCTGCAGTGAGGGAATTATAATTACTCCGGGCCGCGGCCAGGCAATACCCTTATAAAACCCACTCCGTCACTGCCAACGCCACCCCATAGGTCAACACTTTACACCCCTTCTTTTAATTTGCCACCAGCTACGATTTACTTGGAACAATTTATCAAGAGGGTCCGTAGCAACCCCAAAACAGTAGCGTAGTACTTCAGGCACGTGCAAATTCGTTTATAGAGCAGGAGAATCAAACTAATAATTTTATAGGTTTATTCCTTAAAAAAACAGGCAGTGCTTATACAATGTAAAAAGATGGAACAAACTGAGACAATATCGTTATGTACAAATGCAGTTATAAAATAAAATAGGATTAAAGATGAAAATCACTCACATGGTAGTTACAGGCAAGACTGGCTGGGGGGAGGAGCCACACGTCATAGTTCATTTGCAGATCTCTTAGTCAGGACATCACCGCATGGACTGACTGAGGAGCTTCCCTGCAAGCCTTATACATGTCGGCTTCTGACCTCACAAAAGAGGCTGGTTTTCTGGCCACCTCCCCTGGGCTACAAGTTATAGTTTTGAGCTCTGAAAGTCATAAGGACCATAACTCAGCGGGGAACTCTAGCAGAATAATGGCAGACCTATCAATGATCTTACTTTAAAATGACGGTTCAAATGAGCCCAAATTCGGGTGGGCTAGTTCATAGGGCATCCGAGAATTCCATTTCTCGGGTTCTGTTGGAGTTACGGGTTCACCAGTACCACGGGAACGATGCCTGTCAGGCGCATGTTTCACAACAGTACTTTCGTGTTTCTAGCGAACGCTCCCACCGTGTGATAACCAAAACAGAATGAAGTCTCCAAAATGGCTGCTATGGAAGGAACAGCACATGTGCTGACAATGGGGACCCCTGCGGTGAAGCGGGAAAACTTCCAGCACTGGTAGCTTCAGGTTACACTACTTGTGTGCAGGCTGGGGGTTGGTGAGAAGCGTGAGCTGCAGAGAGGAGGAGGGGAGGGCTTTGCTTTGTGGGCTGTCAGCAGTACAAAAAAAAAAAAGATGAGGACGGCAATTCCAGCACAGCACTCATCACATGTAGATTTTAGTCTGAAGAGAGGATCCATATGTTCCCATGCAGACAGACTTTTCTAAGCGAGGATAGGCATTAGTTAGGACCTGATATACGAGAAGAGCCTTGACGTGGCTATCAAGCTCACATAATTTGGCCATCTTATGCGCTAAGACTTCTCAATTTTTCATATTTCTAAGGTAATGATGCAATTCATTTTTCATATTTTTCATATTTCGTGTTTGCAAGCTATAGCGCTACAGTGTGCTACCTTTTTTTCTTGTATGTATATGAGTTGGTGACTCTAGGTTTAGCACCTGTTCACACTGAATCTATGTTTGAATGTGCCGGTCAGTTTTTTGATATGTATTCATTTACCTTCTACCTGAGCACTCCACCTGGTGGTCACAGGCTTTTTAATTACAACAGGTTCATCACCCCTCCACAGAGATGTAGACTTTAGTCTGAAGAGAGGATCCATATGTTCCCATGCAGACAGACTTTTCTAAGCGAGGATAGGCATTAGTTAGGACCTGATATACGAGAAGAGCCTTGACGTGGCTATCAGGCTCACATAATTTGGCCATCTTATGCGCTAAGACTTCTCAATTTTTCATATTTCTAAGGTAATGATGCAATTCATTTTTCATATTTTTCATATTTCGTGTTTGCAAGCTATAGCGCTACAGTGTGCTACCTTTTTTTCTTGTATGTATATGAGTTGGTGACTCTAGGTTTAGCACCTGTTCACACTGAATCTATGTTTGGATGTGCCGGTCAGTTTTTTGATATGTATTCATTTACCTTCTACCTGAGCACTCCACCTGGTGGTCACAGGCTTTTTAATTACAACAGGTTCATCACCCCTCCACAGAGATGTAGATTTTAGTCTGAAGAGAGGATCCATATGTTCCCATGCAGACAGACTTTTCTAAGCGAGGATAGGCATTAGTTAGGACCTGATATACGAGAAGAGCCTTGACGTGGCTATCAGGCTCACATAATTTGGCCATCTTATGCGCTAAGACTTCTCAATTTTTCATATTTCTAAGGTAATGATGCAATTCATTTTTCATATTTTTTATATTTCGTGTTTGCAAGCTATAGCGCTACAGTGTGCTACCTTTTTTTCTTGTATGTATATGAGTTGGTGACTCTAGGTTTAGCACCTGTTCACACTGAATCTATGTTTGGATGTGCCGGTCAGTTTTTTGATATGTATTCATTTACCTTCTACCTGAGCACTCCACCTGGTGGTCACAGGCTTTTTAATTACAACAGGTTCATCACCCCTCCACAGAGATGTAGATTTTAGTCTGAAGAGAGGATCCATATGTTCCCATGCAGACAGACTTTTCTAAGCGAGGACAGGCATTAGTTAGGACCTGATATACGAGAAGAGCCTTGACGTGGCTATCAGGCTCACATAATTTGGCCATCTTATGCGCTAAGACTTCTCAATTTTTCATATTTCTAAGGTAATGATGCAATTCATTTTTCATATTTTTCATATTTCGTGTTTGCAAGCTATAGCGCTACAGTGTGCTACCTTTTTTCTTGTATGTATATGAGTTGGTGACTCTAGGTTTAGCACCTGTTCACACTGAATCTATGTTTGGATGTGCCGGTCAGTTTTTTGATATGTATTCATTTACCTTCTACCTGAGCACTCCACCTGGTGGTCACAGGCTTTTTAATTACAACAGGTTCATCACCCCTCCACAGAGATGTAGATTTTAGTCTGAAGAGAGGATCCATATGTTCCCATGCAGACAGACTTTTCTAAGAGAGGATAGGCATTAGTTAGGACCTGATATACGAGAAGAGCCTTGACGTGGCTATCAGGCTCACATAATTTGGCCATCTTATGCGCTAAGACTTCTCAATTTTTCATATTTCTAAGGTAATGATGCAATTCATTTTTCATATTTTTCATATTTCGTGTTTGCAAGCTATAGCGCTACAGTGTGCTACCTTTTTTTCTTGTATGTATATGAGTTGGTGACTCTAGGTTTAGCACCTGTTCACACTGAATCTATGTTTGGATGTGCCGGTCAGTTTTTTGATATGTATTCATTTACCTTCTACCTGAGCACTCCACCTGGTGGTCACAGGCTTTTTAATTACAACAGGTTTATCACCCCTCCACAGAGATGTAGATTTTAGTCTGAAGAGAGGATCCATATGTTCCCATGCAGACAGACTTTTCTAAGCGAGGATAGGCATTAGTTAGGACCTGATATACGAGAAGAGCCTTGACGTGGCTATCAGGCTCACATAATTTGGCCATCTTATGCGCTAAGACTTCTCAATTTTTCATATTTCTAAGGTAATGATGCAATTCATTTTTCATATTTTTCATATTTCGTGTTTGCAAGCTTTAGCGCTACAGTGTGCTACCTTTTTTTCTTGTATGTATATGAGTTGGTGACTCTAGGTTTAGCACCTGTTCACACTGAATCTATGTTTGGATGTGCCGGTCAGTTTTTTGATATGTAGCCCATGGTATAGGCAACAGTTGGCTGTAGGCGTTTGACCTCCTCCTCCTCCTCCAGAAGCAAAACCTCGTAGACAGAGCGCAGTCGCATGAGCACTCCATCCGCAGCTGCCAGTGTTGCACACGAGGTGTCCCACTATCGAACAGCTAGTGGTAAGCGTCAGCAGGCTATTTTAAAGATGATGTCTTTGGGCGACAACAGACACACCGCGGAGGTACTGGCCCACTACTTGCAGTGAGAGTCATGGCTGGGCAGTCTACATCTTGAGCCAGGCAAGGTAGTCAGTGATAACGGCCGTAATTTTGTGGCAGCCATAGCCCTGGCAAAACTCAGACACATACCTTGCCTGGCTCACACCTTGAACCTGGTGGTGCAGTGCTTCCTAAATAATTATCCGGAGTTATCAGCCCTGCTCCATAAGGTGTGAAGACTGTGCTTGCACATCCGTCGCTCGCCCGTAAACTCCAGTCGTATGCAGAGGCTGCAGCGATCGCTCCACCTCCCAAGCATCGCCTAATCATAGACGTTGCAACAAGGTGGAACTCCACCATGCACATGGTTGAGAGGCTGTGCGAACAGAGGCAGGCTGTAATGCATTTGTGGGAGGAAGGCAGTTTGAGGGCAGACATCGAGTTGTCGGGTGTGCAGTGGTCAAAGCTGAAAGACCTCTGTAATATCCTTCAGTGTTTTGAGGAATGCACACGGCTGGTAAGCACAGACGACGCCATCATAAGCATGAACATCCCACTTATGCGTCTGCTCATGCAAACTTTGATGCACATTAAGGATCAGGCGTCTGCAGCGGAGGAGGAAGAGGAGGAGGAGGGAAGCCTTGATGACAGTGAGCCATTGTCTGCTCAGGGAACTGTCCTGGACGAGGTGGAGGAAGAAGAGGAAGAGGAGCAGGAGGAGGATGAGGGGATGATTATTTTGGGGAGGAGGATGCTTCTCAGGGGGCAAGAGAAAATGTTGGGTTGCCAAGATCAGGTACAGGGTTTGTGCATGACTGGAGGGATGTGGATTTGGCAGAAAGTGCTCCTCCACCCACCACTGGCAGTGCATCATTGACACCTGGAACATTGGCCCACATGTGTGATTATGTCTTGCGGATCCTAAAAAGGGACCCCCGCTGTCATGTATAATGTACAGTTCCTATAGCGTCTTGTGCTTGGGTGCGAGAAAACACAGGAGACATAGGTTGAAATGAAATGACTTGTATTACTTCATACAAGCATGCTGAAAAGTTCACACAGTTTGCAGGAACAGCGACAGGAGACACAGCAGGCCAGAGTAACTTCAAGCACTACAATAAATCTCCAAAGCAGGTTCAGGATCTCTTCTCTGTACCGTAATTCCTCTGCAAACATGGATTCACCAAACAGCAGGTTTCCAGAGTCCAAAAGTGTTCCAAGGTTCCTCAGTAGGGAATAGCTGGAGTACAAGTCCAAGGCTTCCAGGAGTCAGGTCACAGACTGACTGAGGCTTGATTCAGGAGCACTGATTGTTCAGCTGAGGCTGCTTAAGAAGCAAGAGGGAAGAATCAGGGCGGGAACATGAAAACTGGAAACTCCATATTAACTGAGGGCAAGAGCTGCAGAAAGACAGAAAGCAAAATGGCCGACGGAAAACTGAGTTTCAAGGAACATGTCAACAGAGACAAAGAACCTTACATTACTCCCCCCTTAGGGACAACCTCCGGATGACCTCAGACCAGGCTTGTCAGGGTACCTCTGATGAAACTGGCGGAGCAGGCGAGGAGCATTTACATTATTGACTGGTTCCCATGAGTTGTCCTCCACTGGGTAGCCCTGCCATTTAATCAAATATTGCAACTGATTTCTGTACAACCTGGAATCTAGAATCCTTTCCACCATAAATTCTTCCTGACCATCGACCAGCACTGGGTCAGGGCAAGGAGAAGAACGTCCAGGAAACGTATTGGGTGTTGCAGCCTTTAGTAGGGATACATGAAAGACAGGGTGGATTCTCATAGTTCTGGGCAGTTGAAGACGACAAGCAACAGCACTTATAATCTTATTGATCTTATAAGGTCCAATGTACTTATGTCCCAATTTAGACAATGGAATCTTTAATTTAAGATTTCTGGTTGACAGCCAGACCAAATCTCCTACCTTGAAAGCTGGTGCAGGTTTACGAAATTTATCTGCTGCTTTCTTGTACCTTTCCTGAGCCAATTCTAGATTTTCCTTTAGAAGATCCATATTCTTTTGTAAAGAAGTGATTCTTTCAGCCACTGCCAGCAAGGGCGTATCTATGGGAAATCGAGGAAGAATGTTAGGATGATAACCTAGATTGGATTAAAAAGGAGACTGCTAGTGGAGGCGCTCTGAGAGTTGTTATAAGAGAACTCAGCCAGTGGAAGTAGATCCACCCAATCATCCTGTAGGTGGCAGATAAAACAGCGGAGATACTGCTCCAGGGTCTGATTGGTTTGTTCTGTCTGTCCATTAGTCTGGGGATGAAAAGCAGAAGAAAGGTTTACTTTAATGTCCAATGCTGCACAGAAATTTTAACAAAACCTTGAAGTGAATTGCACCCCTCGATCCGAAATGACCTCATCCGGTACTCCATGTAAGCGAAACACATTCTTAATCATCAAGTCTGATGTCTGTTTTGCAGTGGGTAAGCCAACACAAGGGATAAAATGAGCTGCCTTTGTTAGACGGTCAACCACCACTAGAATGGTGTTCTTCCCTTGAGAGGTTGGTAACTCCACAATGAAGTCCATAGAAATGGATCCCCACGGGCGGGACGGGGTGGGAAGAGGTTGCAACAGACCAGTTGGTGAGGAGCGAGGTGTTTTGCATCTTGCACAGACTTCACATGAAGTGACATAGTTTAAGACATCTTTCCTGTAAGTGGGCCACCAAAAGAAACGAGAAAGAAATTCTTGTGTCTTTAGAATTCCCCTATGCCCGCCTATCTTGGAATCGTGGATGAGTTGCAATACTCTCAATCTGACTGTTTCAGGTATATACAGACGTTGCCCTGAATCCACACACCATTCTTAAAGACAAGACTTACGTCCCTTGGGGGTTGAGCCAACAAAGAATCCGCATGGTATGCTTCCTTGATGTCCTTAAGTAGGTCTTGATTATGAATCACTCCCAGGAATCTAGAGTCAGGAAGAATAGTCTTAGGAGGAGTAAGTGGACGTGTCTCTGCTGAATGAATCCTAGTGAGTGCATCAACCTTTCCATTGCGCGATCCTGGTCTATAAGAAATGACAAAATTAAATTGGTTTAGGAAAAGATTCCAGCGAGCCTGGCGAGGAGTCAGGCACTTAGCCGACCTGATAAATTCAAGGTTACGATGGTCTGTCAGGATGACTATTTGCTGTGCAGCTCCCTGAAGAAGGTGTCTCCATTCCTTGAAGGCGGCAATAATGGCCAACAATTCTCTATTGCCCACATCGTAGTTCCTCTCAGCCGAAGACAACTGCTGGGAAAAGAAGGCACAGGGATGCAAGACATTCTTCTCACCTGTTCTCTGAGAGAGTATAGCTCCAACGGCACAGTCTGAAGCATCCACCTCTATTATGAAGGCAAGCTCGGGTTGGGATGTACTAAGATAGGTGCGGTAGTAAATTTATCCTTTAAACAGGAAAATGCTTCCTGAGCTTGCGGGGTCCAGGAGAACCTAGACTGTTTCCGGGTAAGTTGGGTGATAGGTGACACTACCTCAGAAAAATTCTTAATGAAACGTCTATAGAAGTTGGCAAACCCGATGAAACGCTGCACCTCCTTCACATTTCTAGGAATTGGCCAATCCTTGATGGCTTGGGTCTTGCTTCCATCCATACTAATCCCTTGCGTAGATAGTACATACCCCAGAAATTGAATTTCGGTCCTATGGAATTCACATTTTTCAAGTTTGATGTAGAGATGGTTTTGTCTTAGGCGTTCTAAGACCATTCTCACATGTCCATGATGTTCCTCTGTGGAGTTAGAAAAAATTAGAATATCATCCAGATAAATCACCACAAATGTATCTAGGAGATCCCTGAAGATATCATTCACGAAGTGTTGGAAAGTGGCTGGGGCGGTACTCAGACCAAAAGGCATAACTAGATATTCAAAGTGTCCATAACGTGACCTCAAAGCAGTCTTCCATTCATCCCCAGGTCTAATACGGACCAAGTTATAGGCCCCACGGAGATCCAGTTTAGAGAAAATTTTGGCATGCCGCACTCTCTCCAACAATTCAGGGATTAAAGGCAATGGATAACGGTTTCTAATAGTAACCTTATTGAGTTCCCTATAGTCTATGCAGGGTCTCAGAGATCCATCTTTCTTCTTCACAAAGAAGATGGGTGCACCTGCGGGAGATGAAGAGGGGCGTATGAAGCCCTTGGCTAAATTTTCGTCTATATAATCCTTCAAAGCTTTTAGCTCGGGCCCCGCTAGGGGGTAGATCTTACCAAAAGGTATCTCGGCTCCAGGCAATAATTCAATTGGACAATCATATGGACGGTGAGGAGGAAGCTGATCAGCGTTCTTCTTGTCACATAAATCCACATAGTCCTGGTATACAGCTGGTAGTTCAGGGACTGACATGGTTCCTTTAGGAACAGAGCAAGCTGAAACTCCTTGACTCATCTGTTTCTCCGGCAAGTGTAATTCCTTGGTCTCCCAGTTAATCGTAGGATTCTGCGCCTGCAGCCATGGTAGCCCTAGAATAATGGGAAAGTGGGGAGAAGAGATAAGCATAAAAGACATTTTCTCCTGATGATCTTTACCCATAAGGACCCTCAAAGGCTCTGTTTCTTGATCCACTGGTCCAGAAGTCAGTAGAGAGCCATCCACAGTCTCCATCTGTACTGGAGTAGCCTTCTTCACTGAACGTATCCCCTGTTTCAGAGCAAAGGAGATATCCATAAAATTTCCACTTGCTCCTGAGTCGATCATAGCAGAGCTAGACACCCAGACTGAGTCAACCCAGAGTTTGATGTAAAGGAAGCAATGAGAATTGTTTCTTTTACAACTCAGCTGGGACACCGCTGAGGAAACTTGAAAAATTGCAGCGTTTATACCGTCATCGTCCCCAGAACTAACAGAGTTTAAGTACGAGAAATCAAGATCTCTTGCAGCAGATCTCTCTGGAGCCTGAGGCTCGGACATGACAGAGCTCCTCTCGCAACACTCACAGTGAATGACTGCTGCAGTAGTCTTACGAGAACGGCTGGGGCAGTTTATAATGAAGTGCCCTGACTTACCACAGTAGAAACATAGATTTTCCTTTATACGATGTTCTTTGCGTGCATCACTAACCCGTCTTTGTAAAGAGTCCACCTGCATGGGTTCAGGTTCTGGTTCCCTTGTGATCCTACTCAAAGGTTCCTTAGCTGAGGAGGGAGGTAGTAAAAGGTTAGTGCGATTATTTTCGAACCATCTCTCTTGTCTGCGTTCAGTCAGACGAGCATCAATACGGATACAATAGTTAATAAAGTCACCTAACGCAGTGGGAGGGTCGGCACGAGCAAGTTCATCCTTAATCAGTGGAGACAACCCTTTCCGAAAAATAGATTTTTTAGCGGAAGTGTCCCAAGTGGTATCAAGAGCCCATCTCCTGAAATCCAGGGCATATTCGGCTACTGAACGCTTACCTTGGCGCAAAGTTAACATGGCTGCTTCAGCTGTTGCACCTCGATTGGGGTCATCAAACACCTGACCCATGGCTGAAATAAAAGCATCAAGGTGATTCAAACAATCATCCTCAGTCTCAATCAGAGGGTTTGCCCACATCAAAGCCTTATTGGTAAGCAACATGATTATAGTAAGCACTTTGGATCGTTCAGTGGGAAATTGTGAAGCATGTGCAGAGAAAAATAAATTGCATTGATTAATAAATCCCCTGAATTTCTCACGTTCACCGCCAAAACGAAAAGGAGGTAATTTGGGGATCCCAGAACTTGGGGTTATGGCAGGAGCCGGGGCTCGTTCCTCTAGAGCCTCAATCCTGGCTCGCAATTCCTGGGTAGTCTGTCCAAACACTTGCAAATTATGATTAGTGAGGTCCTGTAGGCTTGCAAAACGGGTTTTTAAAGTCTGTACATCTGAAAGGATTGTATCAGTCACTCTGCAAAGTTCCTTTATGCGGGCCTCCATCTTCCAGATCTTTTAAGGCAGAAGTGCTGGAAGGAGAAGAGGAAAGGAAAAAAAAAAAAAAAACATAGTGTTTACCTGTGGTAACACTCCAGAGTAAAATTTAAGGGAATGCGCTCACCTGGAATGGTTGAGAAGTCACAACCACTGTCATCACATAAGGTATTAAACGGACATCTGATATCCACAGTCACAGCAGACACGGCTTTCCCAGACCCAGCAGACACTAAACATTGGCTCCTGAATCTTGTCATGTATAGTGTACAGTTCCTATAGCGTCTTGTGCTTGGGTGCGAGGAAAACACAGGAGACATAGGTTGAAATGAAATGATTTGTATTACTTCATACAAGCATGCTGAAAAGTTCACACAGTTTTCAGGAACAGCGACAGGAGACACAGCAGGCCAGAGTAACTTCAAGCACTACAATAAATCTCCAAAGCAGGTTCAGGATCTCTTCTCTGTACCGTCATTCCTCTGCAAACATGGATTCACCAAACAGCAGGTTTCCAGAGTCCAAAAGTGTTCCAAGGTTCCTCAGTAGGGAATAGCTGGAGTACAAGTCCAAGGCTTCCAGGAGTCAGGTCACAGACTGACTGAGGCTTGATTCAGGAGCACTGATTGTTCAGCTGAGGCTGCTTAAGAAGCAAGAGGGAAGAATCAGGGCGGGAACATGAAAACTGGAAACTCCATATTAACTGAGGGCAAGAGCTGCAGAAAGACAGAAAGCAAAATGGCCGACGGAAAACTGAGTTTCAAGGAACATGTCAACAGAGACAAAGAACCTTACATTACTCCCCCCTTAGGGACAACCTCCGGATGACCTCAGACCAGGCTTGTCAGGGTACCTCTGATGAAACTGGGGGAGCAGGCGAGGAGCATTTACATTATTGATTGGTTCCCATGAGTTGTCCTCCACTGGGTAGCCCTGCCATTTAATCAAATATTGCAACTGATTTCTGTACAACCTGGAATCTAGAATCCTTTCCACCATAAATTCTTCCTGACCATCGACCAGCACTGGGTCAGGGCAAGGAGAAGAACGTCCAGGAAACGTATTGGGTGTTGCAGCCTTTAGTAGGGATACATGAAAGACAGGGTGGATTCTCATAGTTCTGGGCAGTTGAAGACGACAAGCAACAGCACTTATAATCTTATTGATCTTATAAGGTCCAATGTACTTATGTCCCAATTTAGACGATGGAATCTTTAATTTAAGATTTCTGGTTGACAGCCAGACCAAATCTCCTACCTTGAAAGCTGGTGTCAGGTTTACGAAATTTATCTGCTGCTTTCTTGTACCTTTCCTGAGCCAATTCTAGATTTTCCTTTAGAAGATCCATATTCTTTTGTAAAGAAGTGATTCTTTCAGCCACTGCCGGCAAGGGCGTATCTATGGGAAATCGAGGAAGAATGTTAGGATGATAACCTAGATTGGAGTAAAAAGGAGACTGCTTAGTGGAGGCGCTCTGAGAGTTGTTATAAGAGAACTCAGCCAGTGGAAGTAGATCCACCCAATCATCCTGTAGGTGGCAGATAAAACAGCGGAGATACTGCTCCAGGGTCTGATTGGTTTGTTCTGTCTGTCCATTAGTCTGGGGATGAAAAGCAGAAGAAAGGTTTACTTTAATGTCCAATGCTGCACAGAAATTTTGCCAAAACCTTGAAGTGAATTGCACCCCTCGATCCGAAATGACCTCATCCGGTACTCCATGTAAGCGAAACACATTCTTAATCATCAAGTCTGATGTCTGTTTTGCAGTGGGTAAGCCGACACAAGGGATAAAATGAGCTGCCTTTGTTAGACGGTCAACCACCACTAGAATGGTGTTCTTCCCTTGAGAGGTTGGTAACTCCACAATGAAGTCCATAGAAATGGATCCCCACGGGCGGAACGGGGTGGGAAGAGGTTGCAACAGACCAGTTGGTGAGGAGCGAGGTGTTTTGCATCTTGCACAGACTTCACATGAAGTGACATAGTTTAAGACATCTTTCCTGTAAGTGGGCCACCAAAAGAAACGAGAAAGAAATTCTTGTGTCTTTAGAATTCCCCTATGCCCGGCTATCTTGGAATCGTGGATGAGTTGCAATACTCTCAATCTGACTGTTTCAGGTATATACAGACGTTGTCCCTGAATCCACACACCATTCTTAAAGACAAGACTTACGTCCCTTGGGGGTTGAGCCAACAAAGAATCCGCATGGTATGCTTCCTTGATATCCTTAAGTAGGTCTTGATTATGAATCACTCCCAGGAATCTAGAGTCAGGAAGAATAGTCTTAGGAGGAGTAAGTGGACGTGTCTCTGCTGAATGAATCCTAGAGAGTGCATCAGCCTTTCCATTGCGCGATCCTGGTCTATAAGAAATGACAAAATTAAATTGGTTTAGGAAAAGATTCCAGCGAGCCTGGCGAGGAGTCAGGCACTTAGCCGACCTGATAAATTCAAGGTTACGATGGTCTGTCAGGACGACTATTTGCTGTGCAGCTCCCTGAAGAAGGTGTCTCCATTCCTTGAAGGCGGCAATAATGGCCAACAATTCTCTATTGCCCACATCGTAGTTCCTCTCAGCCGAAGACAACTGCTGGGAAAAGAAGGCACAGGGATGCAAGACATTCTTCTCACCTGTTCTCTGAGAGAGTATAGCTCCAACGGCACAGTCTGAAGCATCCACCTCTATTATGAAGGCAAGCTCGGGGTTGGGATGTACTAAGATAGGTGCGGTGGTAAATTTATCCTTTAAACAGGAAAATGCTTCCTGAGCTTGCGGGGTCCAGGAGAACCTAGACTGTTTCCGGGTAAGTTGGGTGATAGGTGACACTACCTCAGAAAAATTCTTAATGAAACGTCTATAGAAGTTGGCAAACCCGATGAAACGCTGCACCTCCTTCACATTTCTAGGAATTGGCCAATCCTTGATGGCTTGGGTCTTGCTTCCATCCATACTAATCCCTTGCGTAGATAGTACATACCCCAGAAGTTGAATTTCGGTCCTATGGAATTCACATTTTTCAAGTTTGATGTAGAGATGGTTTTGTCTTAGGCGTTCTAAGACCATTCTCACATGTCCATGATGTTCCTCTGTGGAGTTAGAAAAAATTAGAATATCATCCAGATAAATCACCACAAATGTATCTAGGAGATCCCTGAAGATATCATTCACGAAGTGTTGGAAAGTGGCTGGGGTGGTACTCAGACCAAAAGGCATAACTAGATATTCAAAGTGTCCATAACGTGACCTGAAAGCAGTCTTCCATTCATCCCCAGGTCTAATACGGACCAAGTTATAGGCCCCACGGAGATCCAGTTTAGAGAAAATTTTGGCATGCCGCACTCTCTCCAACAATTCAGGGATTAAAGGCAATGGATAACGGTTTCTAATAGTAACCTTATTGAGTTCCCTATAGTCTATGCAGGGTCTCAGAGAGCCATCTTTCTTCTTCACAAAGAAGATGGGTGCACCTGCGGGAGATGAAGAGGGGCGTATGAAGCCCTTGGCTAAATTTTCGTCTATATAATCCTTCAAAGCTTTTAGCTCGGGTCCCGCTAGGGGGTAGATCTTACCAAAAGGTATCTCGGCTCCAGGCAATAATTCAATTGGACAATCATATGGACGGTGAGGAGGAAGCTGATCAGCGTTCTTCTTGTCACATAAATCCACATAGTCCTGGTATACAGCTGGTAGTTCAGGGACTGACATGGTTCCTTTAGGAACAGAGCAAGTTGAAACTCCTTGACTCATCTGTTTCTCCGGAAAGTGTAATTCCTTGGTCTCCCAGTTAATCGTAGGATTCTGCGCCTGCAGCCATGGTAGCCCTAGAATAATGGGAAAGTGGGGAGAAGAGATAAGCATAAAAGACATTTTCTCCTGATGATCTTTACCCATAAGGACCCTCAAAGGCTCTGTTTCTTGATCCACTGGTCCAGAAGTCAGTAGAGAGCCATCCACAGTCTCCATCTGTACTGGAGTAGCCTTCTTCACTGAACGTATCCCCTGTTTCAGAGCAAAGGAGATATCCATAAAATTTCCACTTGCTCCTGAGTCGATCATAGCAGAGCTAGACACCCAGACTGAGTCAACCCAGAGTTTGATGTAAAGGAAGCAATGAGAATTGTTTCTTTTACAACTCAGCTGGGACACCGCTGAGGAAACTTGAAAAATTGCAGCGTTTATACCGTCATCGTCCCCAGAACTAACAGAGTTTAAGTACGAGAAATCAAGATCTCTTGCAGCAGATCTCTCTGGAGCCTGAGGCTCGGACATGACAGAGCTCCTCTCGCAACACTCACAGTGAATGACTGCTGCAGTAGTCTTACGAAAACGGCTGGGGCAGTTTATAATGAAGTGCCCTGACTTACCACAGTAGAAACATAGATTTTCCTTTATACGATGTTCTTTGCGTGCATCACTAACCCGTCTTTGTAAAGAGTCCACCTGCATGGGTTCAGGTTCTGGTTCCCTTGTGATCCTACTCAAAGGTTCCTTAGCTGAGGAGGGAGGTAGTAAAAGGTTAGTGCGATTATTTTCGAACCATCTCTCTTGTCTGCGTTCAGTCAGACGAGCATCAATACGGATACAATAGTTAATAAAGTCACCTAACGCAGTGGGAGGGTCGGCACGAGCAAGTTCATCCTTAATCAGTGGAGACAACCCTTTCCGAAAAATAGATTTTTTAGCGGAAGTGTCCCAAGTGGTATCAAGAGCCCATCTCCTGAAATCCAGGGCATATTCGGCTACTGAACGCTTACCTTGGCGCAAAGTTAACTTGGCTGCTTCAGCTGTTGCACCTCGATTGGGGTCATCAAACACCTGCCCCATGGCTGAAATAAAAGCATCAAGGTGATTCAAACAATCATCCTCAGTCTCAATCAGAGGGTTTGCCCACATCAAAGCCTTATTGGTAAGCAACATGATTATAGTAAGCACTTTGGATCGTTCAGTGGGAAATTGTGAAGCATGTGCAGAGAAAAATAAATTGCATTGATTAATAAATCCCCTGAATTTCTCACGTTCACCGCCAAAACGAAAAGGAGGTAATTTGGGGATCCCAGAACTTGGGGTTATGGCAGGAGCCTGGGCTCGTTCCTCTAGAGCCTCAATCCTGGCTCGCAATTCCTGGGTAGTCTGTCCAAACACTTGCAAATTATGATTAGTGAGGTCCTGTAGGCTTGCAAAACGGGTTTTTAAAGTCTGTACATCTGAAAGGATTGTATCAGTCACTCCGCAAAGTTCCTTTATGCGGGCCTCCATCTTCCAGATCTTTTAAGGCAGAAGTGTGGAAGGAGAAGAGGAAAGGAAAAAAAAAAAAAAAAACAATAGTGTTTACCTGTGGTAACACTCCAGAGTAAAATTTTAAGGGAATGCGCTCACCTGGAATGGTTGTGAGAAGTCACAACCACTGTCATCACATAAGGTATTAAACGGACATCTGATATCCACAGTCACAGCAGACACGGCTTTCCCAGACCCAGCAGACACTAAACATTGGCTCCTGAATCTTGTCATGTATAATGTACAGTTCCTATAGCGTCTTGTGCTTGGGTGCGAGGAAAACACAGGAGACATAGGTTGAAATGAAATGACTTGTATTACTTCATACAAGCATGCTGAAAAGTTCACACAGTTTGCAGGAACAGCGACAGGAGACACAGCAGGCCAGAGTAACTTCAAGCACTACAATAAATCTCCAAAGCAGGTTCAGGATCTCTTCTCTGTACCGTAATTCCTCTGCAAACATGGATTCACCAAACAGCAGGTTTCCAGAGTCCAAAAGTGTTCCAAGGTTCCTCAGTAGGGAATAGCTGGAGTACAAGTCCAAGGCTTCCAGGAGTCAGGTCACAGACTGACTGAGGCTTGATTCAGGAGCACTGATTGTTCAGCTGAGGCTGCTTAAGAAGCAAGAGGGAAGAATCAGGGCGGGAACATGAAAACTGGAAACTCCATATTAACTGAGGGCAAGAGCTGCAGAAAGACAGAAAGCAAAATGGCCGACGGAAAACTGAGTTTCAAGGAACATGTCAACAGAGACAAAGAACCTTACACCCGCATTGCCAAAATGATGAAGGATGACGACTACTGGCTGGCCAGCATCCTCAATCCACACTATAAAGGCAAATTACAGAACATCATGCCACAATAGAACCTAGGGCTAATATTGGCGAACAAACAAGCAACTCTGGAAAACCATTTGTTAGAGGCATTCCCAGCACACAGCAGCGGTGCAGGTTCTACCACGAGCCGTACTCGGTCAAATGGAAGAGGTGTTTGTGGTGCACACATCCGAAGTGGCATTGGAGAAAGGGGTTTCATGACCATGTTGTGGACTGATTTCTCGAGTAACGCTCACACGACTGGTAATACTGAATCGATTGCAACAGACAGGAGACAGTAGTTGTCAACTATGGTTCAAAAAAACCTCTCCTCCACTATCGATGTTCTCCCTCACAGTTCATTCCCTTTGACTACTGGGCCTGTAAACTGGACACCTGGCCTGAATTGGCACAATATGCCTTACAGGAGCTTGCTTGCCCTGCTGGTAGTGTGCTATCAGAAAGAGTCTTCAGTGCTGCTGGATTAATCCTGACAGAAAGAAGGACTCGGCTGTCGACCCAAAATGTAGGTGATCTCACCTTCATTAAAATGAACCATGCCTGCGTTTCAAAGGATTTTGTACCACCTTCCCCTGATGACACATAGGTTGCCAGCAAAATGGCTCGCTTTGTCCTCCTCTTCCTCCGACTTCTCCAATTCCTCCATTTGCAGCTGCTGAATGTCCAGCCTACACCTCAACATATGCCAGTTTTTGCACCTCCCTAACTGGGCTGTACCCGTCCCCCCCACAACTTTAGCCAAATAACCCCCAGTTTTCAATGCGTTACTATTATTATAAAGTAAATTAAGGTTGACAAGCTTAAGTAATAAGAATTGATGTCGTTGGCATTCAAAAGGGTACTGTACGTGTGTTTACTATCCTCTGTTATGAATGTGCCAGAGATGGTTTCTGAGCAAAGGCTCCCTCTGGTGGTTACACACAGTACTGAACCTTTCAGCGAGGAATGGCAATCCTGGTTCACTGACTGGTCTGATATAAGGGAGGTTTCCTCCCATGATGGTGGCCGGTGATCAATTGTTCTTGTCTCAATTGTGGTTCCTGGTTCATTTGGAAGTTTGCTGGAGTGTTGCCTGCATCTCCTGCTTTCAGATAAGATATTTTTTGCTTTTCTTTTGTGCTTGTTTTTTACATTGTTTTCTGCACTTTTGTGGAGGTCAGCCAGGTCCCCTCCTGGGGCCTGAGCTCCTCACAGTTTATCTGCAGCCACTGTTATTTGCTCATTTGCTTTTTCCTGTTTTTTCAGCGGCTGCAGCTTGGTTTTGTTCACACTGAGATCTGATTTAGCGGGTGGCGAGATCGTGTGATCTCAGTATTTTTGTAATCAGAATTGTTGGATTTTTGTAGGGTTTTCTGGGTTGCAGAAAGTAATTTCTCTTTTCCTATCCTATTTAGTCAGCTTGTGGCCCCAGCGTTTGCTCAATCTATTTTCTGCCTGTGTTTGTGTTTTCATCTTGTCTAACCGCCATTATATGTTTGGGGGCTTCCTATTTTCTTTGTGGATCTGCTCCGGGGCAGATAGCCAAAGAAAATAGGAAGCCCCCAAACATATAATGGCAGTTAGACAAGATGAAAACACAAACATAGGCAGAAAATAGATTGAGCAAACGCTGGGGCCACAAGCTGACTAAATAGGATAGGAAAGGAGAGATTACTTTCTGCAACCCAGAAAACCCTACAAAAATTCAACAATTCTGATTACAAAAATACTGAGATCACACGATCTCGCCACCCGCTAAATCAGATCTCAATGTGAACAAAACCAAGCTGCAGCCGCTGAAAAAACAGGAAAAAGCAAATGAGAAAATAACAGTGGCTGCAGATAAACTGTGAGGAGCTCAGGCCTCAGGAGGGGACCTGGCTGACCTCCACAAAAGTGCAGAAAACAATGCAAAAAACAAGCACAAAAGAAAAGCAAAAAATATCTTATCTGAAAGCAGGAGATGCAGGCAAGACTCCAGCAAACTTTCAAATGAACCAGGAACCACAATTGAGACAAGAACAATTGATCACCGGCCACCATCATGGGAGGGAACCTCCCTTATATCAGACCAGTCAGTGAACCCGGATTGCCATTCCTCGCTGAAAGGTTCAGTACTGTGTGTAACCACCAGAGGGAGCCTCTGCTCAGAAACCATCTCTAGCACATTCATAACAGTCCTCCCTTCCACTCCCTGCCGACTTTTATTCCCCATTGACTTGCATTGGGGTCGGGATTTCGACTCCGACTCAACCTTTTCCGTTAGTCTGCCGACTTCGTTCGACTCGACTTTTGGGAAAGTCGGATGGTCCGAAACCCGACTCGACCCTCCCGGAGGCAAAGTCGCTCATCTCTAATCCAGAGCTGTGCTTGTGCTAAAGAGAACTGAAACCTTGTTTTTTTCCCTGAGCGGGCAAACCGCGCAGCCACACAGACTGTACTTTATGCTATTTGGTTTTTCCCATTATGCCAGAAGAGCCTTATTTGTTTACCTAATTTTGGATTGGTTTATGCAGTACATTTTTAAACCTGTTAAAAAGTTAAACAAAGTGTTTCTGTGACTACCTCTTTGAGCAGCTGAATGAGTCGATCAACGACACACAGTACATGAACACATCACCAAAACCACCATCAGGAGATGAAAATGGCACCAGAACCACCATCAGTACATTAATGTATCACCAGAACCACCATCAGTATATGAATACATTACCAGAACCACCGTCAGTACATTAATGCACCACTGGAACCATAATCAGTACATGAATACCGCATTTTTCAGAGTATCAGGCGCACTTTTTTCGACAAAAAATTTTGGGGGAAAATGGGGGTGTGTCTTATATTCGGAATATACTTACAAGTAGTGTGGCAGCAGAAGGAGTCGGGCAATTCTGCGGCGGTCCGACGATGCATGGCGATGATCAAACTCCCTGCCCAGGCTGGTGCGGCAGTATTCGGCGGTGCGCAGGGGTGCGGGGCTCCGACGACATTTTCTGAAAGCCCGGAGCCCCGCATATCCCCACTGCTGCTATGCGGTGGCCTCCGGTAAAATGACCTCCTCGAAAATGGCTGCCAGTCGGCGCATGAGCAGATTGAGATCTCGGCAACAGCATTTTCCCAGAGGCCATTTTACCGGAAGCCACTGCATCGCAGAAGTGGGATGTGCAGAGCTCCGGGCTTTTAGAAAATGTTGGTGGAGCCCCAGCATCCCTGAGCACCGACGAATCTGCAGCACCAGCCTGGGATGGGATTTCCCAGAAGCCAGTGCTTAACAGCAATGGATGTGCGGGTGCTCTGGGCATTCAGAAAATGTCGGCGGTGTGTGACCGTACCAGTCTGGGATGGGAGTCATATCATCGCCGGACCACCGAACCCCCCCTGTGACCACGCTCCACCAGCGCCACTGATTTCCCCCCTGTAAGCTGAATTTGGACTGTAAGACGAACCCCCATTTGACGTATTAATTTTTTTCCCTTATTTTCCTTCTGAGAATTTGGGGTGTGTCTTATGGTCCCGTGCATCTTATAGTCCGAAAAATGTGGTACATCACGAGAACCACCATTAGTAAATAAATACATTACCAGAACCACCATAAGTATATGAATAAAGCATGAAGCTTAGCATAAACAACAATTGTAATGTCAAACCATTAATAAATTATTCTAAGGGAGTTGCTATCAATTATTATCAGACTGTGGACCGTAGAGGAACCACAGTCCTGATGAAATGAAGTCAGAATCAACAAGAAAACATTTACATCCATGTACCTAATTGGTGCAATTTTCTCTGTTTGGAGTTGTTCTTTCTTTTCCATCTTGTCCAGACTCCATCATGACTTTTTACATCCACATCTGGTTTCTGCTGACTTCCCTGTTCTCTGGTCTTCTGCAGCACATCTCCACACGGTGCCCTTAAAAATAAAAAGTGTTATTAAAATGCCCTGTGCATAAAAATATCTGTCCATACTATGACCTAAATAAGCTTTATATGGTATATGGCCTCCACACTGTCTACCTTAAAGAGCTACACTGGCCACACTGTCCGTCTTAATAAGTTATACCCACCCCACTGTCTGCCATTATCAGCAAAAAACACCACACTGTCCCCCTTATGAACCTTGGTCTACACCATTGCTGTCCCCTCTCCACTGTTTTCCCATACACTCTCTAATACCTCTAGAATGTACCCTGCCACACTAACCTCTCTCCATGCTCTGCCCCAATTTAACACTGTCCTCTTTCCATATCAATTCTGTGCTTCTTCATCATACTATTCCCACATACTGCCAACAATGCTGCTCTTTCCAAACTGTACCCCCTCCTCACACTGTCCACCTACACAGTATGTTGGTCACCACAGCCACCCATACAGTATATCTGCAACAGCACCCCAATATACACTATGATGTCCACCACAGCTCTCCATTATATAGTATTGTCACCACCACAGTCCTTTATACAGTACAGACCAAAAGTTTGGACACACCTTCTCATTCAAAGATTTTTCTGTATTTTCATGACTATGAAAATTGTAGAATCACACTGAAGGCATCAAAACTATGAATTAACACATGTGGAAGTATACATTACACTTTACAAAAAAGTGTGAAACAACTGAAAATATGTCTTATATTCTAGGTTCTTCAAAGTAGCCACCTTTTGCTTTGATTACTGCTTTTCATGCAGAAAAGGTGAACGGCTGGACTCTACATGCCTGGTTCCCACCGTGAAGCATGGAGGAGGTGGTGTGATGGTGTGGGGGTGCTTTGCTGGTGACACTGTTGGGGATTTATTCAAAATTGAAGCGGTGAGCGGTCCAGCTCACCCCAAACCATCTCGATTGGGTTCAGGTCTGGTGTCTGTGGAGGCCAGGTCATCTGGCGTAGCACCCCAACACTCTCCTTCTTGGTCAAATAGCCCTTACACAGTCTGGAGGTGTGTTTGGGGTTATTGTCCTGTTGAAAAATAAATGATGGTCCAACTAAACGCAAACCGGATGGAATAGCATGCTGCTGCAAGATGCTGTGGTAGCCATGCTGGTTCACTATGCCTTCAATTTTGAATAAATCCCCAACAGTGACACCAGCAAAGCACCCCCACACCATCACACCTCCTCCTCCATGCTTCACGGTGGGAACCAGGCATGTAGAATCCATCCGTTCACCTTTTCTGCGTGCAAAGCAGTAATCAAAGCAAAAGGTGGCTACTTTGAAGAACCTAGAATATAAGACATATTTTCAGTTGTTTCACACTTTTTTGTAAAGTGTAATGTATAATTCCACATGTGTTAATTCATAGTTTTGATGCCCTCAGTGTGATTCTACAATTTTCATAGCCATGAAAATACAGAAAAATCTTTGAATGAGAAGGTGTGTCCAAACTTTTGGTCTGTACTGTATATAATATGGTGGCCCCCACAGCACCTCATACAGTATTTTGTTCCCAGTCACCGATACAGTATAATGGCCCCTACAGCCTTTATACACAGTATAATGTCCCCTACAGCACCCCAACTAGTATGAAATCTACCACAGCCGCCTGTACAATATAGTCACCACAGATCCCAGTACAGTGTTATGTCCCCCACAGTGCCTTATACAGATCGATCACTGCAGCCCCCTATATAGTATAATGTCCCCACAGCCTCATTTACAGTGTGATGTCCCCACAGCCCAGATATGTCCCTCACAGGCCCCATATAATCTGATGTCCTCCACAGTCAGCCTCCAGTATAATGTCCTCCACAGCCAGCCATTAGTATAATGTTTCTCACAGCCATCCTCCAATATAATGTCCCCCACAACCAGCCCCCAGTATAATTTGCCTCACAGCCAGCCTCCAATGTAAATGTCCCTCACAACCAGTCCCCAGTATAATGTCCCTTACAGCCAGCCCACAGTATAATGTCCTCCACAGCCAGGCATTAGTATAATGTTTCTCACAGCCAGCCTCCAATATAATGTCCCCCAAAACCAGCCCCCAGTATAATATCACTCACAGCCAGCCCACAGTATATTGTCTCCCACAGCCAGCCCCCACTGTAATGTCCACCACAACCAGGCCTTAGTAGAATGTCCCCACTGCAAGCTCCACTATAATGTTTCCCACAGCCAGCCCTTAGTATAATGTCCCCCACAGCCAGCCTTTAGTATAATCTACCCCACAACCAGCCCTTAGTATAATGTCCTCCACAGCCAGCCCCAGTAAAATGTCCCTCACAGCCAGCCCCTCTTTTGATGACCCCCAATCAGTGGCAAAATAATAATAATAAAAAAAGCTTATACTCACCTAATCCAGGCTCCCTGTGCATGGCAGTCTCTGTGTCCTCCTCTCTCTAGTTCAGCAGTGGGTGCTGGACGACGTGATTTTGTTACTGTACTGTGCCATTCGGCATCTTCTGTGTGTGCTGTCTCCAATAGGGCACATGCTGGAAGTGGCCTGCTTTCTGGTGAAGTTCCCGCGACCCAGCAGAGCAGAGGGCAGATTACAGCTCATCTGCCGGCGGCATTACATCAATTTTATTTGCGCCAGATAGACACGAATACAATTGGCTGAAGGGGGGAACGACGGCTGGGGTGTAGGCAAAGGGGGGTGGAGTGGTGTTAGTGACTGACACTGATCTCCTGTGTGCCTGAGCCCCGTCCTTCAGTGTGCTAAATGCCTGTTGCTGGAGAAAGGTGCAAGGTGGCTGTAGGCATTCAGCAATGTCACATTTTTTTTTATCAAAGTGCCCCCCCCCTCTTTAGGTAGGCATGAAGTATCGCCCTAGGCAAGGGCTTACCCTGCCTACCCCTTGTCCTGGTTCTGAGCACTGGTAACACTTTTTTGCACTTTCAGCAGTTCACTTGCATACCTTTGCAGCAGGAACTCCTTTACTCAGACAAAATCTTTTGTCTTCATCACGTCCAGCATAGCGCACATTTACAATGATGGCTTAGCCCATTCTCATGGTCACCTCTCTTGGCAATAGCTTTTGTCTGCATAGTTTTTGCTCACTCAGCATACTCAGTTACCGCATCATAGTTACTCACACTCAAACACTTGTCTCTGGTTGTTTTTGATGTGACAATGCTCTTCACATTAAGAGGCGGATACATTAAAGTGTTGCCATAAAACACCTATTGTAAAAAAACATCTGAGAGAGTCCTGATGATTTTCTGTTGTGTTCTAATAGGAAAACTCTGTGTGCCTGTGTATGACTATGATTAAAATGTGAAAACTAATTAGATATTAATCAGCATAGGTACTGTATATCCATGATTTGGGGAAAATCAGAAACCGTCAGCCAAACAATTCTAGCAAAATAAAATCAAACATAAGTGTAGGATAAAAATGGATCATGACAATAACAAGCAGGAATGCGGGATGCAGTGACGAGCAGGAGGCAGAGCAAGAGTTAACAGGTTTCTTTTTATGAAGAATATTATAACAGTGAATACTCCACACAGGGAGAGAATAAGAAAGTATATGAGTGAACAAGAATATGCAATTATATCACGGTAATGGAAGGCAAATAACATGTTAACTTATCAGTCTGTGGTTCCCGGATGAAGGAGGCTGGAAAATCCCTCGATGGTGCCGCAGGTAACAAGTGCAGTCTCTGAATTGGTCCCGAAGAAAGGTGAGGCACTTCTTTACGGTTGCGACGTATCCTGGTCTCCTCAAATGTAGTCCTTTGGTCCTGGAACAGGGTGCTGCACGAGAGGAGGCGTGAGGCACCACGGAACGTATACAAAGTCCCAGAGTGCAGGCTGCGGTCATGGTACCTGAATCAACGTGCATGGCCAGGTGAATTCTGTGTAGCGCGCCGGCCACAGTCAGCAGTACTACCGGTTAGACTTACTGGAGTCAGAAGCAAAAGGACTAACAGTCTCTGGTGATACACGGTCTGTATGTGCGGTGGATGAACAAGTACAGTGTGGGCCTTCTAGCTGGCGTCGGTCTGCGGGGAGGGAGTCAACCTTCTCCTGTTGCACACACTGTCTTCCCACCAAAGGCCCCATTCTGGCATGCTCAGTCTCTTTTATATCCCACCCGCCTCCCACAGTCAGGTGCAAAGGTCCATTCCAGTCAGAAAGTCCTTCCCCCAGCAGCAAAGTTAACAACCCTGATAGTTCTGGCCCCGACACGACAGAAATATCACTAGCCCAGTCCATCTCCCTACATAAGCATACTTGATTTATTATATATATATACTAGCTTTGAACCCGTTCTACGCCCGGGTGGCAAGCATTTTTATAGGTATATGGTCTCACTCCTGGTATGCATGGCACCCCTCATCCCTATCCTGGTATGCATGGTACCCCTCATTCATATCCTGGTATGTATGGTCCCCTCACCCCCACCCAAATCTGGTATGCATGGCACCCCATTCCTCATCCTGGTATGCATGGTCCCCTCACTCCCCAATCCTGGTATGCATGGTACCTGCTCATCCATATCCTGGTATTCATGGTTCCCTCACCCCCCAATCCTGGTATGCATTGGGTGGTCCCCTCACCCCCCAATCCTGGTATGCATGGTCCCCTCACCTTCCAATCCTGGTATGCATGGTCCCCTCCCACCCAATCCTGGAATGCATGGTCCCCTCACCCCCCAATTCTGATATGAATGGTCCCCTCACCCCCAATTCTGGTATGCATGGTCCCCCCTCATCCCTATCGTAAGATATATGGTACCCTTCACCCCCAATCCTGGTATGCATGGTCCCCTCATCCACAATCATGGTATGCATGGCACCTCTTACCTCCCAATTCTGGTATGCATGTTACCCCTCATCCCCCAATCCTGGTATGCATGGCCCCCTCACCCCCAATCCTGGTATGCATGGTCCTCTCACCCCCATCCTGGTATGCTTGGTCCCCTCGCCCCCAATCCTGATATGCATGGTCCCCTCACCCCCAATCCTGATATGCATGGTCCCCTCACCCACCTATCCTGGTATGCATGGTCCTCTCACCCCCCATCCTGGTATGCATGGTCCCCACACCCCCTTATCCTGGTATGCATGGTCCCCTCACCCCCCAATCCTGATATGCATGGTCCCCTCACCCCCCAATGCTGATATGCATGGTTCCTCACCCCCAATCCTGATATGCATGGTCGCCTCACCCCCCAATCCCGGTATGCATGGTCCCCTCACCCCCCAATCTTGGAATGCATGGTCCCCTCACCCCCCAATCCTGATATGCATGGTCCTCTCACCCCCAATCCTGATGTGCATGGTCCCCTCACCCCCCAATCCTGATGTGCATGGTCCCCTCACTCCCCAATCCTTGCGCAGTCTATAAGGCTTCTGACAGAGTGACGCTCCAAGCATTATATTATAGATTACCGTATATACTCATGTACAAGCCGACCCGTGTATAAGCCGACCCCCCTAATTTTGCCACAAAAAACTGGGAAAACTTATTGACTCGCGTATAAGCCTAGGGAGGAAAATGCAGCAGCTACTTGTAAATTACAAAAATAAAAATATATACCAATAAAAGTAAAATTAGTTGAGACATCAGTAGGTTAAATGTTTTTGAATATCCATATTGAATCAGGAGCCCTATATAATGGTCCATACAGTTAATGATGGGCCCCATAAGATAATCCATACAAAATGCTCCCCATATAAAGTTCCATAAAGGTTAATAATGGCCCCATAAGATGCTCCACAGATTATGCCCCATGTGCTCCACAGATTATGCCCCATATGCTTCACAGATTATGCCCATATGCCCACAGATTATGCCCCTAATGCTCCACAGATTATTCCCATATGCTCCATCAGATTATGCCCCATATGCTCCACAATTATGCCCCATGTGCTCCACAGATTATGCCCCATGTGTCCACAGATTATGCCCCATATGCTCCAAGATATGCCCCATAATGCTCCACAGATTATGCCCCATGTGCTCCACAGATTATGCCCCATATGCTTCACAGATTATGCCCCATATGCTCCACAGATTATGCCCCATATGCTCCACAGATTATTCCCCATATGCTCCACAGATTATGCCCCATATGCTCCACAGATTATGCCCCATGTGCTCCACAGATTATGCCCCATGTGCTCCACAGATTATGCCCCATATGCTCCACAGATTATGCCCCATATGCTCCACAGATTATGCCCCATGTGCTCCACAGATTAAGCCCTAGTGCTCCACAGATTATGCCCCATGTGCTCCACAGATTATGCCCCATATGATCCATAGATTATGCCCCATATGCTCCACAGATTATGCCCATATGCTCCACAGATTATGCCCCATATGCTCCACAGATTATGCCCCATGTGCTCCATAGATTATGCCCCATATGCTCCACAGATTAAGCCCCATATGATCCATTGATTATGCCCCATATGCTCCACAGATTATGCCCCTGTGCTCCACAGATTATGCCCCATGTGCTCCATAGTATAGGTCCCTTATGCTGCCGCTGCAACTAAAAAAAAAAAAATGACATACTCACCTCTCCTCGCTGGGGGCCAGATGCCGGTGTCCTGAGCAGGCGGGGACACCGGTGCGCTATGGGGGACAGGTGCCGGTGTCACCGCTCGCTCAGGGCCCCGGCACCTGATATATTTACCTGTCCCCGGTCCACCGCTGCGTGCCGCTGTCTTTCGAGTCCTCTTGTCAGTGAGCGCTCAGGCAGAGGGCGCGGCGCGTACTAACTACGTCATCGTGCCCTCTGCCTGAACATCACAGCCAGAGGACTAGGCGGTCAGAGCAGCGCGCAGCGGTGGACCGGGGACAAGTGAATATCACGTATACTCACACCCCACCGGCGCGTCTCTGCAGCCCCTGCTCTTCTCCCGCAGCTCTTCCTTCCTACAGGGGTCACATATTCATGACTTTAATGAGCGGTACCACGTGACCACTGCAGGAAGGAGCCTGAGATCGTGGGAGAAGCACGGGGGCTGCAGAGACGCGCCGGCGGAGGGGTAAGTATGGTCTGACACCCCCGCTCCCCCTCCCCCGCCTTCCTGGTATATGACTCGCGTATAATCCGAGAGGGGGACTTTCAGCCTTAAAAAATGGGCTGAAAATCGCCCATTTTTTTATACGTAATCATAAACCACTGTTTCTGCTGGACCAGGACCAAATATTACCTCTATAACATAAAACAAAGATTGATATTACCACCATGCAGGATCCAAATAATAGGGCTCTACAATAAGCGCTACATAGTGAATAAGTAATATTGCCATATGGTTACAGAACAAAACACACTGTACAAACACTAATATTACCGAAAATACCACCATACACGACCATTACATAATGACAGAATTGCACCACCAAACTGTTACTAAATGAATATAAAAAAACATTATTAAATAGTACATTATATAATGATTAGTACATTATATAATTATAGTACAATTATATACAGTATAGTGAAAATATGATTTTCCTTCAAATTGTGGTGCCTCCACAGCCCAACAAACACAGTATGATACCCCCACACTTTGTATAATGAACCCACATTGCCCCAGACACATTATGTATGTTGTCCCCACAAACCCTTCACAAAGTATGATGCCCCTAAAGTCTCCCCACTCAGTACACTGGCCCCCACAGCCCATACACAGTATGATACCCCAAGGTCACGCCCACACAATTTGGTGCCCCACAGCCTTCCCTCAAACAGTATGATACAGCCATGGTCCCCCCACACAGTATGATGACCCACCATCTGCCCACATACATTGTGTGCACAATTATTAGGCAGGTGAGTATTCTAATTTTTATGTATTTTGATTTATTTGTTTATTATTTTTACCATAACAAATGAAAATAAACATTTGACATGGGAAAATGTATCATATTCATTTAGTTGTATAATAATTCTGCACACTAATACTTGCCCAATAATTCTGCAAACGTAGATATTCTCCTGAGAGCGATAAAACCTCAGTTTTACTTTCTTTAATATTCAAGTTTCAGGTTTATTATTCTTTTGGATTGACCAACAACACTGTAGTGTTTCAATAATAGAATTATCAAAAATACAAATGGCTTATTTGTGCACACAGTGTAATCTGAATCACCCCACGTACAGTATGATGCCCCAATGCCCCCACCACACACAGTATAAGGACCCCACAGCACCATAATATATATAAAAAAAGTTTATTTTCACTTAATTCTGAATACTCATCCACCACTGCTTCCATCTCCTATTCTGACATATATACATGGAGAGTATGTGCAAGAGTTGCAATGCAGTGACATAATTGCAGAGACTATAATATTTTGGAAGCTGCACCCTTACAGCAGCCGTTGGCCTACAAGATGAGAAGTGATAGAGCAGTGAGCTGGTGGCTCCTTGCTCTACCACAGGATTGAACTGTATAGTTGACATGTTGGCACTGACACAGTTCAATGTGATGGTTGCTGGAGATTCAGGGCACTAGACAAGGAGCTGAGTACAGGAGCCTGGATCTTTGATGTTAGCGATACTACTGATTAGTAAAGTATGATACAGTAAAGGAATTACTAGTGGTGAGAAAATGAATACAGTGCAAACGTTTAATTCCAGACTCCGCTTCCAGTTGCTTTCTTTCTAGAGAACAATCTTCATATGTAAGGCACACGCCGGAGCCTGTACACCTGCACAATATGCTTTGTAGCTCTGTAGTAGGGAGCTACACATCGTTCATGCTCTGCCACATGTATAGAACAACTATAATCATCTAATAATTAGGGATGAGCGATATTGCCCGAAATCGTATCGGAATTCCGATTTCCGATATTGGAAAAATATCGGATATCGGAATTTCCGATTTCCGATATCAATGCAAGTCAATGGGAGAAAAAAATCGGAATTACAAAATGACCACTACAGTGCTATATAATGGATAAAATGGAGGGGAAACACCTCAGGATAATGGGGAAGGAGTATGCAGAGGCAGAGGCGCAAAAAAATCGCTAGAAAAATGCACAGAGCAAAAACTGTAGCAGGAAAACTGGTCGCCATCTTCTTAACAGCGGTGTTTTTTCTTTGGGTTAGGATTAGTTGGGGTAGGGTTAGGGTTTATGGTTAGTAGGGTAAGGGTTAGGGTTAGAGCGAGCGTTGTCGAAACACGGTTTGGAGCAGGAGGTACCCGTGCCCTTTGGCACTCCCGAGAACCAGCTGGCGATGCTGGAACTCGGTTTACCCTTTGGGGGAGGTACCTGTGTCCGCACTTCACTGCCACGAAACAGCCGGCGTGGCTGGATCCCGCCTCTTGTGCTTCTGCCTATAGGTGTTTGGCATCTGTTGTCCTTTTTTTCCACTTTGGTCTAACGAGGTACAGCTGGCGGTACCGTTGCCCAGAAACACAGCATGCCGTGAAAGTGGCAGTCACGGAAATGGGCACTAGCTGGCGGTACTAGAGCCCAGAAACACGGCATGCTGTGAAAGTGGCAGTCACGGAAATGGGCACTAGCTGGCGGTACTAGAGCCCAGAAACACGGCATGCTGTGAAAGTGGCAGTCACAGAAATGGGTACTAGCTGGCGGTACTAGAGCCAATGGAAAACAGTATGAGGTGAAAGAGTCAGTCACAGAACCAGGTGCTACCAAGTAGAGGCCAGAGCACGGGCATAACAGATTATACTGTGTGCAACATAGGCACATGACAGAGCATGCAAACTGCTACCAACCATGCATGTAACCTGTGTACTGTGGCCCAGGGCAGCAAAAGTCACCAGAAATCCAGGCCTGGTTCATTTTTAGGATCGTGAGCCGGTCCACATTTGCAGCGGATAGTCTGGTACGTTGGTCTGTTAGTAGATTGCCAGCTGCACTAAAGACGCATTCAGAAATCACACTGGCACCAGGACAAGCCAGGACCTCCAAGGCATACTGGCTAAGCTCGGGCCATGTATCCAACTTGGAGACCCAAAACTTGAAGGGGGCAGATCCATCCTGAAGCCCACTGACAGGGGTGAAGAGGTATTGTGCCACCATGTCACGGTAACGTTGCCTCCTAGTGAGTTGCACTGTCTGTGCTGATGGTGCCCGAACTGTTTGCGGGTTCAGAAACCGTTGGAACAGGTTGGGTATACTGACCCTGTCAGTAGCAGATGTACTGCTTCTGCTACCGGCTTCTGAATGGATTCCGCTGGGCCCAGGATGCACTGAGGTGCCTGCTAGTGCACACGCATCACTGCTTTGCGGTGGAAAAGAGTACATGAGTGAATTAACCAGTGCTTCTTGGTACTCCTGCATTTTACGCGCCCGGTTCAACGGCGTAATTAGGCTTTCAAGGCTGTCCCGGTAACGTGGATCTAAGAGGGTGGCCACCCAGTAGTCATTTTTGTGGAGAATACGAGCCACACGTGGGTCTTTTCTCAGACACTGCAGCATGAAGTTACTCATGTGCTGAAGGCTGCCAACTGGCCATGCATCGCTGTCACCAGCTGGAGGAATGTGCTCTGGCTGATCTACATCACCCCATCCACGCTCTATCTGGTGACTACTAGTAGAGCGCTGTGTACTTTCCTCCTCTAGCTCATCTTCATAGTCCTCCTCATCCTCCTCGCTTGCTGTGTCCTGCCTGGACCTTTGTGAGTCTCCCACAGAGCTTTGTACCAACAGGGCCGATGAAGATTGCCTGGTTGGTGCAAGTGTCTCATCATACTCCTCCTCCTCCTGAGAAACCTCATCCCTTAGTCCTTTAAGTGATGATTCTATAAGGCATATAAGGGGAATAGTCAGGCTGAGTAGGGCAGCATCCGCGCTCACCATCAGAGTGGAGTCCTCGAAGCACTTCAAAATGGTGCATATGTCCTTCATGGTTGCCCACTCTGTGGCTATAAAGTGGGAGGGCTGAGATGTGTGTCACCTACTTTGCGCCTGCTGCAGCTGCAACTCCATAATTGCAGGTTTCTGCTCACACAACCTCCGCAGCATATACAAAGTTGAATTCCACCTGGTGGGGAGGTCAACAATGATGCGGTGCTCGGGCAGGCCAAATCTGCGCTGCATGGCTGAAAGGCGCGATGCAGCCATGCTTGAACGCCGAAAAAGAGAGCACTCGTATCTGACTTTGTGCAGCAGCTCCTCAAGGTCAGGATAGGTCCTAAGGAAACTCTGCACCACCAAGATTAGGACATGGGCAAGGCATGGAATGTGAGTCAGACCACCTAGGCCCAGAGCCGCGACCAAGTTTCGGCCGTTGTCACACACCACCATACCTGGCTGGAGGTTGAGCGGCGCAAGCCACATGTCGCTCTGCTCCTTGAGCGTGTTCCACAGCTCGGTTATGGTGTGACTAACATTACCCAGATAAACCAATTTCAACACGGCCTGTTGATGTTTGGCCGATGCAGTGCTGAAATCGGTTGTTGAGGTACGTCTGGGTGCAGGCGAGTCTGACGAGGAGTATGAGGAGTCAATTTGTACAGAGGAGAGGCCTGCAATCCGTGGAGTTGGCAGGACTCGCGCACTTGCACTGTCTACTTCAGTTCCAGGCTCAACGACATTTACTCAATGGGCAGTGATGGAAATGTAGCGTCCCTGGCCATGCAGACTGGTTCACGCGTCGGTGGTCAGGTGGACCTTGCTACTAACTGCATTTTGTAGCGCATGCTTAATTTTACGCTCCACATGCTGTTGCAGGGCGGGGACAGCTTGCCTGCTGAAGTAGAAGCGGCTGGGAACGCTGTATTGTGGGATTGCAAACCCCAACATATCGATAAAGGCTGGCTTGCTCACAAGCCAGAATGGTAGCATTTCCACTGCAAGCAGTTTGGCAATGCGAGAATCATGCCCTGTGCTCGTGGGTGGTTTGCCGAGTACGGGCACCTTTTCTCCCACACCTGTGTGACAGATGGCTGCACACTGGATTGGGAGTGTGAGGATGCCAGCGATTGGGATGCTGATACTGACGAAGTACAGACAGTATGCCGCCGTACAACACTGCCTGCAGATGCACCCTGGCATTCTGGCGAGGAAGCGAAAGCAGCTGTTTGCGAGCTGGAGGAAGAGGTGGCTGAAGAGATGGAAAGTGGGGGACCAGCTGCAGATGGCGAATCATCTTGGGTGTGATGCTGCCACTCCACAGGGTGCCTCTTCCTGACATGCGTCAAAAATATTGGTGGTATTAAGGTTGCTGACGTTCTTCCCTCTCCGTATAGTTTGTCGACAAAGCTTGCATCTGACTACTGTAACGTCATCTGCAACTTGGTTGAAAAAGGCCCATGCACCACAACTCTTGGGCACACCCCTTGTGCTCTTTAAAAGAGCCCTGCTCCTAATGGGTGCTGAAGTTAAGGGAGCAGACAACCAATTTTTCCCTCTTCCTCTCCCACGTGGACCGCCACGCTGCGCCACACCTCCAAGCTCTTCCTCTGAGCTATCCCTACTTGCTTGCTGCCCCTCAGCATGCCATGATGGGTCAAGGACCTCGTCATCCAATACACTTTCATCAGCAGAAACTGGCAGCTGAGTTTCATCATCATCTGCTGACTGGGGTCTGGTCACTGTGGGCACTGGCCCACCCTCCACTTCTTCCTCAGATGCACACAGTGGTTGCACATCAGTGCACACTACCTCTTCTTCAGCTGCAGGAATGCTGTCTGGCTGGCACACAGATTCCAAGCCAACAGATTCTGAGAAGAGGATTAAGGTTGGCTCCTGGCCTTCTGAACGTCTGGGCAATTTAGTGGGCGATGAAGAAGCAGATGGGTGCTGCTCTTCAGTGGCCTGATCCGATGTGGTGGAGAGGTCCTGGGAGGATGCTGCGCTCATTGAGGTGGATGCCTCAGCTGCCATCCAACCAACAACGGTTTCTACTTGATTCTCTCTTATCAGCCTATGGCCCTGTGCTCCTAACAAGCTGCGCATAAACGACTGCTGCCGGGAGAAAGTAGGTGCTGAGTGACTTGGGCCTGCTGCTTGCTCTGGATGTTCACCATGTCTAGCTGTTGATGCACCTCTTCCGCGGCCGCCACGGGGACGTCCCTTACTCCCTGCCTTCATCTCTATTGATGGATTCAGTCGTCAATTTCACTATTAGATTCGAGATCTCTCCCTATCTCCAACAGCAACCTATCCCTATCTGCTTTCACAGTAGAGTGAGGCTAAAATGGCAGACGCAGCCTTTTATACTGCCTGATCACACCATCCAGCCAGCCAATCGCAGCGCAGCCCCTAGCTAGCACGTTTGAACGCCTCCTACCAAGCTTAGGGGAGTTACACAATGTTGTCAGCAATTCTTCAGCTCTTGATTGGCTCCTCGGAGCGCTCAGAGGCTGAAGGATTATGGGATTTCCGATGTGAAAAAAATATCGGAATTGGAAATCGGAATTCCGATATAGCAAATATCGGGCCGATTTCCGATATTGCAATATCGGAAAGCTCATCCCTACTAATAATTGCTATAAAATATAGTGGCACAGTACTTTCCAGACATTGCTAAATAAGATCAGGCAAGAAAGCAGTAAACTTGGAAACCTAAAAAGACACATGTACTGTATTGGTTTATATAAATAATTTTTTTGCTGGCAAGCAAATCTGAATTGTTAACTAAGTAAGAAGTGTGATCTTTCCAAAGGCTATTACCGACATCCTTTGTCAGCAAAAAAGAAATGCCAAGCATAGCATGCCTTCTACAATGGGAAAATAATACACAACTCTTCTTCACAAGAACAGAAAAAAACGAGCTCCCAATGTCAGTGGAAGATTTGTTTGTTCTGTTTTTACTTATTGCCCATAGGTGTTTTCTATGTTCGTGTTGGCAATCTATAAAGCATTGCGTATACAGTATTATGATTTATGTAGTATATGTCTTTTTATTCAAAAACAGACGTGTACAAATACAGACATGTACAAAAGGAACACATGCATGGGTAGAGGAAAAATGCGTATTACCTTCTTAGTGAGTAGATGTGTGCATAGGCAGTGCAGGGTCGGCTCCAGGTTTTCATGGGCCCCGGGCGAAAGAGTCTCAATGGGCCCCTTTAACATATACAACAATTCATGATACACAGATATGGCAGAGAAATATAGGTATAGTACAATGCCAAATATTTCATTTACTTCATTCATTACATGAGTGATATGTATTGTAAATTCTACAATAGCTCAAAAGACAAACAGTGTAGTCATCCATACAGTATTATGGGCACCACATAGTGCTCCATACACAATAATAAGCTCCATATATTGCTTCATACAGTATTATGGGCACCCCATAGTGCTCCATACAGAATAATGAGCCCCATATAATGCTCCATATGTAATGGGCCCCTTATAATGCTCCATATATAATAGACCCTATAAGCTGCTCCATATATAATAGGCCCCAAATGATGCTTCATATATAATGGGCCCCATATGATGTTCCATATATAATGGGCCTCATATGATGTTCCATATATAATGGGCCCCATATGATGCTCTTGTATATGATAGGCCACATATATGATGCTTCAGTGCATGATGGGCCCCATATAATGCTCCATATATAATGGTCCCCATATATGATGCTCCAGTGTATGATAGGCCCCATGTAATGCTCCATATATGATGCTCCAGTGTATGATGTACCCCATATATGATACTCCAGTGTATGATGGGCTCCATATGATGGTCTTCATATATTGCACCAAACATAAAAAAAAATAAAAAATGAAATACCTCTCCTCACTGGTCGCTGCTCTGCTCGAGGCACCAGCCCCCGGTACTGGCACAGGCATAGGCCCCCATACCATGCCGGTGTCCCCAACTGTGAGTGGGCCCCCCCACCTGCTCAGGGCCCCGGCACTTGCCCAGGTGCGCCGGGTGCTGACGCCGGGCCTGGGCATGTGTGTGGTACGATTATATTCTACCTCCCACTGAGACTATGAGATGGACTGATGAGTGGAAACATTTTGTGTGTTCAGGTCCATTTATGCTTGTGTTTCTTCTCCAGATATCCTTAATGGCCCCAATAGTTTTGTTGTAAATATATAAGGTTGTCCTTTTTTATGAGGCATGACATGGTTTTTCTTTCATGGCACTTGGGGATTGCAATATAAGATGGGATGGAAATAGAGTCAAATATTAAGAATAAATTTGCTGTTTCTTTTTTAATTTTAGTATATTTTGCATATTGGTGGTCCACCTTACCACCTGTGCACTCGACCCCATCCCATCCCACCTCCTCCCCAATCTCACCTCCACTCTTATCCCATCCTTAACCCACCTCTTCAAACTATCACTAACTTCTGGTACCTTCCCTTCTGCTTTCAAACATGTCACAATCACTCCAATCCTTAAAAAGCCAACACTCGACCCAATCGCTA
Source organism: Oophaga sylvatica (assembly GCA_033576555.1). NCBI lineage: Eukaryota > Metazoa > Chordata > Amphibia > Anura > Dendrobatidae > Oophaga > Oophaga sylvatica. The sequence goes on along the minus strand of JARQOD010000006.1, from coordinate 211,177,859 downwards.
TGCCCAGCTATCGCTCAATATCACTGCTCCCATTAGATTCCAAACTCCTGGAGCAGCACATCCACGCTGAACTTTCCTCCCACCTCTCATCTAACTTTCTCTTTGAAAATCTACAATCTGGTTTCCTTCCGCATCACTCCACTGAGACAGCCCTGACCAAAATTACTAACGACCTACTTACAGCCAAAGCTAACGGACAATACTCTATACTCCTCCTTCTAGACCTGTCCTCTGCTTTCAACACAGTTGACCACTGCCTCCTACTACAGATCCTCTCCTCCTATGGCATCAAAGACCTCGCCCTATCCTGGATCTCCTCATACCTTTCCAACCGCACATTCAGCGTCTCCCACTTCCAAACTACCTCCTCATCCCACCCTCTCTCTGTTGGAGTCTCCCAACCCTTTGTTCTAGGACCCCTACTCTTCTCAATCTATACACTTGGCCTGGGGAAACTCATAAAGTCCCATGGATTCCAGTACCAACTTTATGCTGATGACACTCAGATCTACCTCTCTGACCCAGACGTCACCTCTGTTGTCCAGAATCCCGGAATGTCTATCAGCCATATCCTCCTTCTTATGCTCTCACTTCCTCAAACTCAATGTGAACAAATCTGAACTCATCATCTTTCCTCCATCTCACAGATCTTCCTTACCTGACCTATCTGTTATGTTTCGGTAGCTGAGGAGTGCAGGTAAAAAAGGCAATACACCAACTCTACTAATTTCAAAATCACCTGAGATCACACGACCTCTACCACCTAAATTAGCTCTCTGGTGTAACAAAATCAAAACAGCAGCCACTGAAAAAACTGGAAAAAGCAAAAGAACAAAACTCAGTGGCTGAACTAAACTGAGAAGGCAGAAGCCCCCGGAGGGGACCCAGAAGGCCCCCAAAGAAGTGCAGGACAAAATGCAAAAATATAGCACAAACACAAAAGAAGCAAAAGTCTTATCTGTAAGCAGGAGATGCAGACACGACACAGCAGGCTACAAGGGAAACTGGAATAAGGATTCAGACCAGAACAATTGATCACCGGCAACCCTGATGGGAAAATGACTCCCTTATATAAGACCAGTCAGTAACACCTGATTCCCAGTCCTCACAATCTTCACTAGTACCGCTTGTAACCACCAGAGGGAGCCTCCGCTCAGAACTCATCTCAAACCCATTCACAACAGTACCCCCCCCTTGAGGAGGGGTCACCGAACCCTCATTTGAGCAACCAGGTCGGTCAGGATGAGTTCTATGATACGCACGGATAAGTCTCCTAGCATGGATGTCCGAAGCAAACACCCAAGAATTGTCTTCCTGACCATAACCTCTCCATTTAACCAAATACTGGAGTCTTCGTCTAGAAAAACGAGAATCCAATATTTTCTCAACCACATACTCCAGATTGCCCTCAACCAAAACAGGGTCAGGAGGCACAGTAGCAGGAACCACTGGCTCAACAAACCTCTTCAACAAGGACTTGTGGAACACGTTATGGATCTTAAATGTCCCTGGAAGAAGCAAACGAAAAGAAACAGGATTAATAATCTCCATGATCTTATAAGGTCCAATGAACCTAGGCTTAAATTTAGGAGATGCTATTCTCATAGGAATATTCTTTGAGGACAACCAGACCAAGTCCCCCACTTTAAACCGAGGACCATCAGTCCTATGCCGGTTAGCAAACCGCTGGGCCTTCTCCTGAGAGAGGGACAACCTCTCCACTACCTGGTCCCAAATCTGTTGCATACGCTCAACAACAGAGTCAACACCTGGACAGACAGAAGCTTCCGTCTGTCCTGAAGAAAATCGAGGGTGAAAACCAGAATTACAGAAAAACGGAGACATCAAAGTGGCAGAGCTAGCCCTATTATTAAGAGCAAACTCAGCCAAAGGCAAAAAAGAGACCCAGTCATCCTGATCAGCAGACACAAAGCATCTTAGATAAGTCTCTAATGTCTGGTTTGTTCTCTCAGTTTGACCATTGGTCTGAGGATGAAATGCCGAGGAGAAAGACAATTGAACACCCAGTTTAGAACAAAAAGTCCTCCAAAATCTGGAAACAAACTGGACTCCTCTGTCAGACACAATGTTCTCAGGAATGCCGTGTAAACGAACCACGTGCTGAAGAAACAACGGCACCAATTCAGAGGAGGAAGGCAACTTAGGTAATGGCACAAGATGTATCATTTTGGAAAACCTATCACAAATTACCCAGATGGTGGTCATTCTCTGAGAAACAGGAAGATCGGAAATGAAATCCATAGAGATATGGGTCCATGGTCTCTTGGGCACAGGCAATGGCATCAACAAACCACTAGAGCGAGAGCAAGGCTTGGAGCGAGAGCAAGTCCCGCAGGACTGCACAAATTCCCTGACATCGCGAGACAAGGTAGGCCACCAAAAGGACCGACTAACCAAGTCTCTGGTACCAAAAATTCCGGGATGCCCAGCCAATGCGGAACAATGAATCTCAGACATCACACTCTTTTTCCATTGGTCCGGGACAAACAATTTTCCAACAGGGCAGCGCTCGGGCCTATCCTCCTGACACCCCTCCAGAGCAAGTCTCAAATTGGGCGAGACGGCGGAAAGAACTACACCCTCTTTCAAAATAACAGAAGGATCAGATAACTCAGGAGAGTCCGCAAGGAAACTCCTCGAGAGGGCATCCGCCTTAACATTCTTAGTGCCAGGAAGAAAGGAAACCACAAAATTAAAACGTGTGAAAAACAAGGCCCACCTGGCCTGTCTAGGATTGAGTCGCCTGGCAGATTCCAGATAGACCAGATTCTTATGGTCCGTAAGGACCACCACCTGATGTTTGGCTCCCTCCAGCCAATGTCTCCACTCTTCAAAAGCCCACTTCATGGCCAATAACTCCCGATTACCCACGTCATAATTACGTTCAGTAGGAGAAAATTTTCGAGAGAAAAAGGCACAAGGGTTACTTTTAGAGGTCTCTGGATCTTTTTGGGACAAAACGGCACCTGCCCCAATTTCAGAGGCATCAACCTCCACCTGAAATGGCAGAGAAACATCAGGCTGCCGTAGAACAGGAGCAGAAGTGAATCTCTGCTTAAGTTCCTGAAATGCAGAGACTGCCTCTGGAGGCCAATTCACCACATCAGAACCCTTTCTGGTCAAATCAGTTAATGGTTTAACAATAACCGAGAAATTACCAATAAATTTACGATAAAAATTGGCAAAACCCAAAAATCTCTGAAGAGCCTTTAATGAAGTAGGTTGGACCCAATCACAGATGGCCTGAACCTTGACCGGGTCCATTTCAATAACAGATGGGGACAAAATGAATCCCAGAAATGAGATCTTCTGAACGCCAAAAAGACACTTTGATCCCTTCACATACAGAGCATTATCCCTCAAAATCTGGAACACAGTCCGAACATGTTTCACATGAGAGTCCCAGTCATTAGAAAAAATCAAGATATCATCCAAATAAACAATCAGAAATTTGTCCACAAAATCCCTGAAAATGTCATTCATGAAGGACTGGAAGACGGAAGGGGCATTAGTGAGCCCAAAGGGCATCACTAGGTACTCAAAATGCCCTTCAGGGTATTGAATGCCGTCTTCCATTCATCCCCGTGCTTAATGCGAATAAGGTTATACGCCCCCCTGAGGTCAAGCTTGGTAAACCAAGTAGCGTTTTTCACCCTGGAAAACAGGTCAGAAATCAAGGGTAACGGGTATTGATATTTCACAGTAATATTGTTCAAGAGACGATAATCAATACACGGCCTTAATGAACCATCTTTTTTGGCCACAAAGAAAAAACCGGCACCTAAGGGTGAAGAGGATGGTCTGATATGACCCTTCTCCAATGATTCCTTGATATAAGACCGCATAGCGTCATGTTCAGGTACAGACAAGTTAAAAAGGCGACCTTTAGGGAATTTACTACCCGGCACTAATTCAATAGCGCAGTCATAGCTCCTATGGGGAGGTAAGGATGCAGATTTACTTTCGCTAAACACATCAGAAAAATCAATCAAAAAGTCAGGAACATCCTGAGCCTGGGGGGAGGCAGAAAAAACAGGAGTGTTGGTATTAACACATTGGCAGCCCCAACTGGTTACAGACACAGATTTCCAATCCAAAACAGGATTATGAGACTGTAACCAAGGGAAACCCAGCACGATAATGTCATGCAGATTATATAGAACCAAAAATTTGCAGCACTCCTGGTGATCAGGTTCAACCCTCATTATCACCTGAGTAGAAAACTGGGGTTTATTCTCAGCCAAAGGGGTAGAATCGATCCCCAGTAGGGGAATAGACTTCTGTAGGGGTATCAAGGGAAACCCACAACGTTTAGCAAAATCATAATCCATCAGGTTAATAGCTGCTCCAGAATCAACGAAAGCCTGAGCAGAAAATGAGGACAGAGAGCATATCAGAGTGACAGTTAATAAAAACTTAGTCTGAACACTACCCAAGACAACTGAGCGTGCAAAACGTCTTCCCCGCTTAGGGCAGACTGAAATAGCATGAGAGGCATCACCACAGTAGAAACATAACCTATTGCGCTTTCGAAACTCATGACGCTGTGCCCCAGACACCACTCCATCACACTGCATGGGCTCAGAAGCTGGCTCACAAGGCAACACCACTCCACGCATACTTCTCCGCTCACGCAAACGTCTGTCAATTTGAATCGCTAATGACATAGAATCATTGAGACCAGAGGGGACAGGGAATCCCACCATAACATCCTTTACATTATCCGACAGACCCTTCCGGAAAAGGGCCGCCAAAGCGTCGTCATTCCATTTGGTCAGGACTGCCCACCTACGGAATCTCTGACAGTATAACTCAGCGTCATCAAGCCCCTGATTTAATGCCAACAAGGCTTTTTCAGCTTGATCAGTGACATTAGGCTCATCGTACAATAACCCCAAAGCCTGAAAAAACGCATCAACATCACTCAAAACAGGATCCCCAGGTATCAGGGAAAAAGCCCAATCCTGAGGATCGCCGCGCAGGAGAGAGATGATAATTTGAACCTGCTGCGCTGCGTTTCCTGAGGACTTAGATTTTAAGGCAAAAAACAATTTACAATTATTTTTGAAATTCTGAAACTTAGCTCGATCCCCTAAAAACAAATCTGGCATGGGGATCCTAGGTTCCACAACAGGCAACCCAGCAAGATAGATAGCAATACTCCGAACCTCAGTGGCAAGCTGATCCACACGGCCAGACAACTGTGCAAACTCCATTGGGAGAAAAGATCCTCCCCAGCACCCAGAGATACAGAGGGAAAAAAATGCAACAAACAGAAAAATATCTCTGACAACTCTGACAACCTTTTTTCTATCACAATATTTTTTCCCTTCTGTGAGTACCATACAATTTTCAATTTTTTGGCCGGTGATACTGTTATGTTTCGGTAGCTGAGGAGTGCAGGTAAAAAAGGCAATACACCAACTCTACTAATTTCAAAATCACCTGAGATCACACGACCTCTACCACCTAAATTAGCTCTCTGGTGTAACAAAATCAAAACAGCAGCCACTGAAAAAACTGGAAAAAGCAAAAGAACAAAACTCAGTGGCTGAACTAAACTGAGAAGGCAGAAGCCCCCGGAGGGGACCCAGAAGGCCCCCAAAGAAGTGCAGGACAAAATGCAAAAATATAGCACAAACACAAAAGAAGCAAAAGTCTTATCTGTAAGCAGGAGATGCAGACACGACACAGCAGGCTACAAGGGAAACTGGAATGAAGGATTCAGACCAGAACAATTGATCACCGGCAACCCTGATGGGAAAATGACTCCCTTATATAAGACCAGTCAGTAACACCTGATTCCCAGTCCTCACAATCTTCACTAGTACCGCTTGTAACCACCAGAGGGAGCCTCCGCTCAGAACTCATCTCAAACCCATTCACAACACCTATCTGTCACAATTAACGACATCACACTTTCCCCTGTACCAGAAGTCCTCTGCCTCGGAGTAACCCTTGACTCTGCCCTGTCCTTCAAACCGCACATCCAAGCTCTTTCCACCTCCTATCGCCTCCAGCTCCAAAATATTTCCAGAATCTGTCTTTCCCTCAACCCTCAATCTACTAAAATGGTTGTGCATGCCCTTATCATCTCCCGCCTCGACTACTTCAACATCCTTTTCTGTGGCCTACCTTCTAACACTTTTGTACCCCACCAGTCCATTGTCAACTCTGCTGCCTGACTAATTCATCTCTCTCCTCGCTACTCCTCCGCTTCTCCCCTCTCCAAATCCCTTCACTGGCTCCCATTCCCTCAGCGTATCCAGTTCAAATTACTAATAGTGACCTACAAGGCCATCTATAACCTGTCTCCTCCATATATCTATCTCTAAACTAATCTCCCGATATCTTCCCTCACTGAATCTCTGGTACTCCTAAGACCTCCTTCTGTCCTCCACACTTATTCGCTCCTCACCCAACTGCCTCCAAGACTTCTCCCGAATTTTACCCATCCTCTGAAATTCTTTGCTCCAACACGTCCAACTATCAACCACATTTGGATCCTTCAGACGGAACCTGAAAACCCTCCTCTTCAGGAAAGCTTACAACCCGCAATGACCCCGCTGTCTCCTCACCACTACCGGAGCTACCATCTCACCAACACCGGAGCTGCGGCAACCCCCCAACCTTCTGTCTCCTTCCCCACCATCCTGTAGAATGTAAGCCCGCAATGGCAGGGTCTTCTCCCCTCAGTTTCAGTCTGTGATTCTTAGTTTGTTTACTGTAAGTGATATCTGTAATTTGTATGTAATCCCTTCTCATGTACAGCACCATGGAATCAATGGTGTTATATAAATAAATAATAATATTTAAAGTTGCATCCAGTATTTTAGTTTTGTGTTTCTCTTTAAAACTCTTGAGTTTATATTTAAAGGGATTGTTTGACTAATGATCTTCAGGAAAGGACCGTCCCCCCCCGACTACTGACTTTCTGTTTGCCGGAGGGAGGGCAGTGTGGTCCTACTTGATTGACAGTTTGGACCAACAGCATCTTCGCACGGCTGGCCTGAACTATGTTCTCTCCATTGATGCAAGTATAGGAATCTTTGTCTCTCCAGTATCGAAGAAATATAGAAACACTGAGGCTTTCAAGATCCAGCCATCTTCAGGACAGCACTTAAAAGCTCTATTAGAAAGAGCTTGTAAGCACCACGCCACTAGCCTAGGAGACCAACCACCGCTGGTTAACTGCAATGCAGGCCAGTAAACTAGGCAGTGACTAGTAAACAAAAAAAGGGGAAAATCACTGACTTCTTGAAAGTATTCTTAAAAAAATGCAAGCTTGCTTGTTTTTACAAGCACATTACCATTTTAACCATTTATGATTATGAGAATAACTCTTTAGACCTAATTGTTTAATTTATATTGCTAGCTTGAACAGTCCCTGAAGCAGACCACATAACAGAACTGAACTTTGAAAAACAGAATAAACATATTGGCCTCATTCCAGAGCCCTCTTTATATAGATGCTACACTTGATATGCATGCCCCATCGTACAGGCACCCCCACATGAGCTGTAAGGACCACTCACACATTCTCCCCCACGGTAATGATCCCTCACCATATGAACTGTAACTACCAGCCCAGCACAACTCCCCAGCATGAAAGGCTTACCAGATAAACTGTAGCCACTGCAGAATAAGCAAGCGTCTCCTAAAGCCACCCTCCCAATTTACAATTTTATAACCATGTAAGAAATTGTCTGGTTGACATGCAAAAAAAATAAAAGCAATTCTGTCATTGTTTTTATTTTTTTCACCATTTCATGTACAATTATTCAGTATGTGTATACTACATAGATGGTCATGTTGGTAAAATCAAAGACCATATGGTTTATAAACGATGTAATAGATGACCCATGACAAATATAAATGGATTTCCTAGATGAATGCCATTTTAGCCTTTCTATTGCTTGACTGCAGACATTTCACTATTTATACAGTACTTAGGCTGGATATAATTATGTTGGCTGTGAAAATGGAAAGATTGTACCTTTCCCCTCTATGGATATTTCCCTTGACCTCTTCTTGTCTCAGTAACATATCTGCCAGAGTAACTTCACCTCCCCCACTTTTCAGTTTATAGGCTGTAGTTACACATCAGCAGCAGTGGCTGTCCTCAAATTGTGCGGACCTCATGCTGTTGCTGGGAATGAGGAGGTCCTAGAGCAGCACTGAAGTGATCACAAGCAATAAATGAATGTGGAGCCATAAAGTTGGAAAATACCTAACTAAATTAAAAGTCTAAAAAAGGAGATAAATTCTAAAAAGTCAGAATGACCAGGAGAAACAGAACATTAAATGGGTAAATGGAGACAATAATTCATGGCTGAAGACAACAGCAGGCTGTGAATTTCAGTTGTCACCCCATTCTATAGTGAGAAAGGAGCACAGTCTAATAGTATGCTTAACACATTTATTAAAAATCCCAAACATTCTCCCCATTCATGTTCATAGTGTACATGTGCCTATAATTATAGCAATTTTCCGTTATTTATTAGGTATCAACTATCAACATTTCCCATGGAACAGTACATATATTGTAATCACTCTTAGTGAACAAAAAAAGTGAGGATCAAGCTAACTTTAAATTGCAGTGGCTTAAATTAAATACCCACTGCACCACTGGGGTACCACTAGAAATGTGGCCCAACTGATGGTAGAATGACTCCAATAATGTAATGGAACCTTTCAGATCCGTCTCCCGTAAGAGAGTGGGCCAAGTCAAGCCTTCTCTGTTGTTGGCTGCTGCCATGGGAAGTTAGTCTACTTGCCAAAGCCAGATTCTTTGAGGGGATTGTGGCATCTAGAAAAGCAGGCGACCATCACTTTGTAGATTGCAGATGGGAACAAGAAGTTTCTTCCTCCCACAGTTGTCTCAGAACAGAGTTATCTACTACCAGACAACCCCTTGTTAATATTATTATTATTTATTAATATAGGACCATTAATTCCATGGTGCTGTACATGAGACGGGGTTACATCAAAAGACAAATATCACTTACAGTAAACAAACTAACAATGACAGACTGGTACAGAGGGAAGAGGACCCTGCACTTGCGGGCTTACATTCTACAGGATTATGGGGAAAGAGACAGTAGGTCAGGGGTTGCAGTAGCTCCGATGGTGTTGAGGTGGCCGCGTGGTCATTACAGGTTGTAAGCTTTTTTGAAGAGATGGGTTTTCAGGTTCTGTCTGAAGGATCCGAATGTGGTGGATAACCGGACGTGTTGGGGCACAGAATTCCAGAGGATGGGGGATATTTGGGAGAAATCTTGGAGGCGATTGGGTGAGGAGCGAATAAGTGTGGAGGAGAGAAGGAGGTCTTGGGAGGACCAGAGATTACGTGAAGGAAGATATTGAGAGATTAGTTCGGAAATATATGGAGGAGAAAGGTTATGGATGCCTTTGTAGGTCAGTGTTAGTAGTTTAAACTGGATACGCTGGGAAATTGGGAGCCAGTGAAGGGATTTGCAAAGAGGAGAAGCAGGAGTGTAGCGAGGAGAGAGATTAATTGGTCGGGGCAGCAGAGTTGAGACGGACAGGAGGGGTGCGAGAGAGTTAGAAGATAGGCCACAGAGGAGGATGTTGCAGTAGGTGAGGTGGGAGATGATTAGGGCATGCACAAGCATTTTTGTAGAGTGAGGGTTGAGGAAAGGATGGACTCTGGAAATATTTTTGAGCTGGAGGCGACAGGAGATGGTGAGAGCTTGGCTATGCGGTTTGAAGGACAGTGCAGAGTCAAGGGTTACTCTGAGGCAGCGGACTTTCGGTACGGGGGAAAGCGTGATGTCATTAATTGTGATAAAAAGATCAGGTAGGGAAGATATGCGAGATGGAGGAAAGATAGTTCAGATTTGTCCATATTGAGCTTGAGGAAGCAAGAGGAGAAGACGGAGGATATGGCTGATAGACACTCTGGGATTCTCGACAGCAGAGAGGTGACATCTGGGCCAGAGTGGTAGATCTGAGTGTCATCAGCATATAGATGGTACTGGAAGCCATAGAACTTTGTGAGTAGTCCCAGGCCAAGGGTACAGATTTAGAAGAGATGGAGTCCTAGGACAGAGCCTTGAGGGACACCAACAGAGAGAGGGCGAGATGAGGACTCAGAGTGGGAGTAGGAAACGCTAAATGTGTGGTTGGTAAGGTATGAGAAGATACAGGATAGGGCAAGGTCTTCGACACCAAAGGAAGAGAGGATCTGTAGTAGGAGGCAGTGGTCAACTGTGTCGAAGGCAGAGGACAGGTCTAGAAGGAGTATAGAGAATTGTCTTTTAGCTTTGGTTGTAAGTAAGTCGTTAGTAAGTTTGGTCAAGGCAGTCTCAGTGGAATGGTGGGGACGGAAGCCAGATTGTAGGTTGTCGAAGAGCGAGTTAGATGTAAAGTGAGAGGAAAGTTCAGCGTGGACGTGCTGCTCCAGGAGTTTGGAAGCAAATGGGAGCAAAGATATGGGGCGATAGCTGGACATAGCACTCGGGTCAAGGGATGGCTTTTTGAGGATAGGTGTGATTGTGGCATGTTTGAAAGCAGAGAGGAAGGTACCAGAAGTTAGTGATAGGTTGAAGAGATATGTTAGGGATGGGATAAGTGTGGTGGTGAGGTTGGAGGTGGTATGGGATGGGGTCAAGCGCACAAGTGGTGAGGTGTTATTTGGAGAGAAGATGAGCAAGCTTTCCTTCAGAGATTTTGGAGATGGAAGTTATAGGGTTAGGACATTATTGGTCTGGTATACAAAGGGGTTGTGGTGGTCAGACAACAAAGACTTGCCTTGTTTTGTCTATCTGATTTTTGAAGTGCATGGCAAAATCCTTGGCAGAGATTAGGGAAGTCATAGGGGGCAGTGGTAGGTGGAGGAGGGATTTAAAAGTGTTGAACAACTGTTTGGGGTTGTGGAATAAGGAAGATACAAGGGATGTAAAGTAGGCCTGTTGAACAGAGGTGAGAGCTGTGTAAGGTTTCCGTAAGTTCCATGGAGCCTGTTTTGTCCTCGTCCAAGATGGAGTCTGGTGCTTCGCCCTGTCCTTGAACTTCCTGTCAGTCCTGTTATTTAAGTCCGGGTCAGGAAAAACTCCTTGCCTGAGTATTTTGTTTGCTGGTGGCTTCTGAGCTTCTTCCAGACTTGCTTCTGGAGTTCCTACTGCTGCTTGTTTACTCTGTGCTCTACTTCATCATTTCCAGCTGCCTTCAGTCCCCTGTGCTGCATCTTGTTCCCGGCTGTGCTTATCTACTGACCAAACTTCTAAGAGAGGAGTTACACATTTCTGGAACTGTTGAGGTCCATAAGACTTTTAATATTATTATTTCCTGAGCACTAACTTCTGGACTGTGTCTGACTTTAGCGGGACTTTTTCAGCTCTTAATAAAGTACACTGAAAACCTTCTCATTGTAGTTCATCATCTTCATATTTCTGGACTTCCATGAAAGGTGTCGGCTTCTCAGTTTGCTAGCACGTATAAGTGCAGTTCGCACTCTTATTGCATACAATTTCTGGACTTGCTTGCATAGCGGCCCGCGCTCCGCTAGCACGGCTGCTGAACATTTCTGTTTTGTGCTGTTTTGCTTTTTGCTACAATTTCAGGAATACCTCTTTTAGTTTATGTTTGCTCATGCTTTCTTAATACAGTTTGTTTATCTCAACTTTGGTCTCAGATCCATTTATCCGATACAATCAAATTCCATAGTACCTTCATATATATAGCTCTGACAAAAATTGAGAGATCACTGCAAAATTTTCAGTTTGTCTGATTTTTCTATTTATAGGTATATTCTTGAGTAAAATGTAAATTGCTCTTTTATTCTATAAACTACTGACAACATGTCTCCGAATTTCCAAGCAATAAATTTTGTATTTATTTTCAGAAAATGAGAAATGGTCAAAATAACAAAAAAATGCAGTGCTTGCAGAGCTCAAATAATGCTAAGAAAACAAGTTCATAGTCATTTAGAAACAACAATACTAATGTTTTAACTCAGGAAGAGTTCAGAAATCAATATTTTGTACAATGACTAGAGTTGAGCGATACTTTCCGATATCCAAAAGTATCGGAATCGGAATGGTATCGCCGATACCCAAAAAATATCGGCGATACCCGATACCGATACCGGAAATCCAATGTAAGTCTATGGGAACAAAATATCGGAATTAAAAAAACCCCATTCTTGCCTTGTTGGTTAATTGTACATGAAGGAAAACAACAAAGAGTAATGTAGAATGTATTGGGGAAGGTTGAGGAGACATTAAAGGCATAGATGTTTAACCCAATCAAATGGAATAGCATAAATATATTTTTTTTTTAAAGATGTTCGGATTGACGAAGAAATTGACAATGTTGTTAACGTTTTTTCTATTTTGGCAAATATGTATATTTCACAACTTCCATGCTCTTCACCTTTTTAACTTTTGACACACTTTCTCCTTCATAATCTTCAGCAGCATCATCTTTTTCATCAAATTATTCTTCATCTTCACCTTCTTTATCTTCTTCTTAAACTTCTTGCTATTCATCTTTTTGTTAACATTACTCATATTCTTCTTATTAAACTATTATTCTTCTTCATATTGTACTTCATCTTCTTCATCATATTCTTATTTGTGACAGAGATTCCTGTACTTGTAATCTGTCAAAGTATGAATTTTTCATCCTTCCGTTCTTGCTGTCACAAAAGATTTAAATTACAACAGTATTTGTCCGTGTTCAGTTTAGCCTGCAGCAGCAGGCATTTTCCAGGGGCACCACGAGGAGGAACGGACTCACCCCCATACACTGCTTAGTCTTCTTCTGCTTATAATTTAGAGCATATATTTTGCTCTTCATTTTGGTCTTATACTTTATGTTCTTCTGCTTTTTGATCTTCTGCTTATTGTTCTTCAGTCTCTTGTTCTGTATCTTGTAGTTTGTCTTAACCTTCTTAGTCCTGTTGGGTAATCTTTTATTTCTTCTTTGTGATGGTGTTTAGGCTGGTTGGCTTGATGCTCGTCGTCCTTGTGGTCGTCATCTTCTTCGGGGTGGTCATCAGGGTCGTCGTCTTCATTGTTGGAGATCCAGAGTGATTACCCAAAAAAACATTTAAAAATCTTCAATTTGTAAATGTAGCAGAAGGTACAAGAGCCAATGCAAGTAACGAGGACCAGCTGACTGTGCTGGAACCCGGAGGGGCAGCAGAAGGAAAAGAGCCAATGGCACAACCGAGGACCAGCTGACGTTACTGGGACACGGTTACTAAGCAGGAGGTACCTGTGCTCCAAAGCACTACCAAGGACCAGCAGACGTTGCTGGAACTCGGATACCGAGATGGAGGCACCTAGGCCAAAGGCACTGCGGAGAACCAGCTGATGGTACTGGAACCCGGAGGGGCAGCAGAAGGAAAAGAGCCAATGGCACAACCGAGGACCAGCTGACGTTACTGGGACACGGTTACTAAGCAGGAGGTACCTGTGCTCCAAAGCACTACCAAGGACCAGCAGACGTTGCTGGAACTCGGATACCGAGATGGAGGCACCTAGGCCAAAGGCACTGCGGAGAACCAGCTGACGGTACTGGAACCCGGACGGGTAGCAGAAGGTACCCATGGAAATTTAAGTTGACAGGCCGCGAGCCGGCCGCAGTTACCGAATCCCACAGTACTACAGTGGGTGATTGTCCTATTGTCACAACGGAAACAGCCTTTATTTGTATATCCCGCAGCACACATAGGAAGCACCTAAACTCCAGGCACCATAGAGTCGGCTAACCCGACCGCAACACGACAGGACAACTTATTGGAGGCTAAGTGACGTTTACACTGACAGGAAACAGATGGCGTGCTGTAACCAGTCTGGGCAGGAGTGAGTACCCGTGCCAATGACACTTCCGAGCAACAACTGGCGGTGTTGGAGCCCAGGGATGAGAAGAGAACAGGGTGGAGGCAGCAGGACTTTTTGCCATTCACACAGCAGGGGAACAGCTGACATTACTGAACCCCAGTAACACAGGAGCAAGTGTTGACTGTGCTAACAGCACTTCCGAGCAACAACTGGCGGTGTTGAAGCCCAGGGATGAGAAGAGAACCGGTTGGAGGCAGCAGGACTTTTTGCCGTTCACACAGCAGGGGAACAGCTGACATTACTGAGCCCCAGTAACACAGGAGCAAGTGTTGACTGTGCTAACAGCACTTCCGAGCAACAACTGGCAGTGTTGGAGCCCAGGGATGAGAAGAGAACAGGGTGGAGGCAGCAGGACTTTTTGCCGTTCACACAGCAGGGGAACAGCTGACATTACTGAACCCCAGTAACACAGGAGCAAGTGTTGACTGTGCTAACAGCACTTCCGAGCAACAACTGGCGGTGTTGGAGCCCAGGGATGAGAAGAGAACAGGGTGGAGCAGCAGGGACTTTTTGCCGTTCACACAGCAGGGGAACAGCTGACATTACTGAACCCCAGTAACACAGGAGCAAGTGTTGACTGTGCTAACAGCACTTCCGAGCAACAACTGGCGGTGTTGGAGCCCAGGGATGAGAAGAGAACAGGGTGGAGGCAGCAGGACTTTTTGACGTACACACAGCAGGGGAACAGCTGACATTACTGAACCCCAGTAACACAGGAGCAAGTGTTGACTGTGCTAACAGCACTTACAGGCAACAACTGGTGGTGTTGGAGCCCAGGGTCAAGGAGGATGTTTAAATACTAGATCAAGTAATTTCCTTGTTACCTGTCAATTTTAAATGTCTATACTTCAAACAAGAGTAAGATAACCTTTACTACCATAAGATGATGATTTCATTTAAACTAATATCTAGATAAATAAAGAATTGACAAACATAAACACATACATTAACATGTTGAACAGCAATGCAAACCACAAAATAAATTAGTTAAGGAATCTGCTATACGGTTGTACATAAAAGCATACAAGTACATATCTGAATCCATTAATGATGGATAAGTTACAGTATGTACACCATTTTTATTGTATAGACAATGAATGTCTGACTTCAAAACATCATCAGCATTACAAGTTATCTGTGACATTACTAAAATGTTACATTTGCTGAATAATGTCACTAAACAGTTTATACAAAATTATACAATTTCCATCATGTAATACTCATAATATGTGGCAATAATCATTTTTATTAACAAACATAACCTTTAAAAAGTGCATAGTGCATAGTGAAAATTGCTATTTATGCCTGACTGTCGACTTGCAAGCATGACAACGGATAGATAAGGTATATATAGATGAGACTGCATAGCCACAGATGGTGAATGGCGATGTAATACTGTACCTCAATAAAGTGTGCGTCACTACTACATCATTTTTTTTATATAGCTTTATAAACAGGGTACGTGGATGTATGCTTGCGCCTTTGTTTTGACGCACAGACTGCCTTCCTGCTGAGACGCGTTGGGTAGTGAACAGTTGTGTGCAGTGTTCACTGTAGTCTGAGGTTTTCCTTTTTGGAGTGCAGATCACGCTCCAGTTAGTTCTTCAACCACTGCTGGTTGTAGTCTGCTGAGCGTGTGTCACTGGCACATCCTTGAAATTTTTCTCTAATTGTTGCTGCTCCATTGTATTACAAATAAATAAAATCTATTAGTGTGACGCGCTTCCATCCGTATACAATACATTGGTTGCAAACACTATAGAAGTACACAAAGGGGCCTTTCACACCTACTGAACAGTTGTGTGCAGTGTTCACTGCAGTCTCTGCGGAATAACCACACTTAGGCCTTATAACTTTTCAGACTTTCTTTATCAATCTACCAAGATGAAGAAGGCAGGGAGTAAGGCACGTGGTCGTGGCCGTGGAGTTTCTTCAGGGAGAGGACGTGGGGATTCTGTGGCTGCTGCGGCCCCCAGTGACACAGCATCCACCAGTTTTCCCCGTGAGCGTTCCTTTATGCGCACTTTTGTAGGAGCTCGTAGTACCCCCCTGCTGCGGGAAGAACAAATTGAAGCCGTTGTTGGTTGGATGTCAGCCAATGCATCGACTTCAATTGCTTCCACCTCCTCTCAGGACCACAGCACTGTTGAGCAACCATCTGTCTCTTCACCGCCTGGCAAATTGCCCAGGCAGTCAGAGAGTTCTGTACAGGAGCCAGCTGAGTGTCTGCTTCTGTTCTCAGAATCTATTGGCTTGCAAACAGGGGCCCAGCCAAGCAGCATTCTGTAATGTGAAGAAGAGGGAGTTGTCATGTGTGCATTGCCACGAAGATCGTCGCGGTTGCACATTTTGACTTCTCACAGCTGAGCTGCTGTTTCTTTGTGTTTGGCAGCTAGGGAGTTAATTCTGTCTGTGCTCGGTGCTGGGACTGGGTGCAGTTTCTCCCGGCTGCAATTGATTATTTGTTGATTGGTTTCCTTTAAATTCCTGGTTGTCTGCTTGGGGAGTTGCCAGTGAAACCTTCATGCAGACCACAGATAGGAATGAATCTGTATAGACTTTAGTTGTGAGCTCCTTAGTTGTTCTAAGCTCAACTTGGTTAGAGTTTATTTCCCAGACCATTTATGTTCCTTTGGTGTCTGAGTGTGTATGCAAGCGAGTGTTATCCTGTCTGTCTTATATGTCTAATCTGTGTATTTAGCTAAGATCAGCCCATATCCCTTTGGTGGTAGTCAGGATCCTTCTTAGGACTGATTACAGGTTCAGGGTCTGATAGGAGACAGGGTTAGGTTGGTGACTTGGACCTCTGAACCATTATCAGTACCTCCAAGGTGAGGGATTAGTTAGGACCCAGTTTAGGGTCAGGTTAGATCCCGGTCCACCTCTTTCCTGTTTCAGCTCATCAAGTCCTCAAGATTAACCCTGGGTTCAGCAGATATCGTGTCAGGTAAATCTATTCTATACTTACATGCTGATGTTGCTATACTAGTTGTTGTATAGAGTGTTGTTCCTGTATTAATAGTTTACTGA
>JARQOD010000006.1:211135762-211160837 GCA_033576555.1 Oophaga sylvatica | reverse complement strand
GCCACGGATACTCAGTGGAATGACCCAGCTCTTAGGAGCCAGTTTTGTCATGGGCTTTCTGACAAATTAAAAGACGTTTTGGCCCAGTATGAGTCTCCTCCTTCTCTGGAGGCTGCTATGGCCCTAGCTATCCGTACTGATAGACGGCTTCGGGAGAGGGGTGAGGTAACTCCACTCCCTGTTGTTTCTCCACCTACTACTAAAGTCCCTTATGTTGAGGTTCCCCTTGTCTGTTCGGATGAGCCTATGCAGTTGGGAGGGACATCTTTTCGTAGTAGGGGATTGGCGGCACGCCGCAGGACTAGAAGGTGTTTTTTCTGCGGGAAAGAGGGACATTTTGTTGGAGAATGTCCATCCCGTGTCTTGTTAAGTAAAAAGTCGCCGGAAAACTGCTAATCCCAGGTTGTGTGGTGGACGACAACCTGGGAGTATGTATTTCATCCGCCGGTTCTTCTCAGTTCCTTGTACCAGTGGAGGTGGTGGTTGGTACTAGAGTGAAGAGATTGTCTGTTCTTCTGGATAGTGGTTCTGGGGCTAATCTGGTTGACGCTCAGTTTGCTCAGGCTCAAGGTATGCATCTGAGTGTATTGGTCAAACCGATCCCTATTTTCTCCATTGACGCCAGGCCTCTCGGCCAAGGTAGCTTTGTTCATGAGGTTCATAACATTGACCTTCGGGTAGGGGCAATACATAGGGAACAATTATCTTGTTATGTGTTGGAGGGTCTACCTACTCCCATTGTGTTGGGACTTCCTTGGCTGGTTAAACATAACCCTGTGATTAATTGGCAGTCCAGAGAGATAAGCCAATGGGGTGAGTTTTGCAAAAGCAACTGCATGAACACAGTCATCAGTGCGGTCGTGCCTAGTACATTGCCTCCTTTTTTGGAGGATTTTGGGGATGTTTTCTCTGAGGAGGGGTGTCGGGAGTTGCCTCCTCATCGCGTGTATGACTGCTCTATTAATCTACTTCCTGATGCTAAGTTGCCTAAAGCTAGGTTGTATAATCTTTCTGGTCCTGAAAGACAGGCTATGAAAGATTATATTTCTGAAAGTCTGGCCAAAGGGCATATTAGACCTTTATCTTCCCCTGTGGCCGCGGGGTTTCTTCTTTGTGAAGAAAAAAGATGGAGGCCTACGCCCTTGCTTGGATTTCCGCGAACTTAATCGGATTACTGTTCGAGATCCGTATCCACTACCTCTTATTCCTGATCTCTTCAATCAAATTGTTGGCGCCAAATGGTTCTCTAAATTGGATCTCAGGGGGGCGTATAATCTGATTAGGATAAAAGAGGGAGATGAGTGGAAAACGGCGTTTAACACGCCGGAGGGACATTATGAAAGCCTGGTCATGCCTTTTGGTCTGACTACTGCTCCAGCAGTATTCCAACATTTTGTTAATGACATTTTTCGTCACCTTGTGGGGGTGTTTGTGGTCGTATATTTGGATGACATTTTAATTTACTCGCCAGATCTTGTGTCTCACCAGGAGCATGTGAGACAGGTGTTGCAGATCTTGCGAGACAATAAACTATACGCCAAACTGGAGAAGTGTGTTTTTGCCGTACAGGAACTTCAGTTTTTGGGTTTTTTGGTGTCAGCCTCCGGTTTCCGGATGGACCCTGAAAAGGTGAGAGCAGTGCTTGAATGGGATCAGCCAGGGGATCTTAAGGCTCTGCAGCGTTTTTTGGGGTTTGCTAATTACTACCGGAAATTTATTTGTAATTTCTCGTCTGTCGTCAAACCTCTCACTGACATGACGAGAAAAGGGACGGATTTTTCTAAGTGGTCGGACAAAGCTTGCCAAGCCTTTTCCTCTTTAAAAAGATGTTTTGCTTCGGCACCCGTTCTCATCCAACCAGATGTATCTCAGCCGTTCATTGTGGAGGTG
This sequence comes from Oophaga sylvatica, assembly GCA_033576555.1. NCBI lineage: Eukaryota > Metazoa > Chordata > Amphibia > Anura > Dendrobatidae > Oophaga > Oophaga sylvatica. The sequence goes on along the minus strand of JARQOD010000006.1, from coordinate 211,158,947 downwards.
GACGCGTCTGACGTAGGAGTGGGTGCTATATTGTCCCAGGGTCCGTCCCCTGGTAAATGGCATCCGTGCGCTTTCTTTTCTAAGAAATTGTCGTCCGCCGAAAGGAATTATGATATCGGCAATAGGGAACTTTTGGCCATTAAATTGGCTTTTGAAGAATGGCGTCACTTTTTGGAGGGGCAGTCCACCCGGTCACCGTTATTACTGATCACAAGAACCTGCTGTATTTAGAATCCGCTAAGCGTCTGAATTCCAGACAAGCTCGATGGTCGTTGTTTTTTACCAGGTTTAATTTTGTCGTCACTTATCGTCCGGGGTCTAAGAATGTAAAGGCTGATGCCTTGTCTCGCAGTTTCCCAGGGGCCAGGAAAACGGACGACCCGATTCCTATCCTTCAGGAGGGGGTGGTAGTGTCGGCTGTATGTTCTGAGCTTGAGGAGGAGGTGTTAGAGGCTCAGGGGGACGCCCCTGCAGGACCTCCAGGGAGACTGTTTGTCCCGAATCAGTTGAGACAAAAGGTTATTGAGGCACATCATAATTCTGCTTTAGCAGGACATCCAGGGAGTAAGGCTACTTTAGATCTCCTTTCCCGCCGATTTTGGTGGCCTAACGCTAATAAAGATGTTATAACTTTTGTCGCGTCCTGTGGGGTTTGTGCTCGCTCTAAAACTCCTCATACCCGTCCGTCTGGGACCCTTTTACCCTTGAAACTTCCGGAGCGTCCATGGACTCATTTATCTATGGACTTCATTACGGACCTTCCTCCGTCGTCTGGGAATACTGTCATACTGGTGGTTGTTGACAGGTTCAGTAAGATGGCACATTTCGTTGCTCTTCCTGCACTCCCTAATGCTAAAACTCTGGCGCAGGTGTTCATTAGGGAGATCGTGAGACTTCATGGGTTGCCTTCTGATGTGGTGTCAGATAGGGGGTCTCAGTTTGTGTCCAAATTTTGGAGGGCATTTTGTTTACGTCGGGGGATGCAATTGTCGTTTTCCTCGGCTTTTCATCCACAGACCAATGGTCAGACAGAGCGTCTGAATCAGAGTTTAGAGACATATCTCCGGTGTTTTGTATCGGAGAACCAAGAGGACTGGTCTTCTTTCTTGCCTCTGGCAGAGTTCGCTCTTAACAACAGGCGGAGCGAGTCCACTGGTAAGTCCCCGTTTTTTGGGGCATATGGTTTTCATCCCCAGTTTTGTACTTTCAATGGGGGGGGTCCTTCTGGGGTTCCTGAGGAGGAGCGTTTCTCGTCGTCACTTGCTTCTGTGTGGCGAGGTGTATTGAATAATTTGAGTACGATGGGGAACCGTTACAAACGTATGGCTGATAGGAGGAGAGTTTCTGGTCCAGATCTGAATGTGAACGATCTGGTATGGTTGTCTACCAGGAATATAAAACTTAAAGTGCCCTCCTGGAAACTGGGTCCCAGATTCATCGGGCCGTACAGGATCAGTTCCATAATTAATCCTGTGGCATTTCGTCTGGAACTTCCTTCTTACGTTTAAAATTCATAATGTGTTCCACAAGTCATTACTTAAAAGGTAAGTGGCACCAGTCATACCGTCACCTCTACCTCCTCCTCCAGTGTTGGTCAATGGTAATTTGGAATTTCAAGTATCAAAAATCATTGACTCTCGTCTGAATCGCCGGTCCCTTCAGTACTTGGTGCATTGGAAGGGGTATGGTCCGGAGGAGAGGACGTGGGTCCCTGCGTCTGATGTTAACGCAGATCGTTTGGTTCGGACCTTCCACAGAACTCACCACGGCAGGCCTGGCCCTGAGGGTCCGGAGGCCCCTCGTAGAAGGGGGGGTACTGTCATGTGTGCATTGCCACGAAGATCGTCGCGGTTGCACATTTTGACTTCTCACAGCTGAGTTGCTGTTTCTTTGTGTTTGGCAGCTTGGGAGTTAATTCTGTCTGTGCTCGGTGCTGGGACTGGGTGCAGTTTCTCCCGGCTGCAATTGATTATTTTTTGATTGGTTTCCTTTAAATTCCTGGTTGTCTGCTTTGGGAGTTGCCAGTGAAATCCTTCATGCAGACCACAGATAGGAATGAATCTGTATAGACTTAAGTTGAGAGCTCCTTAGCTGTTTTAAGCTCAACTTGCTTAGAGTTTATTTCCCAGACCATTTATGTTCCTTCGGTGTTTGAGTGTGTATGCAAGTGAGTGCTATCCTGTCTGTCTTATATGTCTAATCTGTGTATTTAGCTGAGATCAGCCCATATCCCTTTGGTGGTAATCAGGATCCTTCTTAGGACTGATTACAGGGTTCAGGGTCTGACAGGAGACAGGGTTAGGCTGGAGACTTGGACCTCTGAACCATTATCAGTACCTCCAAGGTAAGGGATTAGTTAGGACCCCAGTGTAGGGTCAGGTTAGACCCCGGTCCTCCTCTTTCCTGTTACAGCTCATCAAGTCCTCAAGATTAACCCTGAGTTCAACTATATCGTTCCTGCACATCTAGTCCTCAAGATTAACCCTAAAGTTCTGCAGAGATTGTGTCAGGTAAATCTATTTTATACTTACATTCTGATGTTGCTAAACTATATGTTGTATAGAGTGTGGTTCCTGTATAAATAGTTTACTGACATTGTATTCATATCATTAGACAGCGTGACATTTATCTCCAATTGTTATAGCTGAGTTTTGGTATGTAATGCTGTGATTTTGAACTAATTTTTTTTTTTTACAGATTCCTTGCAACTGGAGAATCGCTCTCCTCACTACATTTCTAGGAATTTCAACGATATCTGGAATTATCAAGCACACCTGCCGTGCACTGTGGGACTCTTTGGTCAGAGAATTTGTTTCAGAGCCAACAACAGAGAGGTGGATTCAAATTGCAGACAAGTTTCTCCAGATATGCCAGTTTCCCAATTGCCTGGGCGCTGTTGACGGGAAACATATCCGCATTGTAAAGCCAGCAGGATAGGGATCAGAATTCTTCAATTATAAAAAATATTTTTCAGTCGTCCTTATAGCCATCACTGATGCGGAATATAAATTCATTGCTGTGGATATTGGGACTTATGGATGGTCCAATGACTCCCAAGTTTTCAAACTGTCTGCTATGGGTCGGCGACTGTACGGAAACACTTTCCAGTTCCCACCCCCTAGGCCGCGGCCTCAAACCTCTGGGCCACCTATGCCTTTTGTATGTGTAGGTGATGAAGCATTCCAGTTGTCGGAACACCTTTTGAAACCTTACAGTAGCAGAGGATTGACACAAACCAAACGCATTTTCAATTACCGCCTCACAAGAGGCAGACGGATGGTGGAATGCGCGTTTGGGATTCTGACAGCTAAATGGCTTGTCCTATTGACTACAATAAACCTAAAGACTGAGACTGTGGATGAGGTTATAAAAGCGTGCGTGGTCCTACACAATTTTGTGATCAGCAAGGAACCAATTTCTATTGAGGAACAGTATGAAGAAACAACCTTGCAAGACTACCAGAACATTATCAATCGAAGTTCACTGGCTGTTTCACGAATGAGGGACAATTTTGCCCAATACTTTATGTCACCTCAAGGAAGACTAGACTGGCAGGATGACAGAGTTTGATAAATTGCCTTGTTACCTTAAAACTCATGTACCTTCTGTACCCACAGTAAACCTTTTAAAACCAAACTTGTCTACCTTCTTGTGGGTTTTCTACTGTATTTTACCTTTTGGCCACAGTTGTGTCCCTGGTTGTTTTTTTTTTACCCAAAATATTTCACCTTTTTTCCAAAATTGTGTATCTTGTTGGGGATTACCTAACAATGTGCACAAGTTTGGGAAAAAGGTGAAATACTTTGGATACTACACAACCCGGGACACAACTTTGGCAAAAAAGTTAAATTTATGTACCTTTTAACCAAAGTTATGTAGGTGTTTTTTACCTTTTACCCAAAGTTATGTTGGTGTTTTTGTGTACCCAATCATTTTTACCTTTTTCACAACCTTATTTTTTACATCTTATAAATAAACGATAGACAACAATTGTAATCCAACAATAAAAGTTTTATTGTGAAATTTTTTAAAAAAAAATAAACTTTCACCATTTTCAAATGTTTATTAATAAACTTTCTTTTTTAAAAAAAAATAATGCATTATTTTTATGCTATAAATTAGTGTAGTGTGGGATGGAAATACTGCTGGAGGGGCTGTGGGACACTTCGAGTGTGGAGAGAGGACTGGGATGGTGGTGGGGAAGGAACAGTAAGAGGTGAAGGGTGGAAAAATTAAGAGAATGGGTTGACAAGTTGGAAGCAGAACAGGTGATGGGTGGTGGAGAAGAGCGTAGGGCAGGGATTGGAGGAGCAGATGATGTGGTTGGGAATTGGTACGGGGAAGGAGGTTGGTACGAGGCAGGAGTGTGGTACGGGGCAGGTTGCTGGTACTGAGGAGGTTGCTGGTACTGGGGAGGTGACTGGAATTGGGGAGGTGGCTGGAACTGGGGAGGTTGCTGGTACTGGGGAGGTTGCTGGAACTGGGGAGGTGGCTGGTATTGAATAGGATTGGGAGGAGGGACAGTGACTGGAGGGGGGGCAGGTGGAGGAACGACTGGGGTGGGTGGAGGAGGTTGGGAGGTAGCCTGCACTAGAGCAGCGTGGCAAGTATGAATTACATACATCTGATGGTCAGTAGATAGCGTATCCATGCGCTCGGGTACAGACCGGAAAAAGCTGTGATTTGGAGAAGTTCTTTCTTCTGAATGCATGGTTTGCAGAAGTGTCTTCACCTCCAAAATGTTGGTGTTTATCTGATTCATGCCTGCGGCAATTTGCTCAGATAAGACTTTTAGACAGTTCTGGAAAGATGCAAGAACTCGGGCGCATAGCTCCTTTCCTGACCCCTCTGCCGCAGCCGCCCAGTAGCCGCAGGTGTACTAGAGGTGGCAGTGGCAGAAGGGTGGGGTAAAGGGAATGCTATCTCCTCACCAGCAGATTCATGTAATGCAGGCGGCCACGATGCTCCAGTGCTGGTGGAGGGGACAGAGGGCTCACGTGTCAGGGAAGGCTGGGAAGGTGCGGATAGGCCGGGGCGGTTGAAGTGTCCCTCGGTGCCGGTCTCCTGAGGGATCACCCCAGAAGGGTCCAACTCTCCAACTCTGCGGGCTCCCGAGTGCTGTTCACCGTGCTGTGGAATAAAGAGAAAAAAATACAATTAATGTAATGATATGGAATGGCCCTGGCTGAAATAAAAAATGTAGTTAGACATGTTAACATTTCCTTTTTAATATTTACCTTCTGGTGACCATTGTTGCCCGCAGGAACGCCAGGGCTCGTGCGTACTTGTACTTGCTCCGGTGTCCTGCAGATCCACTCGGGGCACGCATCTCCTTGTTGAACTCCTTCTTGAAGCGATACCTCATAGACCGCCACCGCTTCACAATTCTCTCCCCTGAAACGAGAAAGCACAAATTGGTTAGTATACAACATCAGTGTTTCCCAAACTACAGTCCTCATGGCCCCCACGGGTCATGTTTTCAGGATTTCCATAGTGTTGCACAAAAGGAAATCCTGAAAACCTGACCGTGTGGGCCACAAGAACTGGAGTTTGGGAAACACTGCTTTATATCCAGCAACCTGAACTGTATATACTTACGGTGTTCAGTCTGGGCCCGAACATCGAGGTCCTCCCAGCGGTCCACCTGTAGCGAACAGACTTCCTCCCAGAGCCGGCGGGTCATGATAAGATCAGCATGGCGGCGGTCCCCCATGTTTCACAGTGGCTCCCTTTCTCGGACCAGATCGATGAGGAGGTCGACATCTATCCCCTCCTCCTCACAGTCCGAGTCGGGAGCACGCTGTGAAGCCTGTTAAAGAAAAATAGAAAAAAAATACATTAGCCTCCACACTACCAAGTTTTAAAATAAATATACTTACACGATGGTGACCGCCGCGTCTCTCACGCCGACGACTCTGGGAGGCACTGCGAGGACCTCTTGGACGAGCACCAGATTCGGGAGACTAAAACAAAAAAAAAAAATTTGGATGTAGTCATACAGTGCCTACAAGTAGTATTCAACCCCTGCAGATTTAGCTGGTTGACACATGCGGAATTAACTTGGCATTGTGACATTTGTACTGTAGATCAGCCTGGAAGTGGGAAATGCACTGCAGCAAAAAAAATTTTTATAATTTTTTTTTTTAAAAACGTTAAAAGTTAATTCAGAGTGTCATTTATTATTCAACCCCCTCAAACCACAAGAATTCTATTTGGTCCCCCTAAAGTATTAAGAAGTAGTTCAGGCACCAAGAATAATGAGCTTCACATGTGTGGATTAATGATCTCTTTTGCCAGCCTTTTCTGACTATTTAAGACCCTCCCCAAACTTGTGAACAGCACTCATACATGGTCAACATGGGAAAGACAAAGGAGCATTCCAAGGCCATCAGAGACAAGATCGTGGAGGGTCACAAGGCTGGCAAGGGGTACAAAACCCTTTCCAATGAGTTGGGCCTACCTGTCTCCACTGTTGGGAGCATCATCCGTAAGTGGAAGGCTTATGGAACTACTGTTAGCCTTCCACGGCCTGGACAGCCTTTGAAAGTTTCCTCCCGTGCCGAGGCCAGGCTTGTCCGAAGAGTCAAGGCTAACCCAAGGACAACAAGGAAGGAGCTCCGGGAAGATCTCATGGCAGTGGGGACATTGGTTTCAGTCAATACCATAAGTAACGTACTCCACCGCAATGGTCTCCGTTCCAGACGAGCCCGTAAGGTACCTTTACTTTCAAAGCGCCATGTCAAGGCTCGTCTACAGTTTGCTCATGATCACTTGGAGGACTCTGAGACAGACTGGTTCTATGGTCTGATGAGACCAAGATCGAGATCTTTGGTGCCAACCACACATGTGACGTTTGGCGACTGGATGGCACTGCATACGACCCCAAGAATACCATCCCTACAGTCAAGCATGGTGGTGGCAGCATCATGCTGTGGGGCTGTTTCTCAGCCAAGGGGCCTGGCCATCTGGTCCGCATCCATGGGAGGATGGATAGCACGGCCTACCTGGAGATTTTGGCCAAGAACCTCCGCTCCTCCATCAAGGATCTTAAGATGGGTCGTAATTTCATCTTCCAACAAGACAACGACCCAAAGCACACAGCCAAGAAAACCAAGGCCTGGTTCAAGAGGGAAAAAGTCAAGGTGTTGGAGTGGCCTAGTCAGTCTCCTGACCTTAACCCAATTGAAAACTTGTGGAAGGAGCTCAAGATTAAAGTCCACATGAGACACCCAAAGAACCTAGATAACTTGGAGAAGATCTGCATGGAGGAGTGGGCCAAGATAACTCCACAGACCTGTGCCGGCCTGATCAGGTCTTATAAAAGACGATTATTAGCTGTAATTGCAAACAAGGGTTATTCCACGAAATATTAAACATAGGGGTTGTATAATAATTGACCCACACTTTTATGTTTAAAATGTATTAAAATTCAACTGAGCAACATAACTTTTTGGTTTGTAAGATTTATGCTTCTGTTAATAAATCCTACTCTCGTTTGCAGTTTGAAGGCTCTAACTTATTTGCATCTTATCAAACCAGCTAAATCTGCAGGGGGTTGAATACTACTTGTAGGCACTGTATGTGTTGTGTGCTGTGTGATGTCTGTTCTAAATGGTTTTCTATGTGTTGTGTGTAGTGTGATGTTGTGTTTCTGCGATTGATGCAGGATTCTTATGAATTGTGAGCCCACTCAAGGTATCAGTCCACCCCGTCCTTCTTCTTCTGGGAGCTCCTCTTCAGCTTGTGATTCCTGTAATTAAAAAAAGACAATGAATAGATATATCCCACAGATGGATTGTGAAAAAAAATATATATAATAATTTTTTACCGATAAATGCTGACCATGAGAGGGAGGGCTTCCAGAAGAAGACGTGATGTCCTGACGCTGCAGGTCCCCGGACTCCAGGATTGCTGGTTGTTCTGGTGGTGGTGGAGCTGCTGCTGCTTCTTGGGTTTGGCATCGTCTGCTGTGGAATAAAGAGACCAAAAGGGCCAGTGAATATATGGATATTCCATGGCCCTGGCTGAAAAATAAAAAATTGGTTAAATTTTTTGTGAATTGGGATGTGATATTTACCGTCTGGTGTTGAATGCGCTCTCCTGTGAGTACTGCTGCTGCTCCCTTGCTGCTGCTGCTGCTGCTGCCTGGGTTGGTGTCCTCTGCTGTGGAAAAAAGAGACGAAAAGGGCCAGTGAATATATAGATACTCCATGGCCCTGGCTGAAAAAGAAAAAATTGGTTAAATTTTTTGTGAATGGAGGATGTGATATTTACCGTCTGGTGTCGGATGCGCTCTCCTGTGAGTACTGCTGCTGCTCCCTTGCTGCTGCTGCCTGGGTTTGGCGTTGTCTGCTGTGGAATAAAGAGACCAAAAGGGCCAGTGAATATATGGATATTCTATGGCCCTGGCTGAAAAAGAAAAAATTGGTTACATTTTTTGTGAATGGGGGATGTGATATTTACCATCTGGTGTCGGATGAGCTCTCCTCTTGGTGCTCCATTTCTTCTGGTTCTGGTTCTCTTGATGGTGCTGGTGGTGGTGATGGTCTTGGGCTGGCTCCTCTGTTCCTGGCTGGTTGCATGCTTATGGCTGAGGGTCAAACTGACCTGCTTTATGTATGTTTGCTGTGGGCTGGGCTACAAAAACAAAAAAACGGATCCGGCCACCGGATCCGGCTTTTGCCAGATCCGGCGCATACTGGCGCTCATAGACTTTCATTGTGACAAAAAGCCGAAAGCTCTGGATCCGACGCTTCCGGCTTTTTTGCCGGAGACAAAAAACGTTACAGTTGCCATTTTCCAGACGCCGGAATGAGACCAGACACCAGATCCGGCAAAAACCGGATGAACCGCAAGGCCATGCGGAGCGATCCGGCGCTCATACAAATCAATGAGAAAAAAACGGATCCGGCATTACATTTTGCCGGATCCGGTTTAACAAAAAAAGGCCGGATCGTGCCGTCAGGTGCAAAACGGATGTGTGAAAGAGGCCTAAGTGTGGACGAAGGAGAAAGAAAGTTAATACATTTAATAGCAGTGGTTAGTCATACCTTCTGTTCACTTCTGGCTCATTTTTGGCATATTTCTGCTGTATCCTTGTAGAGCCAACTTTATGGAGACAGACCACGGTCACACAGACCTGAGGCTCAAAATTTATAACAAGCTAAGTGTGCATGAAAAAGGCCAGGTGTGATCAGGAGGGAGGGGCAGTAGGGAGATTGATTACAGACACAGGAGGAGAAAATTAGAAACCAGAAGGGAAAATGCAAAAGGAAATAGTCAGAGCCAAATGGACAGATAATGCCAAATGTGTGTTAGCATCAAGGAATTAAGGTGAGAACCATGCAGGGGAGAAAAAAAAGTAAAACCAATACCAGTAATGACACACAGATACAGGTGAGTGGGGTCAGGAAATATCTCCACTATGCAGAACAAAATAAAGAAACATACTACTGGACTGGTGCCATTCATCCTCTTCTACGCTAGTGTGGTGCCCCAGAGGTATTGCATCTCAGCCAGAGATGTGGTATTTCAACTCTCAGGTAAAGTGGAGACATTACACCTGGCTCTGGCAACACTGCATCCAACACACATTCGTTGGCTGAGTACTCATGCCTCAGCTAGCAAAGGGTGTAGATAGTGGGTGGAGCTTGTGAGTCAGAGCAGGAGTTAGAGGGAAGTGAAAGGTGGTTCCACCTTGGGGAGGAAGAGAGCAGACGTGTTTCAGAGAGCTTTCCTTGAAGGGAGAGGGGACGAAGATAGGATTGTGGAGCAAGCTCCAGTCCTAGGGAGCTGCTCAGAGAAAGAAGTTAGAGAGGTTCTCTGGAGGAGAAAAGGGATTCTTAGAGAGGGACACGGCTGAGCCGAGAGCTACAGGTGGGCCCACTCCAGGACTGGCGGACGCCGGCTGGGAGAATACAGGTCGCAAAGAGGGAACTCGACCCCTTAGCCTAGTGGAAGAACTTTATGATTCAGCTAGCAAGTCGACTGCTGTGATAACATAGGGATCTCAGACAATAACCACAAATATCTTCGCGGAGAGGCAGCTACATAGAATCAAGAGGAATGCAGAAATAAGTCGTTGTCCTAGAGAATTCGCAGCTGCTGATCTGGGACACTGTTAGTGAGGGTGCTGGAAGGAGAGACGGCGGGAAAATCAGAACAGAGAGACGGCCAGAGAAGGCATGCACTGGCAGGGAGCCTTGGACTAGTGTTCTCCATCCACCTAGGAGTTGGCTGGACTCCTCACCTGGAGGACGTGGCACCAAGCGGGCATCTGTACTGCATGCATCAGAACTGTGAGTAAAGCTTTGGAAACTGCAATTCGCTGACTGTTTCTCAGTTTCTTCCTGCGCCACCCATTGCACTCAGCTACATCTCCCAGCACCATTACTACCTTTCGCTACATCTACCTGCCCTGGGATCCTATAGTTTCACCTGTGGGAGACTGTACCAACTCTGCTGCAACTCATCATCTATCCCTGAGGATCTGCACCGCAGCGCTGGTCACCATTGACCAGATACCACAGGTCGCGTCACGAATACCTACACTACAAACTCTATTCATTCCTCTGTAAATAAAACCCCTTTCATTGGACGCCCAGAGCCACGGACCGGGTCACTGCCGCTGTGACACATCCCTCTCAATACACCGGCCCCGTACCGAGTATCCCACTGCCCTGGCGGGCAATCCACTAGATCTCTCGATAGTCATGTTACATAAACAATTTCATATGTCCACTGCAGCTAATTAGCGGCCACGGATTGGCTTCAGAGGCCACTTGACTATATATCATGTGACCACTGTAAGGCTCAGAAGGAACATCTAAGGAGCAACACCGATCTGGGAGGTAAGTATATGTTTTTTTATTTTGTGTTTCAGAGTGGAGCTATTAAGAAGGGGTTGCTAGTAATAGATAATCTCTTTAATTATTTGTCAGATATTAAGATGTTCATTAGCATGACTGTATTTTCGGTCCGAATGTTGTCTGTGAAAAAAACGCACAGGATTTCGGTCAAGAAGTTGAAAATAGGCTTTGGGTAAAGGGTTAATAAGTAGAAAGTATCAGCGCCACAAACACAGAAATACATGCACCTTAACGCTTTGACATGTTATCAATGCTCCAAAGTTTTTCAACACGAAAACGTGTTATGGTGAGCAGCTTGCATGGCCTAAATATGCTACCATAGCCTGCAGTGTCTCCAGGCTTGTCTTCAATTGAACACCTTCAATTGAACCATTAGTTGGCAATTACAAAGGGAGCTGCCATCTTGATAATTTGCCAAAATGCATTTAAATTGACAGAATATTCCTCAGACAACCAATATTAACCTCATTAATAGCATGACAAAGCCTATTAGTGTATATTTTTCTGCACTTGGCGCACAATAAATGACCTTAAAAGGATCAAGCTGAAAGTTTCACAATGGCCCTCACAGTCCCCTGATCTGAAGCTAGACCTCAAAATAGCAATGTACACAGAATCTAACAGAACTGGAGGAATTTTCCAATGATGCATGGATGAAAATCCCTGAAACAAGAATTTAAAGTATTTACAAGCTATGATACTTGCAAAAGGGTGCTAGGTACTAACCAGAGTGCCCAAACTTTTGCATGGGCCTATTTTCCTTTTTGTAATTTTTAGAATGTAAAAGATGAAAATATATATATACTAGCTTGGCCTGTGCAAAATTTTTGCACATTGGTCATCGGGGGCGTAGGCAATTTCAGAAAAAGCAAGCTGGTCAAATGTAAATGTATTTCATGAGATGATGAACACAGACAGGTATTTATATATGTAGATTGATAATACAATAAACTGGTTTGATAAGTAGAGACCAAAAAATGTCTTCCCGTTGAGGTGCCACCTGCAGGTCATTGTTTCTTTCTGCAGGTTTATGAAAATGAATGTTTAAACTGTATTTAGTGATAAAATGGTGAATGCGTGGTTTGTTTGGCTCTTTTCTTGCTGAAGGGGGAAAGTTTACCTTTCAAATGGTGTATCATTTGTGTGTGTGGGGCGAAGTAATCAGCGAAAAAGCAGTGCATGCTTACAAATGTGTTTGCATATGTGACTCACCTGCAGTGAAGTGGGCAATCCTCCAATGTGCCTGAAATAGGCTGGGCAAGCACTTGGGCAAGCTGAAAAGACCCCAAGGCAAATGCTTGGATTTGTTTGTGATGTCTGTAAGCAGCTTTGTGGTAGTGTGCTTAGGGATAGTGTGCTGCCACCTGCAGGTAATTTAACCTTTCAAATGGTGTATCCTTTGTTTTTGTGGGCGGAGTATGAACAGAGCAAGTGTGCAATTCTATAGGCAGTGCATGTTTACAAATGTGTTTGTATATGTGACTCACCTGCAGTGAAGTGTGCAATCCTCCAATTTGTCTGAAATAGGCTGGGCAAGCAGTTCGGCAAGCTGGAAAGCCCCCAAAGATAATGTTTGGATTTGTTTGTGATGTCTGTAAGCAGCTTTGTGGTAGTGTGCTTTGGGGCAGTGTGGTGCCACTTGCAGATTATTTTTCCTTACAGCAGGTTTATGAAAATTAATGTTTAAACTGTATTTTGTGATCAAATCATGGATGTGTGGTTAGTTTGGCTATTTTCTTGCTGAAGGGGGCAAGTTTTACCTTTCAAATGGTGTATCATTTGTGTGTGTGGGTGCAGTATGAACAGAGATACAAAGTAATCACCGAAAAACAGTGTTTAGAAATAATAGATTAGATGATTTTTGACTAAAATACAAAGGAAATGTGGCATCTTTATCTTTAGGCCTTTTAGAGATCATTTAATCTTCAACTTGCTTACCAGTTCACAATAACAGTAATTTTGACCAGGGGTGCCCAAACTTTTACATGCCACAGTATAAGGCCTCTTTCACACGTCAGTGGCTCCAGTACGTGTAGTGACAGTTTTCTCACGTACCGGAGACACTGACACACGTAGACACATTAAAATGAATGTGTCTATGCACATGTCAGCGTTTTTTCATGGACCGTGTGTCCGTGTGCAAAATACGCTGACATGTCCGTTTTTCTCCGGCACCACGGACCCAAAACGTCCCACACACGTGCACACGGAGAACTGTTCACATAGTTCTCCGTGTACACCGAGGGCACGGACAGCTACAGTAAGCGCTGTCCCCCTGCCTGTGGTGCTGAAGCTGCTTGTGATTATTCTCCCTGCTCTGCCGGCAACAGCGAGCAAGGAGAATAAATGAAAGAAAAACCCGATGTGAGGTCCCCCTTAGTTTTGGAACCAATCCGGCAAAACTATACAGCTGAGGGCTGCTATTCTCAGGGGCCCCCCAGCCTAAAAACAGCAGTCCCCAGCTGCCCAGAAAAGGCGCATCTATTAGATACGCCTATTCTGGAGCTTTGTCGGGTTCTTCCCACTTGCCCTGTAGTGGTGGCAAGTGGGGTTGATAAAGGGTTAATGCCACTTTGCTATTGTAAGGTGACATTAATCCAGGCTTAGTAATGAATAGGTGTCAATAAGACACCTATTCATTACTAATCCTATAGTAAATAAAGGGTTAAATAAACACACACACAATAAGAATAAAGTTCTTTAATGAATGAATACACTACACAGTTTTTAATTCTTTATTATACTGCCATTCCTTTATCGATGCCCTCGATCTCCTGTAAGAAATCTAAAATAAAAAAGCAACAATATCCCATACCTGTCCGGCAGTCAGTCAAGTCCCATCGCGTAAATCCATCTCAGGGGTTAATCAGTTTACAGCCGGAGCTCTGCTAATGCAGCCGCTCCGTCTGTAAACCACTGGGGAATGAATGAGAAGCAGCGCGCAGAGGCTCAGTGAGAAGCGTTGACGTCACTGAGTCCCCCCCAAGTATATTTGGAGCTCTTTGTGGGGCCATTATACTGCATGGAACACTATATGTGACCATTTTAGAGTATGGAGCACTATGTGGTGTCATTATACTGCATGGAGCACTATGTAGGTGTAAGATGCTCAAGCGAGGTAGTCGTGGGCGACCTCTGATCCCCACTCGCTCTGGCATCCTACAGACAAAGGGTGTCTCAGTCCAGATGTGCTGCTGTCTGTGTGGTGCTTTCCACTTACTTGTGGCCAGCAAGCCTGTTTTGAGTCCAGGAATCCCTTTTCTGGAACCAGGGCAGCAAACAGGCATGTGGTTCATAAGAAAGCAAACTTTTACTGAGAGAATGGAAGTCTGTACAATATTTACAAACAGGTTTAAAGGATAAAGTCCAATGGGCTGTCATATTTCCCACATGTACCAGATACAACTTTAGCCCTGGTTCTCAGGATTGGTGGCATATCGCCCTTTCTAGCTTTCCTAGCCCTTGGGGATCTTCCTCACCTCTAGCAGCATTTCTGGATTGCGATATCTTCCGCCGCATGTAGTCTGAGTCCATCTTTCTATCTAGCTTCGCAAGCTGAGTGCACCCCTGGCCCCCAACGGCCATCTCGAGGCTGCCCTTGGCCATTAGACGAAATCGCATAAAAGGTATTTACGGCAATCTGCTGTCCTGAATATTGAGCTTGCGTCATCCTTAGCAGCCTACTATCCCTGCTGCATATGCACTCCTGCCTTTGCATTAACTGAACTGTCACTTCCTGACTCTGCCTCTAACACTCAGTTCCCCCTCCCATCTGGGTTAGCCACTACAGTTAACCCTATCCAAGCTAGCTGCACCTCCATGGGGTTTCCTACCTGTAACACATACAAGTACATAAACACATTTAACCCTTGGGGATCTGGAAGCAATCCATGAGCTTCCACCATCATTACATAGGGGCCATTATACTGCATTGAGCATTAGGTAGTGCCATTTTACTGTATGGATTACTATGTGGGGCCATTATATTATATGGAGCACTATGTGGGGCCATTATACTGTATGGAGCATATTTTTTATGGTTATTATACAGTGTGGAGCACTATGGGGGGCAATTATATTGTATGGAAGGTAATTCAGAGCCCCTTCAAATTGTATGGAGAGCTATGTGGGGCCCATTATACTGTGTGGAGCACGTTTTGTGGCCATTAGACTGTAAGGACGGCTGTGTGGACATTACAGTTGGAGAATCATACTGTGATGGGGTTACCATTCTTTGACGGGGGAATTAAGGGAGGAGGGTCATTATACAATGCGTGTGGAGGGTAGTGTGGAGGAATTCATTGTGGGGATATCATGATGAGTTTGGGGGCACTTTTGCTTCCATTATACTTTATTATCTGTATTATTTAAGCTTTTTTATCCTTTATTATAAATTTAAATTAGGCCATTAGGCCATATGCTTTTTACTGCTCTTACATAAAATATTATATTATTCCATTGTTTATGATCTAATAATTAAAATGTACTTTGTTGGTGCGACAACCCCTTTAAATTTCTTTCCATATGAAAAATTTAATCATTATATTTGATGATAAAGAAAAACTTTTTCAATTGTAGACTTTTTTTTAAATAAATATCAAGGTTGACCCACGACTTAGTCCAAGCTTTTAATGTTGTCCCTCTGTGTATTTAAGTTTAACAACCCTGATCTAGAACATATGTGTACCAAATTTGTAGAAAGAGGTTATCCTGTACAGGAGGATGAACCGTATGTATCACGAGTCTGTTGTCGGTTGACCCGGGACCAGGGGCACCTTCCCTGTCCCTAACGTTAGGGGTGCCCTAGCTCGCCCTGTTCCCTGTGTTACTTTTGAAGATGAAGAGGCCAAGGCCACGTAACATGCCTTATCTCCTGAATCTGCCTTCCATCTGTACCCTTCCCTCACCCAGGGAATAGGGGAGTAGTTGTGAATCGTAGTACACCAACCAGACAAACAAGGTAACACTAACAGGGGAAATGGAAAATACCAGGCATACAAATATTCAATGACATATAATGCACCAAGGAGTGGAGGATGCAGAAAAAACAAAATAGGAGAAGGAAAGGGAATTATCACACTTACTAAACCATATAACCATCAACTACTATCCTCTCAGCCATGCAGCAAAAGCTAGCTCTGACAATGTGTGTCAGTCAGGACCCGGACCCACATTATATAGGGGGTAGGAGTGGCTAACCGTGCTCAGCTGAGAGCGCTAGGTCCCAGAGCTCTCAACATGGCTGATTAACCCCTTTACTGCCTAAAGAAATTTAAAACAGTTTACAAAGGTGAAGTGCTTCTTTACAGAGCACGATTAAGAGCAATCAGATGCTGCGGTCTTCTGGCACTTCTCTGTCACAGTAACCCAGTGACAGTACACCTCCTTCTATGAGATACCTCCAGAACCTCAGAACTGGGTTTATCAGAGTGTGCTACGTTCAAAGACCGTATCAGTCTGGCCACATGGATGTCAGATGCTGGTACCCACATCCTCTCTTCAGGACCATATCCCTTCCAATGTATCAGATACTGAAGCGACCGACAAACTAAGCAAGAATCCATGATTTTATCTGAAATTCTAAGTTTCTATCCACAAAGACAGGAGATGGTGGTAGTAGTGATGGTACTGAAGACGCGACACATTTTTTGAGGAGAGATCGATGAAACACATTATGGATCCTAAAAGTAGGTAGCAAAGTGGAATGCTGCGGGATTGACGATAGCTACGATCTTATAAGGACTGATAAACCTGGGACCTAGATTCCAAGATGGTACCTTCAATTTCAATGCTCCTAGTTGACAACCACACAAGTCATCAACACACAGGTCCGCACCCATCAAACGTCACCAATCAGCCACATTCTTATATTTGGATCCCATCTTTCTCAAATAATTGTGACCCCCTGCCACACGAATGTAATAGATGATTGAAACCGTTCTTTTTCAGGTAATCCAGAAGAAAGATTCTTATTAAATGAGCTGAACTGAGTAAGAAACCCATATGCCCCGAAGAATGGGGATTACCGGTAGACTCATGACAACAATTATTTACTGCAAATTCAGCTGGCGGTAAGTAGGTAACCCAATCCTCAGACACAAAACACCTAAGATAAGTCTCCAAATTCTGGTTAACCCATTTAGTTTGTCCATTAATTTGCGGGTGAAATGAAGAAGAGAATGACAGATGTATCCCCAAACAGGTGCAAAACGCCCTCAAAAACTTGGAAATAAGCTGCACTCCTTTCAGAAACAATATCAGTCGGTATCCCATATAATTTTACAGTTTCCCTGATGAAAATTTGCACCAAGAACTTGGGAAACTGGATTATATCTTAATTACCCAGATGACTATTTTTAGCAAACCAAGAAGAATATGCTGTTGTCTATACTTTTGCTTGTGTAAGACTGTAATAGTGACTTGTAAGCTGATATTTCATATAACATTGTGTTCGCTTATCTTTGATAACTAGTGATGTTTGTGGATATGCTAATTATGCATTGTATTATGGTGCTAGTTTGTTGACTCTGAAAGCAGAGAGGGAAAAACTGTGCAAATAGATTAAATAATGAAGTAAGGGCAGCAGCCAACATCATGGCACCATCACGAGGGACACGGATCTATCATTCTACAGGAAGCAAACTATAAGAAAACAGATCTGCTTCATTGACCATCGTTAGACCATGGATACGTTTGGAGAAAGCTAGGATTGGGACCCGCTGGGCACCTGGCTCCATGGAGATGTTCGGATAAGCCAGGTTGTGATTCTCGGATCAACTGACCTTGTATGGACTCAATGGACTGTCATCTTCCTACGCTTGTCGTTACCTCCTTCCTGTGTGTGTGCCACTAGTGGGGTAACCAACTCTGGCAGCTCTCACGTAACATCTGCCATTATCCTGGCAGGTCAGTGGAAGTGTGAGACTCTGTAATGTGCACCATTTTGGGTACTGTGCTGGGACTGTTCTATGCGTTATCTGCCTGTTTTATGGTTGAAAAAAGCATTGCCACACTGTTTTACCCTCACCCTGTGTTGTCTGAGTAGCATTATGCCCATGTTAAAGGGAGAGCAGGCATTCAGTGGGATGATCCCTGGTCCATGCGGTGTCAGCTAGTGGACTTGGGTGCCCTCCGACCCCAGTGTCTCCACACTGGTAATGCAATAAAATGAGACATCTTACTGAATCTATCCTCCACCACCAAAATTACAGTATTCCCCGCCAAAACGGCTAGATCCATGATAAAATCAACCGACAAATAAGTCCAAGGTCTACTGGGAATCTCCAATGGTTGGAGAAACCCTACGGACAAGTATGAGAGGTCTTAGAATGCATGCAGACACTGCAGACGGCTACTTACTTCCGGACATCCTAATGAAACCCTGACCACCAAAAATGCAGAGTAAGAAGATCAGTGGTGGATTTTTTACTAGGATGTCCAGCAAAGACTGAATCGTGATGTTCACTAAGGATAAGTTCACATTAGCGTTCGGGGGCTTTGCGGAGGGCTGCATACTTCCTCTGTTAAGCCCTGCCTACTTCCGCATACTTTTGCATGCGTCCTGTGTACCTATCTTTAACATTGGGTATGCAGGACATGCAGATGTAAGCAGATGCGTTGTTTTGGCGCAACTGCCGACTGCACAGGAACACAAGTTGTGTTTTGCACAGAGGGCGGGCGCATCAAAACGATGCATCCGCATACATCCGCATGTCCCTCGTACCCAATGTTAAAGATATGTACGCAGGATGCATGCAGAAGTATGCGGAAGTAGGCGGGGATTAATGGAGGAAGTACGCAGCCCTCCGCAAAGCCCCCAAACGCTAATGTGAAACCAGCCTAAGAGCTCTCAGATGAAGATTCACAGGCACAAACAGTTTACCTAATGGACAGACAGCAGGGATGTCCCCCTAAGAGTCAAGAACCTCTTTTTCAAGATCGGAGTACATAGACGCCATAACCACCCCTTTTTGTAGAATAGATACCGGTTCACAATTATTTCCAACTCCAGGAAAACAACGAGATAGGCATCTGCCTTAATGTTTTTGTTCCCCAGGACTATATGTGACAACAAAGTTAAACCTGGTGAAGAAGAATGCCCATCTGGCCTGTCAAGGCTTTAAATGTTTCATGATTCCAAATACAGTGCACGCCCCACTTTTCAGTTTTGTATTACCACAAAAATGTAAAAAAACGATAAATTTCGTTCAACTGCACAATTGTGTCCCACTTGTTGTTGATTCTTCACCAAAAATTAACATTTGGTATCTTTATGTTTGAAGCATGATATGTGGGAAAAGGTTGAAAAGTTCCAGGGGGCCGAATACTTTCGCAAGGCACTGTATACAAGATTCTTATGATCCGTGATTATCATAACTGGATGAATTGCTCTGTTCATAAAATGACGCCACTCTTCAAAAGCCC
Organism: Oophaga sylvatica; assembly: GCA_033576555.1. Lineage (NCBI taxonomy): Eukaryota > Metazoa > Chordata > Amphibia > Anura > Dendrobatidae > Oophaga > Oophaga sylvatica. The sequence continues at coordinate 211,139,655 of JARQOD010000006.1, read as the reverse complement.
ACTTAATTGCCAAGAGTTCCCTGTTAGATAAGCCATAATTTTTTTCTGCAGACGACAGTTTTTTTTTAAAATATGCACATGGTTAACATTTACCAAGAGACGCACACTGTGACAATACAGCCCTCACCCTCACCTCAGACGCGTCAACCTCGACGATAAAAGGCTAAGTGACGTCAGGCTTTAGGAGGATCGGGGCAGATGCAAAAGACTTGTTCAAGGTATCGAATGCCTCCTTGGCCGGACTGGACCACTTGGAAAAGTCAGCCCCCTTCCTAGTCGTATCAGTCAGAGGTTTGGCTACTGAGATTATACGCCCCCTGAGAATCAGTATTGAAAACCATTTTGCTCCTACAATCTGATTAAAGAGGTCCAGTATGAGAGGGAGTGGAAATCTAGGCTTGGGCATAACCCCCCATCTTTCTTCTTTACAAAGAAAAACCCTGTAGCAATGGGGGATGAGGATGGTCTGACATGACTCTTTGCCAAACTTTCCATGATATAGTCCTCCATGTCTTGCCTCTTTTGACCAGAGATGATATACTGTGTGCTCTTAGGCAGCTTGGACCCAGGAACAAGATTAACAGTGCAGTCATAAGGACAATGGGGAGGAAGTTCTTGGCACCCCTGCTCCAAGAACACATTCTCAAAGTTAGACTGGTATTTAGGCACAGACTGTGTATACACCCTAGCAATCCCGGTACCCAAACAGTTTCCTTGACAAGACTCACTCCACTTTACCTCAGCACATAACAGTCAGTTACTTCAGATACCTGAAGATGTAACCCTCAGACGGCTTGAGTAAAATACCCCTGTGTCAAGGGGGTGGAGTTGATGGCAATAATGGGTATGGGTCTGGACAGTGTATGTGGATTGAGGTCCTGGACCTGGACGAACCTAGCATCAATCAAGTTAAACGCCGCCCCACTGTCCAGAAATGCAGAAACAACCACCTTAATTTCACCCAGATGAATCTCAGCTGGCAGATAAAATTGTGTCCTACCCACAGAGGTGATAAGTAGACCCGGGTTGCTAACCTCACCACAACCCGGGAAGGACATGTACCATGAAATAGTCCTTTTTATGGCATAAAAACACACTCCCTCTATGCACCAAACAACAAACTACTTTCCAGGATGAGATGCCGCACCCAACTGCATGGGTTCCTCAGATGACTCAGACATGACTTCCTTTGCCACGGACCTCCCACACGTTGGGGTGTCTCCTTTGTCTCTGGCGAAGACGGCGATCAACCCGGATAGCCAGAGACATGGCCGCCTCAAGGGAGACTGGAGTCTCATACAAGGCTAAGGAATCCTTCACCCTTACTGATAGCCCCTGACAGAACTGGCTACGGAGTGCAGGGCCATTTCACTTAGTGTCTTTGAACCATCTCCGAAACTCAGTGCAATATCTCTCCGCCACCCGGTCTCTCTGCTGAAGCTGACGAAGTGTGGACTCAGCCAAGGAAACCCGGTCAGGGTCGTCGTATGCAAGTCCCAGTGTCAGACAATATTCCTCCACCTTCTGAAGCAAATGGAAGTCAGACGGTAGAGAAAATGCCGATGCTTGCGGGTCCCCATGAAGGAGCAAAATTATTATCCCAACACAATGCTCCTCTGTTCCTGATGAACCATGATGTAACCTAAATTACAGTTTACAGGCCACACTGAAAACAACAAATTTGTCATGCCTCCCCAGAGAACCTGTCAGGCAAAGCGATCCTGGGCTCCACTAAGGGTTGCCTGGGGGTTATGATTCCCACACCTGATGTGTTAGGGTGCTGCACAACAACAATACGTAAATGTTCCGCCACCAGGCTGAGCTGCTGCAGTTGCCTTGTCAGAGCAGAAATAGGATCCAGAATGGATCAAAAAATGGTTTCGGTCAGAGCTAATATCACAACTCTGTTGTCGGGTGACCTGGGACCAGGAGTTTCCATCCCGGTAAATAAGGCTAGGGGGCATCCTAGCTCGCCCTGTTCCCCGGGTTACTTCTGAAGGAGAAGTGTTGTGAATGTGTTTGAGATGAGTTCTGAGCAGAGGCTCCCTCTGGTGGTTACAAGCGGTACTAGTGAAGATTGTGAGGACTGGGAATCAGGTGTTACTGACTGGTCTTATATAAGGGAGTCATTTTCCCATCAGGGTTGCCGGTGATCAATTGTTCTGGTCTGAATCCTTCATTCCAGTTTCCCTTGTAGCCTGCTGTGTCGTGTCTGCATCTCCTGCTACCAGATAAGATTTTTTCTTCTTTTGTGTTATTGCTATATTTTTGCATTTTGTCTTGCACTTCTTTGGGGGCCTTCTGGGTCCCCTCCGGGGCTTCTGCCTTCTCAGTTTAGTTCAGCCACTGAGTTTTGTTCTTTTGCTTTTTCCAGTTTTTTCAGTGGCTGCTGTTTTGATTTTGTTACACCAGAGAGCTAATTTAGGTGGTAGAGGTCGTGTGATCTCAGGTGATTTTGAAATTAGTAGAGTTGGTGTTTTTCAGGGTTTTCTGGGATTGCAGTAAGTACCCTTCCTGTCCTTTTCTTTTTAGATAGTTTGGGCCCCAGCGTTTGCTCATTCTGTTTTCTTTCTGTGTCAGTATTTCCTCTTGTCTAACCGCCATTACATGTTTGGGGGCTTTCTATTATCTTTGGGGTTCTGCTCCGGGGCAGATAGCTTTCCTATTTCTATCTTTAGGTGTAGTTAGTTTCTCAGGCTGTGACGAGGCGTCTAGGACCAACGTAGGAACGCTCCACGGCTGCCTCTAGTTGTGGTGGTTAGTCAGGGTACTGCAATCCCATAGATTCCAACTGCTCTGGTGTATTGCCTTTTTTTTTTACCTGCACTCCTCAGCTACCGAAACATAACAGTATCACCGGCCAATAGAAAATTGTATGGTACTCACAGAAGGGAAAAAATATTGTGATAGAAAAAAAGGTTGTCAGAGTTGTCAGAGATATTTTTCTGTTTGTTGCATTTTTTTTTTTTTTTTCCCTCTGTATCTCTGGGTGCTGGGGAGGATCTTTTCTCCCAATGGAGTTTGCACAGTTGTGGATCAGCTTGCCACTGAGGTTCGGAGTATTGCTATCTATCTTGCTGGGTTGCCTGTTGTGGAACCTAGGATCCCCATGCCAGATTTGTTTTTAGGGGATCGAGCTAAGTTTCAGAATTTCAAAAATAATTGTAAATTGTTTTTTGCCTTAAAATCTAAGTCCTCAGGAAACGCAGCGCAGCAGGTTCAAATTATCATCTCTCTCCTGCGCGGCGATCCTCAGGATTGGGCTTTTTCCCTGATACCTGGGGATCCTGTTTTGAGTGATGTTGATGCGTTTTTTCAGGCTTTGGGGTTATTGTACGATGAGCCTAATGTCACTGATCAAGCTGAAAAAGCCTTGTTGGCATTAAATCAGGGGCTTGATGACGCTGAGTTATACTGTCAGAGATTCCGTAGGTGGGCAGTCCTGACCAAATGGAATGACGACGCTTTGGCGGCCCTTTTCCGGAAGGGTCTGTCAGATAATGTAAAGGATGTTATGGTGGGATTCCCTGTCCCCTCTGGTCTCAATGATTCTATGTCATTATCGATTCAAATTGACAGACGTTTGCGTGAGCGGAGAAGTATGCGTGGAATGGTGTTGCCTTGTGAACCAGCTCCTGAAACCATGCAGTGTGATAGAGTGGTGTCTGGGGCACAGCGTCATGAGTTTCGAAAGCGCAATGGGTTATGTTTCTACTGTGGTGATGCCTCTCATGCTATTTCAGTCTGCCCTAAGCGGGGAAGACGTTTTGCACGCTCAGTTGTCTTGGGTAGTGTTCAGAATAAGTTTTTATTAACTGTCACTCTGATATGCTCTCTGTCCTCATTTTCTGCTCAGGCTTTCGTTGATTCTGGAGCAGCTATTAACCTGATGG
>JARQOD010000006.1:211079466-211135662 GCA_033576555.1 Oophaga sylvatica | reverse complement strand
CCTCCTAAACTTTGAAATTGCAAAACTTGGAAGGAAAAGTCATGAGTCCCGATTCATCATTTGTGTTCTTTGTAAGTCACTTCCCTATTTTGTCTTGTGGTACTGGTTGCCATTTTTGGCTCCAAATTCATCAAATGGCTCATACGATTCATGAATTAGGCGCAAAATCAAAAATTGGATTTTTTACTGTCAAACTGTCTTTGCGACTTCTGGCTGTAAAAGTTGTAATTTGGAGCATAAAAGTTGAAAGTATTGCACCAAAAGGCTGACATACTCAAAAATGCACAACTGAGACATTGGAGTCTAAATAGTCACAATAGAGGAATCAGGCGGAATAGCTAAACTCTGCCCACAATGCAGAAAACAAAGAAAAACCACAGGTGCGCGCATATAAAATAGACAAAAAAAAGCCACAAATTGATTAATGAATTGATTAGGTGCAAACAAAAAGAGATGCAAAACACAATATTAGAAAAAAACAGGAGCAAAGGCAATGTTGAATCGGGACATGGAGTTCTGAAATTCATAGTATCAATAGACATGTTAATGATATGGAAATGATGAAAAAAAAGGAAATAACAATTTCAAAACATTTTGATTTAATCAGTATCAATTATGAGTGTCTTATGCAGAAATACACATACTTACATACCTTTAGGCCTGTTTCACATGTCCCGATATTTCCGGTACCGGAAAAAACAGTACCGGAGATATCAGTGTCCGTGTGTACGTATGCATCATACGTGTGTAAGCAGGTTGTAGGATGCATTTACAAGGCAGGAGGCAGAGCAAAGTTTAACAAATTGTACCAATTTAATAGAACAAATTTTGCACTCCTCACAGGGAGGTAAATGGTTAAAGAGTAAATGATAGAGATACTAAAAGTAAAACGAGAGTAGTCCAATGCAAGAACTTATTGTGTCCTGTATGATCCTCTGCAGCAGATGATCCTGCAGTTGTTGTAGATCTAGAAGAGTCTGGTAAGAATGTCCTCAGATGGGGTCCTTTACACGGTGGTCCGTCTTCTGGTGGCAGCGGTCGGTCTCCGGTACTTTTCGCTGAGCCCCTAGTCCATAAATAGGCACGGCCGGAGCAAACAAGGCTGCAGCACTCCTAGAATCAAACGGAAATGGGCCTGAGGAAAGTGGCAGGGAAGGCCGCATGAGTCTATCCGGGACCCGGCTCTTTCTCCTTGGCACGTGCGCGGCACTCACAGTCAGGGAGCACATGACACCTCTCAGCGCAGCGGTCCCACTGCTAACGGCGAGGACCAAACCATGTGGCCTATCACAGTGCCCGCTCTTGGGGGACAGGGTGCGCTGCTCACCTAGATGCGTGCTGCTGCTGGTTGGTGCCAAATTGTCTGCTCCTGCGCATGTTTTTTTCTTTTATCTTACCCCACCTCCTCGGGTCATGAGGTTGGTCTGGCTTCTTTTTTCTTCCCCCAGGCAACATGGGAGGCAGCCTCAACAGTTCCAGACTCGCGCGGTACAAGTACCCGCAGCCCAGTCTTCCACCTTACACTCCCCCTCTCCTTTAGCTCGCCGTTACACGGGCGAGAGTTCTTGCAGTAGACATTGACTCTCCTCCATCTCTTGAATGATCCGCTGCCAAATAAATTGGTCCTGTTCATAACGATTGGGGGGTATTCCAGCTGTCGTCCGTTCTGTGCGGCGTAAATCAGGTTGGATAGTCGAGTCAAGTTGGGCAGTTGTGGACAAGGACATGTCCAGGTTCAATGGAGCAGCCATCTCGGGAGCTTCAGGTTCGCGTACTTCCCTTGAGCCAGTGGAAAGCGGGTCGTCTGGGTCAGAGGGTGAGGCAGGTTCCTCTTCATCATCACAATCGAAGGTCGCGGGAGTGGACATTTCAGGAACACTTGGCGCTCTTCCCTTTCAGGGTCTTGTGACAGGCAAGGATGTAGCATGCTTCAGTGGACTACTCGAGTAGTGGCTCCTTCTTCGCCCTCAAGTTGGACTTCATAAACAGGACCATTAGCCCCAATTCGGCATTTCACCCGATATGGAGTTTGTTCCCATTGAAGCTCTAACTTGCCTCGAGGACGCTTGTCTCGGACCAATACTCTGTCTCCAACCTTGAGAGCTGTCACTCTCAGGGGCGTCTTCTCGTGGTGCTGAAGTTCCCGAAACTTGGTCTGTATCAGTCGGTGTAAAGTCTGCAGCAAGCGATGGTGATGTTCACGGACCCAGGTTGACACCCCCATCCGTGGGTAGTCCTCTTCTGTGTCCAACTCCAGCTCGGTAATCTCTTGTCCTTTTCAACCAAACAGCAGCTTGTAGGGTGTATATCCTGTTGTACTGTGCACTCGGTTGTTGTACACCCAGACCAGCTCAGCTACATACTAGAGCCAACGGGCTTTTCTGCTTTCCTCCATCTGAATCAGCATCCAGTTGAAACGTTTGCAGGCTCTATTTCCCTGCGGGTGATAAGGTGCCATCCTGGACTTCTCAATTCGATACAGTCGATGGAGCTACTCAATCACTCGTCCTTGGAAGCAGGCACCTTGGTCAGAATGGATTCTCTTTGGGCATCCATACACCCAGATGAAATCCCGACAGATGGCCTGCGCAGCTGACTCAGCCGTCTGATCCCGAGTTGGAGTCACTACAGCAAACTTAGTGAAGTGATCTGTCATAACAAGACAATGTTCATATCCGAGATGAGTGGGACTTATGGTCAAGTAGTCGATCATTAGCAGTTCTAGGGGAGCAGAGGTCCCAATTGTCTGCGTAGGGGCTCTCTGTTCAGGAGTTTTAGCCAATTCACAGCATCGGCATCATTGACAGGCCTCTTCCACTGCAGTCTTCGGTCGGGGATGATAGACCAGCTTCTGCAACCACTGTAACGTCTTCTCTGGACCAAAGTGAGCTCCTCTTACATGAGCTTCCGTGGCCACCTCGCTGATCACCTTTTTGGGGAGTACCACTTGCTAGGTGACTCCCAGTTCCCATACCAACTGCACTTTCGATACAGCAAACCATCCTCTAGTTGGAGCCTTTCCCATTGACAGAGGATCTGCAGCATTCCTGGGGACAAGGTGCCTTGCTCTCTTTTTGGCTGGGGAGTTGTTTCAGGGCCATCCATCATCTCAGCAGGGCGAGTTCTCTGATTCCCTGCTGAAGCCGCACCCAGTCATCTCGAAGTCGTCCCAACAGGTGCTTTCCCGACACCTCTTCGACCTGTTCCTGCGACATTGCCAATGTCCTGGCGAGGCCCTGCAACCCGGGGATCTCTTCAGCCTCCAATGCCTCATCTCGGTTGCGACCAGGTTGCTCGTGAGACACTCAGGACAGAGCATCGGCATGTGTATTCTCAGCTCCTTTTCTGTATGCGATCTTGTATTGATATTTTGCCATAAGGGCCACCCATGTTTGCTCCAAGGCCCCCAATTTTGCATTTTCTTGGTGGGCTAGGGGATTGTTGTTGGTGAGCACCAAGACTTTGGATCCTGACAGGAACTCGGCAAACTTCTCGGTCGTCGCCCACACTAACGCCAGTAACTCCAATTTGAAAGAACTATAGATGTCTGGTTTTCATTCAGAGTCATGGAGAGATTGGCTCGCGTAGGCAATCACTCGTTTCTTCCCCTTATCCCTGGAGACTCCCATCGGTGTGGAGGATGACAGGTTAGGAGAAGTCTGCATAGGCCAGTATGGGTACTTCAGTCAGTGCCATCTTCAGGGCTCGAAAAGCTTCTTCCTTGCTGTCTCCCCACTGGATGGTCCAATTCTTCTCACCAGACGGTACTCCTTTCAATAACTCCAGCAGTGGATTAACAATGTGAGTGAAGTTCTTCACAAACCGTCAATAGTACCTTATAAGCCCCAGAAAGGTCCATACATCCTTCACTGTCTTCGGAGTGGGCCAGTCCTGTACTGCTGCTATCTTCTCACGCGAAGGTGTCATGTGTGCATTGCCACGAAGATCGTCGCGGTTGCACATTTTGACTTCTCACAGCTGAGCTGCTGTTTCTTTGTGTTTGGCAGCTAGGGAGTTAATTCTGTCTGTGCTCGGTGCTGGGACTGGGTGCAGTTTCTCCCGGCTGCAATTGATTATTTGTTGATTGGTTTCCTTTAAATTCCTGGTTGTCTGCTTGGGGAGTTGCCAGTGAAACCTTCATGCAGACCACAGATAGGAATGAATCTGTATAGACTTTAGTTGTGAGCTCCTTAGTTGTTCTAAGCTCAACTTGGTTAGAGTTTATTTCCCAGACCATTTATGTTCCTTTGGTGTTTGAGTGTGTATGCAAGCGAGTGTTATCCTGTCTGTCTTATATGTCTAATCTGTGTATTTAGCTAAGATCAGCCCATATCCCTTTGGTGGTAGTCAGGATCCTTCTTAGGACTGATTACAGGGTTCAGGGTCTGATAGGAGACAGGGTTAGGTTGGTGACTTGGACCTCTGAACCATTATCAGTACCTCCAAGGTGAGGGATTAGTTAGGACCCCAGTTTAGGGTCAGGTTAGATCCCGGTCCACCTCTTTCCTGTTTCAGCTCATCAAGTCCTCAAGATTAACCCTGAGTTCAGCAGATATCGTGTCAGGTAAATCTATTCTATACTTACATGCTGATGTTGCTATACTAGTTGTTGTATAGAGTGTTGTTCCTGTATTAATAGTTTACTGACATTGTATACATATCATTAGACAGCGTGACATTTTCACTGGCCTTAAAAATTATCTCCAGTTACCATGGATCCAGTAGCCCAGCTGGCTCTGCAGTTGCAGGGATTATCCATGGAGCTGACGGACATTAAGTCCAAAGTTTTGTCTCCCCTGGAGCAAACCAGAGTTGAACCTAAGGTTGCTCTCCCGGACAGGTTCACTGGTGGGCGAGACAAATTTTTCACCTTCCGGGAGGCATGTAAATTGTATTTTCGGCTTCGGCCTCGATCATCAGGGAGTGAGGAGCAGAGAGTGGGAATTGTTATCTCACTTCTGCAAGGGGACCCTCAATCCTGGGCATTTTCCCTTCCTCCGGGATCCCCGGCTCTACTGTCTGTAGATCAATTTTTTACTGCCCTGGGATTGGTATATGATGACCCAGATCGGGTCTCTCTTGCTGAGACAAAATTACGTAAGATACAGCAGGGAGATCGTCCGGCAGAGGAATTTGCTTCTGAGTTTCGTAGATGGGCCACAGATACTCAGTGGAATGACCCAGCTCTTAGGAGCCAGTTTTGTCATGGGCTTTCTGATAAATTAAAAGACGTTTTGGCTCAGTATGAGTCTCCTCCTTCTCTGGAGGCTGCTATGGCCTTAGCTATTCGTACTGATAGACGGCTTCGGGAGAGGGTGAGGTAACCCCACTCCCTGTTGTTTCTCCACCTACCACTAAAGTCCTTATGTTGAGGTTCCCCTTGTCTGTTCGGATGAGCCTATGCAGTTGGGAGGGACATCATTTCGTAGGAGGGGATTGGCGGTACGCCGCAGGACTAGAAGATGTTTTTTCTGCGGAAAGAGGGACATTTTGTTGGAGAATGTCCATCCCGTGCCTTGTTGAGCCAAAAGTCGCCGGAAAACTGTTAATCCCAGGTTGTGTGGTGGACGACAACCTGGGAGTATGTATTTCATCCGCCAGTTCTTCTCAGTTCCTTGTACCAGTGGAGGTGGTAGTTGGTACAAGAGTGGAGAGATTGTCTGTTCTTCTTGATAGTGGTTCCGGGGCTAATCTGGTTGACGCTCAGTTTGCTCAGGCTCAAGGTATGCATCTGAGTGTATTGGTCAAACCGATCCCTATATTCTCCATTGATGCCAGGCCTCTCGGCCAAGGTAGCTTTGTTCATGAGGTTCATAACATTGACCTTCGGGTAGGGGCAATACATAGGGAACAATTATCTTGTTATGTGTTGGAGGGTCTACCTACTCCCATTGTGTTGGGACTTCCTTGGTTGGTTAAACATAACCCTGTGATTAATTGGCAGTCCAGAGAAATAAGCCAATGGGGTGAGTTTTGCAAAAGCAACTGCATGAACACAGTCATCAGTGCGGTCGTGCCTAGTACATTGCCTCCTTTTTTGGAGGATTTTGGGGATGTTTTCTCTGAGGAGGGGTGTCAGGAGTTGCCTCCTCATCGCGTGTATGACTGCTCTATTAATCTCCTTCCTGATGCTAAGTTGCCTAAAGCTAGGTTGTATAATCTTTCTGGTCCTGAGAGGCAGGCTATGAAAGATTATATTTCTGAAAGTCTGGCCAAAAGGCATATTAGACCTTCATCTTCCCCAGTAGCCGCGGGGTTCTTCTTTGTGAAGAAGAAAGATGGAGGCCTACGCCCTTGCTTGGATTTCCGCGAACTTAATCGGATTACTGTTCGAGATCCGTATCCACTCCCTCTTATTCCTGATCTCTTCAACCAAATTGTTGGCGCCAAATGGTTTTCTAAATTGGATCTCAGGGGGGCGTATAATCTGATTAGGATAAAAGAGGGGGATGAGTGGAAAACGGCGTTTAACACGCCGGAGGGACATTATGAGAACCTAGTCATGCCTTTTGGTCTGACTACTGCACCAGCAGTATTCCAACATTTTGTTAATGACATTTTTCGTCACCTTGTGGGGCTGTTTGTGGTTGTATATTTGGACGACATTTTAATTTACTCGCCAGATCTTGTGTCTCATCAGGAGCATGTGAGACAGGTGTTGCAGATCTTGCGAGACAATAAATTATACGCCAAACTGGAGAAGTGTGTATTTGCCATACAGGAACTTCAGTTTTTGGGTTTTTTGGTGTCAGCCTCCGGTTTCCGTATGGACCCTGAAAAGGTGAGAGCAGTGCTTGAATGGGATCAGCCAGGGGATCTTAAGGCTCTGCAGCGTTTTTTGGGGTTTGCTAACTACTACCGGAAATTTATTTGTAATTTCTCATCTGTCGTCAAACCTCTCACTGACATGACAAGAAAAGGGACGGATTTTTCTAAATGGTCGGACAAAGCTTGCCAAGCCTTTTCCTCTTTGAAGAAATGTTTTGCTTCGGCACCCGTTCTCATCCAACCAGATGCATCTCAGCCGTTCATTGTGGAGGTGGATGCGTCTGACGTAGGGGTGGGTGCTATATTGTCCCAGGGTCCGTCCCCTGGTAAATGGCATCCGTGCGCTTTCTTTTCTAAGAAATTGTCGTCCGCCGAAAGGAATTATGATATCGGCAATAGGGAACTTTTGGCCATTAAGTTAGCTTTTGAAGAATGGCGTCACTTTTTGGAGGGGGCAGTCCACCCGGTTACCGTTATTACTGATCACAAGAACCTGTTGTATTTGGAATCCGCTAAGCGTCTGAATTCCAGACAAGCTCGATGGTCGTTGTTTTTTACCAGGTTTAATTTTGTCGTCACTTATTGCCCGGGGTCTAAGAATGTAAAGGCTGATGCCTTGTCTCGCAGTTTCCCAGGGGCCGGGAAAACGGATGACCCGAGTCCTATCCTTCAGGAGGGGGTGGTAGTGTCGGCTGTATTTTCTGAGCTTGAGGAGGAGGTGTTAGAGGCTCAGGGGGACGCCCCTGCAGGACCTCCAGGGAGACTGTTTGTCCCAAATCTGTTGAGACAAAAGGTTATTGAGGCACATCATAATTCTGCTCTAGCAGGACATCCAGGGAGTAAGGCTACTTTAGATCTCCTTTCTCGCCGGTTTTGGTGGCCTAATGCTAATAAAGATGTTATAACTTTTGTCGCGTCATGTGGGGTGTGTGCTCGCTCTAAAACCCCTCATACCCGTCCGTCTGGGACCCTTTTACCCTTGAAACTTCCGGAGCGTCCATGGACTCATTTATCTATGGACTTCATTACGGACCTTCCTCCGTCGTCAGGGAATACTGTCATACTGGTGGTTGTTGACAGGTTCAGTAAGATGGCACATTTCGTTGCTCTTCCTGCACTCCCTAATGCTAAAACTCTGGCGCAGGTGTTCATTAGGGAGATCGTTAGACTTCATGGGTTGCCTTCTGATGTGGTGTCAGATAGGGGGTCTCAGTTTGTGTCCAAATTTTGGAGGGCATTTTGTTTACGTCGGGGGATGCAATTGTCATTTTCCTCGGCTTTTCATCCGCAGACCAATGGTCAGACAGAGCGTCTGAATCAGAGCTTAGAGACATATCTCCCGTGTTTTGTCTCAGAGAACCAAGAGGACTGGTCTTCTTTCTTGCCTCTGGCAGAGTTCGCTCTTAACAACAGGCGGAGCGAGTCCACTGGTAAGTCCCCGTTTTTTGGGGCATATGGTTTTCATCCCCAGTTTTGTACTTTCAATGGGGGGGGCCCTTCTGGGGTTCCTGAGGAGGAGCGTTTCTCGTCGTCACTTGCTTCTGTGTGGAGAGGTGTATTGAATAATCTGAGTGCGATGGGGAACCGTTACAAACGTATGGCTGATAGGAGGAGAGTTTCTGGTCCAGATCTGAATGTGAACGATCTGGTATGGTTGTCTACCAGGAATATAAAACTTAAAGTGCCCTCCTGGAAACTGGGTCCCAGATTCATCGGGCCGTACAGGATCAGTTCCATAATTAATCCTGTGGCATTTCGTCTGGACCTCCCTCCTACGTTTAAAATTCATAATGTGTTCCACAAGTCATTACTTAAAAGGTATGTGGCACCAGTCATACCGTCACCTCTACCTCCTCCTCCTGTGTTGGTCAATGGTAACTTGGAATTTCAAGTATCAAAGATCATTGACTCACGTCTGAATCGCCGGTCCCTTCAGTACTTGGTGCATTGGAAGGGGTATGGTCCAGAGGAGAGGACGTGGGTCCCTGCGTCTGATGTTAACGCAGATCGTTTGGTTCGGACCTTCCACAGAACTCACCCGGGCAGGCCTGGCCCTGAGGGTCCGGAGGCCCCTCGTAGAAGGGGGGGTACTGTCATGTGTGCATTGCCACGAAGATCGTCGCGGTTGCACATTTTGACTTCTCACAGCTGAGCTGCTGTTTCTTTGTGTTTGGCAGCTAGGGAGTTAATTCTGTCTGGGCTCGGTGCTGGGACTGGGTGCAGTTTCTCCCGGCTGCAATTGATTATTTGTTGATTGGTTTCCTTTAAATTCCTGGTTGTCTGCTTGGGGAGTTGCCAGTGAAACCTTCATGCAGACCACAGATAGGAATGAATCTGTATAGACTTTAGTTGTGAGCTCCTTAGTTGTTCTAAGCTCAACTTGGTTAGAGTTTATTTCCCAGACCATTTATGTTCCTTTGGTGTTTGAGTGTGTATGCAAGCGAGTGTTATCCTGTCTGTCTTATATGTCTAATCTGTGTATTTAGCTAAGATCAGCCCATATCCCTTTGGTGGTAGTCAGGATCCTTCTTAGGACTGATTACAGGGTTCAGGGTCTGATAGGAGACAGGGTTAGGTTGGTGACTTGGACCTCTGAACCATTATCAGTACCTCCAAGGTGAGGGATTAGTTAGGACCCCAGTTTAGGGTCAGGTTAGATCCCGGTCCACCTCTTTCCTGTTTCAGCTCATCAAGTCCTCAAGATTAACCCTGAGTTCAGCAGATATCGTGTCAGGTAAATCTATTCTATACTTACATGCTGATGTTGCTATACTAGTTGTTGTATAGAGTGTTGTTCCTGTATTAATAGTTTACTGACATTGTATACATATCATTAGACAGCGTGACAGAAGGTCTTACTCCCTCAGCAGATACAACATGTCCGAGATATTCAATCTGCTTGCTGAAAAGGTGGCATTTCTGAGGTTTCACTTTCAGGCCGTGCTTCCGCAGCCGACTCAACACCTGCTCCAGCCGACGGAGATGCTCCTCAAAAGTAGCTGCATAGACAATGATGTTGTCCAGATAAATGAGGGTATCTTCAAAGTTCAGGTCTCCTAAACACCGCTCCATCAGCCGCTGAAAGGCTTCAGGCGCGTTGGTAAGGCTGAAAGGGCATCCGGTTGAATTCGGACAACCCCATAGGCAGTATGAACGCTGTCTTCGGACGGTCTTGCTCAGTCATGGGCACTTGCCAATATCCACTGGCCAGATCTAATGATGAGAAGTACTTGGCTTTTCCCAAGGCAGACAACGACTCCTTAATTCTCAGTAGCAGATAAGAGTCCCGCACTGGCATTGAGTCGTTTGTAATCCACACAAAAACTCAGGGTTCCATCCTTCTTCTGAACTAGAACAATGGGAGCTGCCCACAGGCTCTGACTCTCCCGTACAACCCCACTCTGAGGCATATGTGCCAACATTTCTTTCATTTCCTGGTACATTTGCGGCAGAATCTGTCGGTAGCGCTCCCGAATCGATGCAGCATTTCCTGTGGGAATTTCGTGAGTTATGGTTGTGGTGCACCTGAAATCATCGTCATCCTCCGCATGTCCTGGCTTTCTTTCCGACATTCTCCAACCCAGCCTGGTTCAGCTGTGGACGGAACAGAAACCTCCCCGCTCCGGACCTTCCCTGTCAAGGCTGCCATCCCATGCTCTTGCTCGCGTGTACGCATCTCCGCTCCAACTCCTAGAAAAGACATGTGCGGATTGACTTGTAAGCGCTCTTGCAGGGCCTGTTAAAGCAGCGCATCCCTGAGGCCTGCCACTAGTTGGTCCCTCAAAATTACATCAGGGAGCCCCACATCCACATCATCACGCTTAACAATCGCAGTGTGGATCTCTTGCAGCCTGTTCATATATTGGGTCACAGAATCCCCCTCCCTTTCAATGCGGCTAAACAAGCGCATCCGCAATTTACCGATATCCGTGGGTCCCCATGCATCTCTTCCAAGATCTGTAACACTTTGGTGAACATGTTCCACTCATGCAGGGGCTGGAACATAACAGAACATCTGAATTCCCCGTCTAGGGCCATCACTGCGATCTCCGCCTGCATAGTGGGGGGTCATGGGATGCATCCTTAACATATCCGCTCGAACCAGTCCCATAACAGTGAGTTGCTCCCTGTAAACTTTGTCAGATTGCTGAGCATGGCCCCCCAGTGTTAAGCTGGCTCTTGAGACCCCCACAGCAGCTTGGTCTGCCACCTCTGTGCTTCTGGACTGCATCTTGCCGACTACACCAAGTGTAAGCAGGTTGCGGGATGCAGTGACAGACAGTGACAGGCAGGAGGCACATCAAGGGTTAACAAATTGTAACAATTTAATAGAACAAATTTTGCACTTCTCGCAAGGAGGTAAACGGTTAATGAGGAAATGATAGAAGTACTAAAAGTAAAACGAGAGTAGTTCAATGCAAGAACTTATCGTGTCCTGTATAATCCTCTGCAGCAGATGATGACGCAGGGGTTGTAGATCCAGAAGAGTCCGGTAGAATGTCCTCAGATGGGGTCCTTTACACGATGGTCCATCTTCTGGTTCCCTTGTATTTTTGATAACCAGCCAGGCAAAACTGACAACTGCGGGCTGCAACCCCCAGCTGTAACCTTCAGCAAGGCTGGTTATCTGGAATAGGTCCCCACGCTGTTTTTTTAAATTATTTAAATAAATAATCACCCCTTTAGTTAGGGAAAAATAACAAAATTAAAAAAATGTATTTATTTCTATTTTCCCATTAGGGTTAGGGTTAGGGTTGCGCCTAAAGTTAGGGTTACAAGAAGAAAAGGTAGCACACTGTAGCGCTATAGCTTGCAAACACGAAATATGAAAAATATGAAAAATGAATTACATCATTACCTTAGAAATATGAAAAATTGAGAAGTCTTAGCGCATAAGATGGCCAAATTATGTGAGCCTGATAGCCACGTCAAGGCTCTTCTCGTATATCAGGTCCCTAACTAATTCCTATCCTCGCTTTAGAAAAGTCTGTCTGCATGGGAACCTATGAATCCTCTTTTCAGACTAAATTTTCAGATTTTAGTCTGAAAAGAGGATTCATAGGTTCCCATGCAGACAGACTTTTCTAAAGCGAGGATAGGCATTAGTTAGGGACCTGATATACGAGAAGAGCCTTGACGTGGCTATCAGGCTCACATAATTTGGCCATCTTATGCGCTAAGACTTCTCAATTTTTCATATTTCTAAGGTAATGATGTAATTCATTTTTCATATTTTTCATATTTCGTGTTTGCAAGCTATAGCGCTACAGTGTGCTACCTTTTCTTCTGTATGTATATGATTTGTGACCTAGTTAGCACCTGTTACACTGAATCTAGTTTGGATGTGCCGGTCAGTTTTTGATATGTATTCATACCTTCTGCCTGACACGTTCACCTGTGGTCACAGCCTTATACAGCAGGTTCATCACCTCCACAGAGATTAGATTTGTTGAAAAGAGGATCATAGTTCCATCAGACAGACTTTAAAGCGAGGATAGGCATTAGTAGGCCTGTATACGAGAAGCCTACTGGCCTACAGCTCACATCCTTTGGCCATCTACGCTAAGACTTCCAATTTCAATTTCAAGGTAATATGTAACTTTTTCATATTTCATATTCGTGTTTGCAAGCTATAGCGCTACAGTGTGCTACCTTTTCTTCTTGTATGTATATGAGTTGGTGACTCTAGGTTTAGCACCTGTTCACACTGAATCTAAGTTTGGATGTGCCGGTCAGTTTTTTGATATGTATTCATTTACCTTCTGCCTGAGCACTCCACCTGGTGGTCACAGGCCTTTTAATTACAGCAGGTTCATCACCCCTCCACAGAGATGTAGATTTTAGTCTGAAAAGAGGATTCATAGGTTCCCATGCAGACAGACTTTTCTAAAGCGAGGATAGGCATTAGTTAGGGACCTGATATACGAGAAGAGCCTTGACGTGGCTATCAGGCTCACATAATTTGGCCATCTTATGCGCTAAGACTTCTCAATTTTTCATATTTCTAAGGTAATGATGTAATTCATTTTTCAATTTTTCATATTTCGTGTTTGCAAGCTATTGTCACGCGGTCTTATGATATGTGTACGATGTCAGTAAACTATTCTTAAAAGAACAACACTCTGTACAACATATAGATTAGCAACATCAGCATGTAAATATAGAATAGTTTTACCTGACACGATATCCGTTGAACTCAGGGTTAATCTTGAGGACTTGATACACTGTCACAGGAAAGAGGAGGAACGGGGTCTAACCTGACCCTAAACTGGGGTCCTAACTAATCCCTCACCTTGGAGGTACTGATAATGGTTCAGAGGTCCAAGTCTCCAGCCTAACCCTGTCTCCTATCAGTCCCTGAACCCTGTAATCAGTCCTAAGAAGGATTCTGATTACCACCAAAGGGATATGGGCTGATCTCTGCTAAATACACAGATTAGACATATAAGACAGACTGGAGAAAACACAGACTTGCATACACACTCAAACACAGAAGGAACATAAATGATCTGGGATATTAAACTCTAAGCAAGGTGAGCTTAAAACAACTAAGGAGCTCTTTAACTTAAGTCTATACAGATACAATCCTATCTGTGGTCTGCATGAAGAATTTCACTGGCAACTCCCAACACAGACAACCAGAGATTTAAAGGAAACCAATCAACAAATAATTAATTGCAGCCGGAAGAAACTGCACCCAGTCCCAGAACTGAGCACAGACAGAATTAACTCCCTAACTGCCAAACACAAAGAAACAGCAACTCAGCTGTGAGAAGTCAGAATGTGCAACCGCGACGATCTTCGTGGCGATGCACACATGACAGTACCCCCCCTTCTACGAGGGGCCTCCGGACCCTCAGGGCCAGGTTTGCCCGGGTGAGTTCTGTGGAAGGTCCGCACCAAACGATCTGCGTTAATGTCAGATGCAGGAACCCACGTCCTCTCCTCTGGACCATACCCCTTCCAATGCACCAAGTACTGAAGGGACCGGCGATTCAGACGTGAGTCAATGATCTTTGACACTTGAAACTCCAAGTTACCATTGACCACCACTGGAGGAGGAGGTAGAGGTGATGGTATGACTGGTGCCACGTACCTCTTAAGTAATGACTTGTGGAACACATTATGAATTTTAAACGTAGGAGGGAGGTCCAGACGAAATGCCACAGGATTAATTATGGAACTGATCCTGTACGGCCCGATGAATCTGGGGCCCAGCTTCCAGGAGGGAACTTTAAGTTTTATATTCCTGGTAGACAACCATACCAGATCGTTCACATTAAGATCTGGACCAGAAACTCTCCTCCTATCAGCCATACGTTTATAACGGTTCCCCATAGCACTCAGATTATTCAATACACCTCTCCACACTGAAGCAAGTGACGACGAGAAACGCTCCTCCTCAGGAACCCCAGAAGGGCCCCCCCCATTGAATGTACAAAACTGGGGATGAAAACCATATGCCCCAAAAAACGGGGACTTACCAGTGGACTCGCTCCGCCTGTTGTTAAGAGCGAACTCTGCCAGAGGCAAGAAAGAAGACCAGTCCTCCTGGTTCTCTGAGACAAAACACCGAAGATAAGTCTCTAGGCTTTGATTCAGACGCTCTGTCTGACCATTGGTCTGCGGATGAAAAGCCGAGGAAAATGACAATTGCATCCCCCGACGTAAACAAAATGCCCTCCAAAACTTGGACACAAACTGAGACCCCCTATCTGACACCACATCAGAAGGCAACCCATGAAGTCTCACAATCTCCCCAATGAACACCTGCGCCAGAGTTTTAGCATTAGGGAGGGCAGGAAGAGCAATGAAATGTGCCATCTTACTGAACCTGTCAACAACCACCAGTATGACAGTCTTCCCTGACGACTGAGGAAGGTCCGTGATGAAGTCCATAGACAAATGAGTCCATGGACGCTCCGGAAGTTTCAAGGGTAAGAGGGTCCCAGACGGACGGGTATGAGGGGTCTTAGAGCGAGCACAAACCCCACAGGACGCGACAAAAGTTAAAACATCTTTATTAACGTTAGGCCACCAAAACCGGCGAGAAAGGAGATCTAAAGTAGCCTTACTCCCTGGATGTCCTGCTAAAGCAGAATTATGATGTGCCTCAATAACCTTTTGTCTCAACTGATTTGGGACAAACAGTCTCCCTGGAGGTCCTGCAGGGGCGTCCCCCTGAGCCTCTAACACCTCCTCCTCAAGCTCAGAACATACAGCCGACACTACCACCCCCTCCTGAAGGATAGGAATCGGGTCATCCATTTTCCCGGCCCCTGGGAAACTGCGAGACAAGGCATCCGCCTTAACATTCTTAGATCCAGGGCGATAAGTGACAACAAAATTAAACCTGGTAAAAAACAACGACCATCGAGCTTGTCTGGAATTCAGACGCTTAGCAGATTCCAAATACAGCAGGTTCTTGTGATCAGTAATGACGGTGACCGGGTGGACTGCCCCCTCCAAAAAGTGACGCCATTCTTCAAAAGCCAACTTAATGGCCAAAAGTTCCCTATTGCCGATATCATAATTCCTTTCGGCGGACGACAATTTTTTAGAAAAGAAAGCGCACGGATGCCATTTACCAGGGGACGGACCCTGGGACAATATTGCACCCACCCCTACGTCAGACGCGTCCACCTCCACAACGAACGGTTGTGATGCATCTGGTTGGATGAGAACGGGTGCCGAAGCAAAACATTTTTTCAAAGAGGAAAAAGCTTGGCAAGCTTTGTCCGACCATTTAGAAAAATCCGTCCCTTTTGTTGTCATGTCAGTGAGAGGTTTGACAACAGATGAGAAATTACAAATAAATTTCCGGTAGTAGTTAGCAAACCCCAGAAAACGCTGCAGAGCCTTAAGATCCTCTGGCTGATCCCATTCAAGCACTGCTCTCACCTTTTCAGGGTCCATACGGAAACCGGAGGCTGACACCAAGAAACCCAAAAACTGAAGTTCCTGTACGGCGAATACACACTTTTCCAGTTTGGCGTATAGTTTATTGTCTCGCAAGATCTGCAACACCTGTCTCACATGCTCCTGGTGAGACACAAGATCTGGTGAGTAAATTAAAATGTCATCCAAATATACGACCACAAACAGCCCCACCAGATGACGAAAAATGTCATTAACAAAATGTTGGAATACTGCTGGTGCAGTAGTCAGACCAAAAGGCATGACAAGGTTCTCATAATGTCCCTCCGGCGTGTTAAACGCCGTTTTCCACTCATCCCCCTCTTTTATCCTAATCAGATTATACCCCCCCTGAGATCCAATTTAGAGAACCATTTGGCGCCAACAATTTGATTGAAGAGATCAGGAATCAGAGGGAGTGGATACGGATCTCGAACAGTAATCCGATTAAGTTCGCGGAAATCCAAGCAAGGGCGTAGGCCTCCATCTTTTTTCTTCACAAAGAAGAACCCCGCGGCCACTGGGGAAGATGAAGGTCTAATATGCCCTTTGGCCAGACTTTCCGAAATATAATCTTTCATAGCCTGCCTCTCAGGACCAGAAAGGTTATATAACCTAGCTTTAGGTAACTTAGCATCAGGAAGTAAATTAATAGAGCAGTCATACACGCGATGAGGAGGCAACTCCTGACACCCCTCCTCAGAGAACACATCCCCAAAGTCCTCCAAAAAAGGAGGCAAAGTACTAGGCACGACCGCACTGATGACTGTGTTCATGCAGTTACTTTTGCAAAACTCCCCCCATTGGCTTATATCTCTGGACTGCCAATTAATCACAGGGTTATGTTTAACCAACCAAGGAAGTCCCAACACAATAGGAGTAGGTAGACCCTCCAACACATAACAAGATAATTGTTCCCTATGTATTGCCCCTACCCGAAGGTCAATGTTATGAACCTCATGAACAAAGCTACCTTGGCCGAGAGGTCTGGCGTCAATGGAGAATATAGGGATCGGTTTGACCAATACACTCAGATGCATACCTTGAGCCTGAGCAAACTGAGCGTCAACCAGATTAGCCCCGGACCCACTATCAAGAAGAACAGAAAATCTCTCCACTCTCGTACCAACCACCACCTCCACTGGTACAAGGAACTGAGAAGAACTAGCGGACGAAATACATACTCCCAGGTTGTCGTCCACCACACAACCTGGGATTAACAGTTTTCCGGCGACTTTTTGCTCAACAAGGCACGGAATGGACATCCCCCAACAAAATGTCCCTCTTTCCCGCAGAAGAAACACCTTCTAGTCCTGCGGCGTACCGTCAATCCCCTCCTACGAAATGATGTCCCTCCCAACTGCATAGGCTCCTCCGAACAGACAAGGGGAACCTCAACATAAGGGACTTTAGTAGTAGGTGGAGTAACAACAGGGGGCGGAGTTACCTCGCACCTCTCCCGGAGCCGTCTATCAGTACGGATAGCTGGGCCATAGCAGCCTCCAGTGATGGAGGAGAATCATACTGAGCCAAAACGTCCTTTAATTTGTCAGAAAGCCCATGACAAAACTGGCTCCTAAGAGCTGGGTCATTCCACTGAGTATCTGTGGCCCATCTACGGAACTCAGAAGCAAATTCCTCCGCCGGACGATCTCCCTGCTGTATCTTACGTAATTTTGTCTCAGCAAGAGAGACCCGATCTGGGTCATCATATACCAAACCCAGGGCAGTAAAAAATCGATCTACTGACTGTAGAGCCGGGGATCCCGGAGGAAGGGAGAAGGCCCAGGATTGAGGGTCCCCTTGTAGGAGCGAGATAACAATTCCCACTCTCTGCTCTTCACTCCCTGATGATCGAGGCCGAAGCCGAAAATACAATTTACATGCTTCCCTGAAGGTAAAAAATTTGTCTCGCCCACCAGTGAACCTGTCCGGGAGAGCTACTTTAGGTTCAAATCTGGTTTGCTCCGAGGGAGACAAAACTTTGGACTTAATGTCCGTCAGCTCCATGGATAATCCCTGCAACTGCAGAGCCAGCTGGGCTACTGGATCCATGGCAACTGGGAATAATTTTATGGGCCAGTGAAAATGTCACGCGGTCTTATGATATGTGTACGATGTCAGTAAACTATTCTTAAAAGAACAACACTCTATACAACATATAGATTAGCAACATCAGCATGTAAATATAGAATAGATTTACCTGACACGATATCCGTTGAACTCAGGGTTAATCTTGAGGACTTGATACACTGTCACAGGAAAGAGGAGGACCGGGGGTCTAACCTGACCCTAAACTGGGGTCCTAACTAATCCCTCACCTTGGAGGTACTGATAATGGTTCAGAGGTCCAAGTCTCCAGCCTAACCCTGTCTCCTATCAGTCCCTGAACCCTGTAATCAGTCCTAAGAAGGATTCTGATTACCACCAAAGGGATATGGGCTGATCTCTGCTAAATACACAGATTAGACATATAAGACAGACTGGAGAAAACACAGACTTGCATACACACTCAAACACAGAAGGAACATAAATGATCTGGGATATTAAACTCTAAGCAAGGTGAGCTTAAATCAACTAAGGAGCTCTTTAACTTAAGTCTATACAGATACAATCCTATCTGTGGTCTGCATGAAGAATTTCACTGGCAACTCCCAACACAGACAACCAGAGATTTAAAGGAAACCAATCAACAAATAATTAATTGCAGCCGGAAGAAACTGCACCCAGTCCCAGAACTGAGCACAGACAGAATTAACTCCCTAACTGCCAAACACAAAGAAACAGCAACTCAGCTGTGAGAAGTCAGAATGTGCAACCGCGACGATCTTCGTGGCGATGCACACATGACAGCTATAGCGCTACAGTGTGCTACCTTTTCTTCTTGTATGCATATGAGTTGGTGACTCTAGGTTTAGCACCTGTTCACACTGAATCTAAGTTTGGATGTGCCGGTCAGTTTTTTGATATGTATTCATTTACCTTCTGCCTGAGCACTCCACCTGGTGGTCACAGGCCTTTTAATTACAGCAGGTTCATCCACCCTCCACAGAGATGTAGATTTTAGTCTGAAAAGAGGATTCATAGGTTCCCATGCAGACAGACTTTTCTAAAGCGAGGATAGGCATTAGTTAGGGACCTGATATACGAGAAGAGCCTTGACGTGGCTATCAGGCTCACATAATTTGGCCATCTTATGCGCTAAGACTTCTCAATTTTTCATATTTCTAAGGTAATGATGTAATTCATTTTTCATATTTTTCATATTTCGTGTTTGCAAGCTATAGCGCTACAGTGTGCTACCTTTTCTTCTTGTATGTATATGAGTTGGTGACTCTAGGTTTAGCACCTGTTCACACTGAATCTAAGTTTGGATGTGCCGGTCAGTTTTTTGATATGTATTCATTTACCTTCTGCCTGAGCACTCCACCTGGTGGTCACAGGCCTTTTAATTACAGCAGGTTCATCACCCCTCCACAGAGATGTAGATTTTAGTCTGAAAAGAGGATTCATAGGTTCCCATGCAGACAGACTTTTCTAAAGCGAGGATAGGCATTAGTTAGGGACCTGATATACGAGAAGAGCCTTGACGTGGCTATCAGGCTCACATAATTTGGCCATCTTATGCGCTAAGACTTCTCAATTTTTCATATTTCTAAGGTAATGATGTAATTCATTTTTCATATTTTTCATATTTCGTGTTTGCAAGCTATAGCGCTACAGTGTGCTACCTTTTCTTCTTGTATGTATATGAGTTGGTGACTCTAGGTTTAGCACCTGTTCACACTGAATCTAAGTTTGGATGTGCCGGTCAGTTTTTTGATATGTAAAGTTAGGGTTAGGGTTGGGGCTAAAGTTAGGATTAGGGTTAGGGTTGGGATTAGGTTTAAGGGTGTGTTAGGGTAAGGTTGTGGTTAGGTTTATGGTTAGGGTTGGGACTAAGGTTAGGGGTGTGTTGGGGTTAGGGTTGGAGTTAGAATTGGGGGGTTTCCACTGTTTAGGCACATCAGGGGCTCTCCAAACGCGTCTGATCTCAATTCCAGCCAATTCTGCGTTGAAAAAGTCAAACGGTGCTCCTTCACTTCTGAGCTCTGCCATGAGTCCAAACAAAAAAACACCAGAAATACAGTCAAAAGTCCAAAAATACAAATTTTATTAAATTTAAAATAGACTATGATAGATAAATGGCAAGGAGGGGAAATTGTGACCACAAATGCACATAGCAAAAACACAGGGCTAAGGAGAGTAACATGACCTCTGCAAATTCAAAGAAAAAGTATAGTCAAAAACAATAGTCATATACTATGCAATAGGTATTGATAACACTGTCCAGCTGTGATGACACCAAAGCCACAGTTTACCTCAGCCCACATGATGTGTGGCATTTTGTAAATGAGGTGGGCAGGAGCACATGTACACTGGAGAGTCAACACAGGGTGAGGAAGGAGTGTTTGCTTCACTCTGAAACGCGCGTCGGGGAGGGCCTGGAGACTGCTGACCCCTGCACCCTTGTAATTATTATACTGTATATTTTTTGTTACCATATATCTATGCTGGGGCAGGTTGTGAAACCACTGCCCGTTAAATTACTTGGTAATTTTCCATAACCTGTGTTGACTCTCCAGTGTACATGTGCTCCTGCCCACCTCATTTACAAAATGCCACACATCATGTGGGCTGAGGTAAACTGTGGCTTTGGTGTCATCACAGCTGGACAGTGTTATCAATACCTATTGCACAGTATATGACTATTGTTTTTGACTATACTTTTTCTTTGAATTTGCAGAGGTCATGTTACTCTCCTTAGCCCTGTGTTTTTGCTATGTGCATTTGTGGTTACAATTTCCCCTCCTTGCCATTTACCTGTTATAGTCTATTTTAAATGTAATAAAATTTGTATTTTTGGACTTTTGACTGTATTTCTGGTGTTTTTTTGCTATGCTATTTGCAGTTGGTCTGTTATAATATAGAGGCATCCATGTGTGGGGATATTATTCCTAGTCTGTATATCAGACATTATACTGTTCACACATTGAAATTGCTTCCTTCACTTTACTCATCATGAGTCCAAACAGTAGTTTACCCCCACATATGGGGTATGAGCGTACTCAGGACAAATTGCACAATAACTCTTGGGCTATGGTTCCACGGTCCGGAACCATAGCGCTTTTGACGGAGCGGAAATTCCGCTCCGTCTAAGCCCCGCCCCCTTTCTGACGCGCGCTCTTTCCGGAGGTGTTCAGGACACCTCCGGAACACCTCCGGAAAGAGCGCAGGGCTACATAGCCCTGTGTTAATTATGTTGCGGCGACGCACCGTCGCCGCAATACGCGAGGACATGCTGCGGTCTGAAAAGACGCGCCGCATGTCCGTTTACGCAGGTTTGCCACCTGCGTATTGTTACGCATAGTGGAGACGGGATTTCTTGAAATCCCCTCCACTATGCTGTAACATCTGGACGCTGCGTGTTTGGCACTGCGCCAGCGCACAGCGCCAAACACGCAGCGTTTCCTGACCGTGGAAACTCACCCTTGGGGTCCAATTTCTTCTGTTACCCTTAGGAAAATAAAAAATTGGGGGCGAAAATATCGTTTTTGTAAAAAAAAAATAAAATGATTATTTTGCTTTTACGTCTGTGCTTTATAAACTTCTGTGAAACACTTGGGGCTTCATAGAGCTCACTACACATCTAGATAAGTTCCTTGTGGGGTCTATTTTCCAAAATGGGGTCAATTGTGGGGGGTTTCCACTGTTTAGGCACATCAGGGGCTCTCCAAATGCGACATGACGCCCCCAGACCATTCCATCAAAGTCTGCAATCCAAAACGTCACTACTTCCCTTCCGAGCCCCGACGTGTGCCCATACAGTAGTTTTCTCCCACATATGGGGTATCAGCGTACTCAGGACAAATTGCACAACAACTTTTGGGGCCAATTTCTCCTGTTACCCTTGTGAAAATAAAATATTGGGGGCGAAAAAAATCATTTTTGTAAAAAAAAAAGGATTTTTTATTTTTACGACTGTACGTTATAGACTTCTGTGAAGCACTTCGGGGTTCAAAGTGCTCACCACACATCTAGATAAGTTCCTTGTGGGGTCTATTTCATCAAAGTCTGCAATCCAAAACGTCACTACTTCCCTTCCGAGCCCTGACATGTGCCCATACAGTAGTTTTCTCCCACATATGGGGTATCAGCGTACTCAGGACAAATAGGACAACAACCTTTGGGGTCTAATTTCTCCTGTTACCCTTGGGAAAATAAAAAGTTGGAGACTAAAAGATCATGTTTGTGGAAAAAATATGTTTTTTTTTTATTTTCATGCTCGGGCGTTATAAACTTTTGTGAAACACCTGGGGGTTCAAAGTTCTCACCACACATCTAGATAAGTTCCTTGAGGGGTCTAGTTTCCAAAATGGTGTCATTTGTGGGGGGTTTCCACTGTTTAGGCAGGTCAGGAGCTCTCCAAACACGACATGGCGTCCAGCCAATTCTGCGCTGAAAAAGTCAAACGGCGCTCCTTCCCTTCCGAGCTCTGCCATGCACCCAAACAGTGGTTTACCCCCACATATGGGTATCAGCGTACTCAGGACAAATTGCACAATAACTTTTGGGGTCTTGTTACCCTTGGGAAAATAAAAATTGGGGTGAAAAGATTATTTTTGTGGCATAAATATGATTTTTTATTTTTACGGCTGTACGTTATAAACTTCTGTGAAGCACTTCGGGGTTCAAAGTGCTCACCACACATCTAGATAAGTTCCTTGTGGGGGGATTCCACTGTTTAGGCACATCAGGGGCTCTCCAAACGCGACATGATGCCTGCAGAACATTCCATCAAAGTCTGCAATCCAAAGCGTCACTACTTCCCTTCCGAGCCCTGACGTGTGCCCATACAGTAGTTTTCTCCCACATATGGGGTATCAGCGTACTCAGGACAAATTGCACAACAACTTTTGGGGTCCAATTTCTCCTGTTACCCTTGTGAAAATAAAATATTGGGGGCGAAAAAATCATTTTTGTAAAAAAAAAATGATTTTTTATTTTTACGGCTGTACGTTATAAGCTTCTGTGAAGCACTTCAGGGTTCAATGTGCTCACCACACATCTAGATAAGTTCCTTGGGGGGTCTATTTTCCAAAATGGGGTCACTTGTGGGGGATTTACAGTGTTTAGGCACATCAGAGGCTCTCCAAACACGACATGACGCCCGCAGAACATTCCATCAAAGTCTGCAATCCAAAACATCACTACTTCCCTTCCGAGCCCTGACGTGTGCCCAGGGCCGTATTTAGAGTTTCTGCTGCCCTAGGCACTTTTCGTTCTGCCTCCCCCATTGGTGAGTATGACTAATGCAGACACTGTCGGCAGTGACTTAGGCTACTTGCACGTCAGTGATTTTTGCCATTCGCGGCAGATCCGGCAGTTTTTCCGCATCTGCCATGTAACGGATCACTTATGGCAACACTGCATTCGGCCTCATTCATTCCCTATGCGACTTGCAGACATGTGCGACACTTGCAGTTTTGACGCGATCCTGCAAATCCGATACTTGCAGCAACGGAAAATAAAATGCTACTAGCAGTGTTTTCTTTGCCTCACAGCAAGTGCCGCACATGTTTGCAAGTCCCATAGGGAATGAATGAGGCCAAATCTATGTGTGTGCCCATGTAGCTCTTTCAAAGACAGTGGTTTCCTACCACACTCAAAAGACATACAAATAGGATGTTTAGATTGTGAGCCCCAATGGAGACAGTGTTGATGATGTCTGTAAAGTGCTGTGGAGCTAATAGCGCAATATCAGTGAATAAATATTATTCTTAATATCAGGTTACAATACCAGGATCTGAGGATTTTCTGTTTCGAGGTCAAGCGCTCTCT
Organism: Oophaga sylvatica; assembly: GCA_033576555.1. Lineage (NCBI taxonomy): Eukaryota > Metazoa > Chordata > Amphibia > Anura > Dendrobatidae > Oophaga > Oophaga sylvatica. The sequence continues at coordinate 211,112,097 of JARQOD010000006.1, read as the reverse complement.
GATGTGATGTTGCTGCCTGTCTCGTTGCCTTCCTCTTTTGACACTGCAGTGTGGTGGACAAGAAAACATTAACTGGTTAACAGCAAGAAGTCTGGTGTCTGTGTACTAACTGAACTAGAAACTCTCCCCACACCATGTCCAGCAGACATTGGAGGATTACTAGATGGATTTTATTATTCTATTACTGCCCAGTCTCTGACTAAGGCCTTATTCATATGTCTGGGTGTACACAGATACTTACATATAAATCTGGACAATTTATCTTATAGATCTCCCGGTATATTATTTATTATAGATCTATAATATATAATGTACAAGGAGACCTATAGTATAAAATGTCCAGAATTATCTGTAATATGTGATGTACAATCTATTATATATAATGTCCAGGGTGATCTATAATATATAATGCTCAGGTAGTAGATTTATAATAATGGACAGTCCAGGCAAATCTATACTATATAATGTCCAGAGGCAGAGATATATTTAGGGTACGTTTCCATGTTCAGGCAACGCTGCGGGTTGGACGCTGAGACTAGCCCAGAGTCCAATCCGCAGAGTCCAGATGTTACAGCATAGTGGAGGGGATTTTATGAAATCCTATATCCACTATGCGTACAAAGATGCAGGTGGCAGACCTGCGTATATGCACATGTGGCGCGTCTTTCTAGACCGCAGCATGTCTATTTATCTCGCGGAGACGCTCAGTCTACGCAAAATAAATAACACCATCCTGTGTATAGGATGCGGTGATTCCACACGGTTCAATGAACACATGTGGAATCACCGCGCGTACAAAAGCTTAGGATGGAGCTGTGTCCTCTCTGCAGCATTTCCTGAACGTGAAAACATAGCCTTAGGGTATGTGCACACATTGCAGATTTGTCTGCAGAAGTTTCCGTACATAATCCGCATCTATTGACAGAAAACACTGGTGCGTATTTGATGCGTTTTTTACATGTGGATTTGTATGCCTTTTTGTAAGCTAAATAAAGATGTTATTTAACAAAAAAAAAAATTTGTGATGTCATTTCTGTCCAACCGCCTCTTTTAAATTAGTCCAGCGCTCATTCCCCCAGCGCTCATTCCCCACCTCAGCGCTCATTCCCCCAGCGTTCATTCTCCACCTCAGCGCTCATTCCCCCACACTGCCCCAGCGCTCATTCCCCACCTCAGCGCTCATTCCCCTCAGTGCTCATTCCCCACCTCAGCGCTCATTCCCCACCCCAGCGCTCATTCCCCACCTCAGTGCTCATTCTCCCAGCGCTCATTCCCCAGCGCTCATTCCCCACCTCAGAGCTCATTCCCCACCTCAGAGCTCATTCCCCCAGCGCTCATTCCTCCCCAGTGCTCATTCCTCCCCAGCGCTCATTCTCCCCAGCGCAGCACTCAATCCCCACCTCAGCCCTCATTCCCCTCTAGCGCTCATTCCTCCCCAGTGCTCATTCCTCCCCAGAGCTCATTCTCCCCCAGCGCAGCACTCAATCCCCACCTCAGCGCTCATTCTCCCCAGCCCTCATTCCCAACCTCAGCGCTCATTCCCCAAGCGCTCATTCCCCCTCTCAGTGCTCATTCCCCACCCCAGCACTCATTTCTCCCCCCCAGCGCTCACTGCCCACCAGCGCTCACTCCCCCAGTGCTCACTGCCCCCACCACGCTCACTGACCCACAGCGCTCACTGCCCCCACAGCGCTCACTGCCCCCACAGCGCTCACTGCCCCCACAGCGCTCACTGCTCCCACAGCACTCACTGCCCCCCCAGCCCCAGCGTTCACTGCCCCCCCAGCCCCAGCGTTCACTGCCCCCCAGCCCCAGTGTTCACTGCCCCCCCAGCCCCAGCGTTCACTGTCCCCCCCAGCCCCAGAGTTCACTGTCCCCCCCGCCCCAGCGCTCACTGTCCCCCCCTAGCCCCAGCGTTCACTGTCCCCCCCAGCCCCAGCGTTCACTGTCCCCCCCAGCCCTCACTGCCTCCCCCCAGCCCCAGCACTCACTCTCTCCCCCCCAGCCCCAGCGTTCACTGTCCCCCCAGTCCCAGCGCTCACTGTCTCCCCCCCAGCCCCAGCACTCACTCTCTCCCCCCCAGCCCCAGCGTTCACTGTCCCCCCAGTCCCAGCACTCACTGTCTCCCCCCCAGCGTTCACTGTCCCCCCAGCCCCAGCGTTCACTGTCTCCCCCCAGCATTCACTGTCCCCCCTCAGCCCCAGCGCTCACTGTCTCCCCCCCAGAGCTCACTCTCTCCCCCCCAGCATTTACTGTCTCCCCCTAGCGTTCACTGTACCCCCCAGCCCCAGCGCTCACTGTCTCCCCCCCAGCGTTCACTGTCCCCCCCTAGCCCCAGCGTTCACTGTCTCCCCCCAGCGTTCACTGTCCCCTCCCAGCCCAGCGCTCACTGTCTCCCCCCCAGCCCCAGCGTTCACTGTCCCCCCCAGCCCTCACTGTCTCCCCCCCAGCCCCAGCGTTTACTGCACTCCCTGCTCATTCCTCCCCCATTATCATACTCACCTCCTCCATCCTCCTGCTGCCTGCAGCTCCGATGGTCCAGCGCTGACATCCTGTTCCTGTATGAGCGTGCGGACCACTGGTGGCGCCGCTCATTAAGGTCATGAATATGGACGCCACGCCTATGAGAGTGGAGTGGCATCCATATTCATGACCTTAATGAGCGGTGCCACCAGTGGTCCGCGCGCTCATACAGGAAGATGTCGGCGCTGGAAAATTGGAGCTGCAGGCAACAGGAGGACGGAGGAGGTGAGTATGATGAGGGGTCCAATTTCTCCTGTTACCCTTAGGAAAATAAAAAGTTGGAGACTAAAAGATCATGTGTTGTGAATGGGTTTGAGATGAGTTCTGAGCAGAGGCTCCCTCTGGTGGTTACAAGCGGTACTAGTGAGGATTGGGAATCAGGTGTTACTGATTGGTCTTATTTAAGGGAATCATTTTCCCATCAGGGTTGCCGGTGATCAATTGTTCTGGTCTGAATCCTTCTTTCCAGTTTCCCTTGTAGCCTGCTGTGTTGTGTCTGCATCTCCTGCTATCAGATAAGACAATTTCTTATTTTGTGTTTTTGCTATATTTTTGCATTTTGTCCTGCACTTCTGTGGGGGCCTTCTGGGTCCCTCCGGGGGCTTTTGCCTTCTCAGTTTAGTCCAGCCACTGTGTTTTGTACTTTTGCTTTTTGCAGTTTTTTCAGTGGCTGCTGTTTTGTTTTTGTTACACCAGAGAACTAATTTAGGTGGTAGAGGTCGTGTGATCTCAGGTGATTTTGAAATTAGTAGAGTTGGTGTTTTTCAGGGTTTTCTGAGATTGCAGTAAGTACCCTTCCTGTCCTTTTCTATTTAGATAGTTTGGGCCCCAGCGTTTGCTCATACTATTTTCTTTCTGTGTCAGTATTTCCTCTTGTCTAACCGCCATTACATGTTTGGGGGCTTTCTATTATCTTTGGGGTTCTGCTCCGGGGCAGATAGCTTTCCTATTTCTATCTTTAGGTGTAGTTAGTTTCTCAGGCTGTGACGAGGCGTCTAGGACCAACGTAGGAACGCTCCACGGCTGCCTCTAGTTGCGGTGGTTAGTCAGGGTACTGCAATCTCATAGATTCCAACTGCTCTGGTGTATTTCCTTTTTTACCTGCACTCCTCAGCTACCGTAACATAACAGTATCACCGGCCATAAAAATTGTATGGTACTCACAGAAGGGAAAAAATATTTTGAAGGAAGAAAAGTTGTCAGAGATATTTTTCTGTTTGTTGCATTTTTTTTTTTTTTTTTTTTCCCTCTGTATCTCTGGGTGCTGGGGAGGATCTTTTCTCCCAATGGAGTTTGCACAGTTGTCTGGCCGTGTGGATCAGCTTGCCACTGAGGTTCGGAGTATTGCTGCATATCTTGCTAGGTTGCCTGTTGTGGAACCTAGGATCCCCATGCCAGATTTGTTTTCAGGGGATCGAGCTAAGTTTCAGAATTTCAAAAATAATTGTAAATTGTTTCTTGCCTTAAAATCTAAGTCCTCAGGAAACGCAGCGCAGCAGGTTCAAATTGTCATCTCTCTCCTGCGCGGCGATCCTCAGGATTGGGCTTTTTCCCTCACACCTGGGGATCCTGTTTTGAGTGATGTTGATGCATTTTTTCAGGCTTTGGGGTTATTGTACGATGAGCCTAATGTCACTGATCAAGCTGAAAAAGCCTTGTTGGCATTAAATCAGGGGCTTGATGACGCTGAGTTATACTGTCAGAGATTCCGTAGGTGGGCAGTCCTGACCAAATGGAATGACGACGCTTTGGCGGCCCTTTTCCGGAAGGGTCTGTCGGATAATGTAAAGGATGTTATGGTGGGATTCCCTGTCCCCTCTGGTCTCAATGATTCTATGTCATTAGCGATTCAAATTGACAGACGTTTGCGTGAGCGGAGAAGTATGCGTGGAGTGGTGTTGCCTTGTGAGCCAGCTGCTGAGCCCATGCAGTGTGATGGAGTGGTGTCTGGGGCACAGCGTCATGAGTTTCGAAAGCGCAATGGGTTATGTTTCTACTGTGGTGATGCCTCTCATGCTATTTCAGTCTGCCCTAAGCGGGGAAGACGTTTTGCACGCTCAGTTGTCTTGGGTAGTGTTCAGACTAAGTTTTTATTAACTGTCACTCTGATATGCTCTCTGTCCTCATTTTCTGCTCAGGCTTTCGTTGATTCTGGAGCAGCTATTAACCTGATGGATTATGATTTTGCTAAACGTTGTGGATTTCCCTTGATACCCCTACAGAAGTCTATTCCCCTACTGGGGATCGATTCTACCCCTTTGGCTGAGAATAAACCCAGTTTTCTACTCAGGTGATAATGAGGGTTGAACCTGATCACCAGGAGTGCTGCAAATTTTTGGTTCTATATAATCTGCATGACATTATCGTGCTGGGTTTCCCTTGGTTACAGTCTCATAATCCTGTTTTGGATTGGAAATCTGTGTCTGTAACCAGTTGGGGCTGCCAATGTGTTAATACCAACACTCCTGTTTTTTCTGCCTCCCCCCAGGCTGAGGATGTTCCTGACTTTTTGTTTGATTTTTCTGATGTGTTTAGCGAAAGTAAATCTGCATCCTTACCTCCCCATAGGAGCTATGACTGCGCTATTGAATTAGTGCCAGGTAGTAAATTCCCTAAGGGTCGCCTTTTTAACTTGTCTGTACCTGAACATGACGCTATGCGGTCTTATATCAAGGAATCATTGGAGAAGGGTCATATCAGACCATCCTCTTCACCCTTAGGTGCCGGTTTTTTCTTTGTGGCCAAAAAAGATGGTTCATTAAGGCCGTGTATTGATTATCGTCTCTTGAACAATATTACTGTGAAATATCAATACCCGTTACCCTTGATTTCTGACCTGTTTTCCAGGGTGAAAAACGCTACTTGGTTTACCAAGCTTGACCTCAGGGGGGCGTATAACCTTATTCGCATTAAGCACGGGGATGAATGGAAGACGGCATTTAACACCCCTGAAGGGCATTTTGAGTACCTTGTGATGCCCTTTGGGCTCACTAATGCTCCTTCCGTCTTCCAGTCCTTCATGAATGACATTTTCAGGGATTTTGTGGACAAGTTTCTGATTGTTTATTTGGATGATATCTTGATTTTTTCTAATGACTGGGACTCTCATGTGAAACATGTTCGAACTGTATTCCAGATTTTGAGAGAGAATGCTCTGTATGTGAAGGGATCAAAGTGTCTTTTTGGCGTACAGAAGATCTCATTTCTGGGATTCATTTTGTCCCCATCTGTTATTGAAATGGACCCGGTCAAGGTTCAGGCCATCTGTGATTGGGTCCAACCTACTTCATTAAAGGCTCTTCAGAGATTTTTGGGTTTTGCCAATTTTTATCGTAAATTTATTGGTAATTTCTCTGTTATTGTTAAACCATTAACTGATTTGACCAGAAAGGGTTCTGATGTGGTGAATTGGCCTCCTGAGGCAGTCTCTGCGTTTCAGGAACTTAAGCAGAGATTCACTTCTGTCCTGTTCTACGGCAGCCTGATGTTTCTCTGCCATTTCAGGTGGAGGTTGATGCCTCTGAAATTGGGGCAGGTGCCGTTTTGTCCCAAAAAGATCCAGAGACCTCTAAAAGTAACCCTTGTGCCTTTTTCTCTCGAAAATTTTCTCCTACTGAACGTAATTATGACGTGGGTAATCGGGAGTTATTGGCCATGAAGTGGGCTTTTGAAGAGTGGAGACATTGGCTGGAGGGAGCCAAACATCAGGTGGTGGTCCTTACGGACCATAAGAATCTGGTCTATCTGGAATCTGCCAAGCGACTCAATCCTAGACAGGCCAGGTGGGCCTTGTTTTTCACACGTTTTAATTTTGTGGTTTCCTTTCTTCCTGGCACTAAGAATGTTAAGGCGGATGCCCTCTCGAGGAGTTTCCTTGCGGACTCTCCTGAGCTATCTGATCCCTCTGTTATTTTGAAGGAGGGTGTAGTTCTTTCCGCCATCTCGCCTAATTTGAGACTTGCTCTGGAGGGGTGTCAGGAGGATAGGCCCGAGCGCTGCCCTGTTGGAAAATTGTTTGTCCCGGACCAATGGAAAAAGAGTGTGATGTCTGAGATTCATTGTTCCGCATTGGCTGGGCATCCCGGAATTTTTGGTACCAGAGACTTGGTTAGTCGGTCCTTTTGGTGGCCTACCTTGTCTCGCGATGTCAGGGAATTTGTGCAGTCCTGCGGGACTTGCTCTCGCTCCAAGCCTTGCTCTCGCTCTAGTGGTTTGTTGATGCCATTGCCTGTGCCCAAGAGACCATGGACCCATATCTCTATGGATTTCATTTCCGATCTTCCTGTTTCTCAGAGAATGACCACCATCTGGGTAATTTGTGATAGGTTTTCCAAAATGATACATCTTGTGCCATTACCTAAGTTGCCTTCCTCCTCTGAATTGGTGCCGTTGTTCCTTCAGCACGTGGTTCGTTTACACGGCATTCCTGAGAACATTGTGTCTGACAGAGGAGTCCAGTTTGTTTCCAGATTTTGGAGGACTTTTTGTTCTAAACTGGGTGTTCAATTGTCTTTCTCCTCGGCATTTCATCCTCAGACCAATGGTCAAACTGAGAGAACAAACCAGACATTGGAGACTTATCTAAGATGCTTTGTGTCTGCTGATCAGGATGACTGGGTCTCTTTTTTGCCTTTGGCTGAGTTTGCTCTTAATAATAGGGCTAGCTCTGCCACTTTGATGTCTCCGTTTTTCTGTAATTCTGGGTTTCACCCTCGATTTTCTTCAGGACAGACGGAGGCTTCTGTCTGTCCAGGTGTTGACTCTGTTGTTGAGCGTATGCAGCAGATTTGGGACCAGGTAGTGGAGAGGTTGTCCCTCTCTCAGGAGAAGGCCCAGCGGTTTGCTAACCGGCATAGGACTGATGGTCCTCGGTTTAAAGTGGGGGACTTGGTCTGGTTGTCCTCAAAGAATATTCCTATGAGAGTAGCATCTCCTAAATTTAAGCCTAGGTTCATTGGACCTTATAAGATCATGGAGATTATTAATCCTGTTTCTTTTCGTTTGCTTCTTCCAGGGACATTTAAGATCCATAACGTGTTCCACAAGTCCTTGTTGAAGAGGTTTGTTGAGCCAGTGGTTCCTGCTGCTGTGCCTCCTGACCCTGTTTTGGTTGAGGGCAATCTGGAGTATGTGGTTGAGAAAATATTGGATTCTCGTTTTTCTAGACGAAGACTCCAGTATTTGGTTAAATGGAGAGGTTATGGTCAGAAGATAATTCTTGGGTGTTTGCTTCGGACATCCATGCTAGGAGACTTATCCGTGCGTATCATAGAACTCATCCTGACCGACCTGGTTGCTCAAATGAGGGTTCGGTGACCCCTCCTCAAGGGGGGGTACTGTTGTGAATGGGTTTGAGATGAGTTCTGAGCAGAGGCTCCCTCTGGTGGTTACAAGCGGTACTAGTGAGGATTGGGAATCAGGTGTTACTGATTGGTCTTATTTAAGGGAATCATTTTCCCATCAGGGTTGCCGGTGATCAATTGTTCTGGTCTGAATCCTTCTTTCCAGTTTCCCTTGTAGCCTGCTGTGTTGTGTCTGCATCTCCTGCTATCAGATAAGACAATTTCTTATTTTGTGTTTTTGCTATATTTTTGCATTTTGTCCTGCACTTCTGTGGGGGCCTTCTGGGTCCCCTCCGGGGGCTTTTGCCTTCTCAGTTTAGTCCAGCCACTGTGTTTTGTACTTTTGCTTTTTGCAGTTTTTTCAGTGGCTGCTGTTTTGTTTTTGTTACACCAGAGAACTAATTTAGGTGGTAGAGGTCGTGTGATCTCAGGTGATTTTGAAATTAGTAGAGTTGGTGTTTTTTCAGGGTTTTCTGAGATTGCAGTAAGTACCCTTCCTGTCCTTTTCTATTTAGATAGTTTGGGCCCCAGCGTTTGCTCATACTATTTTCTTTCTGTGTCAGTATTTCCTCTTGTCTAACCGCCATTACATGTTTGGGGGCTTTCTATTATCTTTGGGGTTCTGCTCCGGGGCAGATAGCTTTCCTATTTCTATCTTTAGGTGTAGTTAGTTTCTCAGGCTGTGACGAGGCGTCTAGGACCAACGTAGGAACGCTCCACGGCTGCCTCTAGTTGCGGTGGTTAGTCAGGGTACTGCAATCTCATAGATTCCAACTGCTCTGGTGTATTTCCTTTTTTACCTGCACTCCTCAGCTACCGTAACATAACATCATGTTTGTGGATAAAATATGATTTTTTTATTTTCATGCTCGGGCATTATAAACTTTAGTAAAACACCTGGAGGTTCAAGGTTCTCACCAAACATCTAGATAAGTTCCTTGAGGGGTATCAGCATATTCAGGACAAATTGCACAATAACTTTTGGGGTCTTGTTACCCTTGGGAAAATAAAAATTGGTGTGAAAAGACTATTTTTGTGGAAAAAATATGATTTTTTATTTTTACGGCTGTACGTTATAATATCTGTGAAGCACTTCGGGTTCAAAGTGCTCACCACACATCTAGATAAGTTCCTTGTGGGGTCTATTTTCCAAAATGGGGTCACTTGAGGGTGTTTACACTGTTTAGGCACATCAGGGGCTCTCCAAACGTGACATGACGCCCGCAGAACATTCCATCAAAGTCTGCAATCCAAAACGTCACTACTTCCCTTCCGAGCCCTGATGTGTGCCCATACAGTAGTTTTCTCCCACATATGGGGTATCAGCGTACTCAGGACAAATTTGGCAACAACTGTTGGGGTCCAATTTCTCCTGTTACCCATGGGAAAATAAAAAGTTGGAGACTAAAAGATCATGTTTGTGGAAAAAATATGATTTTTTTTATTTTCATGCTCTGGCGTTATAAACTTTAGTGAAACACCTGGGGATTCAAAGTTCTCACCACACATCTAGATAGGTTCCTTGAGGGGTTTAGTTTCGAAAATGGTGTCATTTGTGGGTGGTTTCCACTGTTTAGGCAGATCAGGAGCTCTCCAAACACGACATGGCGTCCAGCCAATTCTGCGTTGAAAAAGTCAAACGGCGCTCCTTCCCTTCCGAGCTCTGCCATGCTCCCAAACAGTGGTTTACCCCACATATGGGGTATCAGTGTACTCAGGACAAATTGCACAATAAATTTTGGGGTCTTGTTACCCTTGGGAAAATAAAAATTGGGGTGAAAAGATCATTTTTGTGGAAAAAATATGATTTTTTAATTTTACGACTCTACGTTATAAACTTGTGTGAAGCACTTGGGGGTTCAAATTGCTCACCACAGATATAGATCAGATATAGATTTATATAGATATAAATACCTTAGGGGGTCTAGTTTCAAAAATGGGGTCACTTGTGGGGGTTTCCACTGTTTAGGCACGTCAGGGGCTCTTCAAATGCAACATGGCATCCAATCTTAATTCCAGCCAATTTTGGTTGGAAAAAGTCAAATGGTGCTCCTTCCATTCCGAGCTCTACCGTGCGCCCAAACAGTGGTTTCCCCCCACATATGGGGTATCAGCATACTCAGGACAAATTGGACAACAACTTTTGTGGTCCAATTTCTCCTGTTACCCTTGAGAAAATAAAAAATTGGTGACTAAAAGATAATTTTTGTGGGAAAAAAAATAGGATTTTTTATTTTCATGCCTGGGCATTATAAACTTGTATAAAGCACTTGGGGGTTCAAAGTGCTCACCACAGATCTAGATAAGTTCCTTAGGGTCTAGTTTCCAAAATGGGGTCACTTGTGGGGGGTTTCCACTGTTTAGGCACATCTGGGGCACTGCAAATGAAACATGACCCCATCAACATCTGCATTCCAAAACGTTATTACTTCCTTTCCAAGCCCTGCCGTGCGCCCAAACAGTTCCCCCCCACATATGGGGTGTCAGCGTTCTCAGGACAAATTGGACAATAACTTTTGGGGTCCAATTTCCTTGGGAAAAATCAAAAATTTGGGACTAAAAAATTATTTTTGTGGAAAATTGTTTATTTTTTTTCACACCCAGGCATTATAAACTTTTGTGAAGCACTTTGGGGTTTTAAGTGCTCACAACAGATCTAGATAAGTTCCATAGGGGGTCTAGTTTCCAAAATGGTGTCACTTGTGGGGGTTTCCACTGTTTAGGCGCATCAGAGGCTCTCCAAACGCGACATGGCGTCTAATCTCTATTGCAGCCAATTTTGGTTTGAAAAGTCAAACGGCACTCCTTCCCTTACGAGCTCTGCCGTGTGCCCAAACAGTGGTTTTCCCAACATATGCGGTATTGGCGTACTCAGGAGAATTTGCACAACAACTTTATCTGTCCATTTTCTCCTTTTACCCTTGTGAAAATGAAAAAAGTTTGTAAAAGATCATTTTTGTGACTAAAAAGTTAAATATTCATTTTTTCCTTCCACGTTGCTTCAGCTCCTGTGAAGCACCTGAAGGGTTAATAAACTTCTTGAATGTGGTTTTGAGTACCTTGAGGGGTGCAGTTTTTAGAATGGTGTCACTTTTGGGTATTTTCTGCCATATAGACCTCTCAAAGTGACTTCAAATGTGAGGTGGTCCCTAAAAAAAATGGCTTTGTAAATTTTGTTGTAAAAATGAGAAATCGCTGGTCAACTTTTAACCCTTATAATTTCCTAATAAAAAAAAATTTTGTTCCAAAATTGTGCTGATGTAAAGTAGACATGTGGGAAATGTTATTTATTAACTATTTTGTGTGACATATTTCTCTTTTTTAAGGGAATAAAAATTCAAAGTTTGAAAATTGCAAAATTTTCCAAAGTTTCGTCATATTTGCGTTTTTTTCTAAAATAAACGCAAGTTATATCGAAGAAATTTTACCACTATCGTGAAGTACAATATGTCCGGAGAAAACAATCTCAGAATCGCGAAGATCCGTTGAAGCGTTCCAGAGTTATAACCTCATAAAGAGACAGTGGTCAGAATTGTAAAAATTGGCCCGGTCATTAACGTGCAAACCACCCTTGGGGGTGAAGGGGTTAAGGCTGGAGTCACACATAACATATAAAAATCGGTCCGTTTTTACGGCCGAGAATCGCATCAATGTTTCATGAACAATGATCCATATGTAATTCGTTTTCAATGCGAGGATGCGATTTCCTCGCATCAAAGTATTCGTGTGTCATCCATATGGCATCCGTATGGCATCCGTATAGCGATATTTTCTCATGCCCTTGCAAAATGGACATATAATGGTTTTTAGGCCTGAATATAATTAAAATCCTAATCAACAACCCTATTTATTGCCTCTACAACGGCTTCCACCCTCCAATCTTTGCATTTGAATCTGTGTTTGTGTTGGGGTATTTCTGCTTTGTGTCTAACATGTCAGACAGACTTACTCTCAACACAAGTGAACGAGTGCTTTACAACTGGGTTTTGTCACAATGTTTTGGGGAGCCATACCCAGTGATTGTGGATCGGAGAAGGCGGAGACGAATGTGGGTGCATCCGCTTTTGAGGCAACGGCTCACTAAAGGCCATTTCCACCGTCTCTATGACTTCCTGCGTGCCCATTCTGATAAGTTCTTCCAATATTGTTGCATGAGCCTTGCCACCTTTGACATTCTGCAGGAGATTGTGCGCCCTGGGATCACCTTTAAGGACACCATGATGCGCAAGTGTATTTCTGCAGAGGAGCGCCTTCTACTTACATTACGGTATGTATTCATCCTCTATGTTGATGATGTATCAAACACCCTTGTTTATTTAATGCACTCATCCCTTACTTTTTGTGTTCCTTGTTATATATTTGGAAACTACAACATATTGACATTCACAATTTATTCTGGTATTATGAATAGCAAAGCCATTGCATGTAGTTTAATGTTGGAAAGGCTTGGCTTATTAGCTATTGACTAAAACTTGTAAGAATGAGTAAACTGTTTTTTTGTTGGAATGTCTTCTCATTTTTTTTTGTTTTTCCTGTTTACTTTTAGCTTCCGTTCCACTGGGATTTCCTATGCAGCACTGCATCTAGAATATTTAATGGGAAAATCCACAATATCAGGCATTGTACGGTCTACGTGCTCTGAAATCTGGTCCCGACTACATCAAGTGGTCATGCCGGAGCCTAAAATGGTAGACTGGTTGCGGATAGCCTGTGGCTTTCAGGAGACGTGCCAGTTTCCCAAGTGTATTGGAGCCCTGGATGGAAAGCACATCCGTGTGCATAAGCCGCTGAACTCAGGGTCCCAATATTATAATTATAAACAGTATTTTTCTGTAGTGCTGTTGGCCCTGGTCGACAGTGACTACAGGTTTATAATTGTTGATATTGGGGCCTATAGAAGAACTGGAGACTCTAGAGTCTTCAATTCTTCCATTATGGGTCGGCGGCTGCGCAATAATGAGTTGGACCTACCACCACACGTCAGCTTCCAGGGTCCAATATGGAACTTGTGCCTTATGTCCTGGTTTCAGATGAGGCCATTCCAATTAACCCGTCACATCATGAGGCCCTATCCCCGTAGAACCCTGGACCACCGGCGCAGAATATTTAACTTATGCCTATCCCGTGCACGACGACTGGTTGAGTGTGCCTTTGGCATTCTTTGTGCCAAATGGCGTGTCCTGCAGTCAGCCATTCAGCTTAGTGAAACAAATGTTAATGAGGTGATTAAAGCGTGTGTGATCCTTTACTACTTTACCAGAATACATGATTGCTCATCATCTGACGGTGATGAAGTTGTGTTGTCAAATGTTGTGAGGCCTATTACACATGTGATACCTCCCAGTCGTCAGCCCTCTGGACTCGTAGTGTGGGATGTGTTCACTAACTATTTTGTTTCACCAGAGGGAGCTACTCCATGGCAAGAGAATGCTGTATCTATGTTGTAAATTTGTTTTATGTTGTGAATTAAAAATAATGTTTCTTAGTTAAGTGTGTGTTCTGTTTCCCTTATAATGTGTAAACTGTGTAAATCAGAAGATGAGCAATATCGCCATTAAATCAGACAGAAGTCATATAGTTTTAACTGTTTTTAATGTAAACATATGGATTTTGTAAACAAAAAAACATATTACTAGCATATGGCTTTTTTGCCCAATCCAAGTGGGCCGACAAATATTTGGGGGTGGTGATGGCGGGAGGCCAGCTTGAGCTGTTTGCTGCGTATGAGGCGCAACTTGTACTTCACCCTGTGGGTTTACATACTCAGCCCCAGGATGGTGGATCTGGGCAGGATCCTGTGGTTGAGGAAAGAAATGGGATGAAGGATACTGTAGTGGATACTGATTGTGCCTACACTTGTGTTATTGGCGGCATTCTAAGCTGACTACTGTTGGACAGGTGCCACAGTTCCAAAAATTCAAATACCATGTAGGGGTTATTGGGGTGTGTGGAGGCATCAATCAATATTTGAATAGCTGCTCGGGCATGCAGCCTGACTTCCCGGGGTATTGGACGGAGGTACCTGGCCAGGCTGCGGGCATAGGCTTCCTCACCATCATCATGGGCAGCCCTGGCCAAATAGTTTAAGACACCGGTATCAACAAGCCTCCTGGTGTCAGAGGCTGGAATGTCTCTCCTGCGTCGGCCACAGCGTGGGATTACGGCAGGCTGTGGTGTGGTCTCCAGAGGCACGGTAGGGCTGCTGCTGTTTCTCTGGTCCTCCTCTGGATGTTTCTCCTGTTGTGCTGATGCCACTGCTGGTGGTGGTGGTGGTGCTGGTTGGAAGGTGCAGTAGATGGGCCAGCCACCTCGTCACCTCCCCCGACTGGATCGATAAGGGCCTCTGAGTTAGAGCCTGTTTCCCTCTCAGTTAGGTTGGACTGAGTGCTGTTTTTATGTGAAAGAATAATGTATAATAATGTAATAATGTAGATATGACCCTAATAGCATATGTAAAATGTGGTTTGATGTATGCACTTACAGTCTGAGATCCAGAACGGGAGCTAGAAAAGAAAGCCTATTGAAGTAGATGTACTTCCTTTTCGTTGGTGCTGCATCCCCACTCCTGAACCGCTGCTGACGTTCCCGCCGGTACTGGTCCCTGAAGCTGCGCCAGCGTCTCGTGACATCATTCACTGCAACGTAACATAAAAAAAATGTGGACATTGAACATATGTTTTTACACTATAAAATATATTTTACAGTGTCATGTGGGCTGATAATTTGCAAGTTTTCACTCAGAAATATGCCACATATTCTACCAAAAACATCACATATTATGATTTTGTGGTCTGATGGTAACATGTGTTACTTTGCTCAATAATATTATTAAAGGACTGTACTTACTTGTTGTGAATATGCTGGAGGAGGCTTCTGAGCTGGGGCTCCCTCCGGTGGTTGCTGAGGGTAATGAACTGATTACTGAATGGCCTTCAGCTGGCGCTGAATGGTAGGATATAAGTGGCCTGAGTTCCCAGCAGCCTTGCCGGTTATCAATTGTTCCTTCTGGTCTTGCTTGAAGCACTGCTAGTTTCCTGCTCTCCCTCAGATAAGTGTTTGCTGTTTTTTTTCCTCTGTTTGATTTTCTCTGCTGGTTTGCTGCTTGCAGTGGACTGCAGCCTGTCCCCTTTTGGGGGTCTGGCGCTGCAATTGTGCTCCGTTTGTGTCTGCACTTTTGCTTTGCTCCTTTTTTACTTTTTATTTGCTGAATAGCGTTTTGTTACACCAGAGATCTGATTTAGGTGGATGAGATCGTGTGATCTCAGGTTTTTTGGCAATCAGAAGTGTTGGTATTTTTGTTAGGGTTTTTGTTGGATTGCAGTAACCTGAACTAACCACACAACTAGAAGTAGCTGTGGAGCGTTCCTATTGTGATCCTAGACGCCTCGTCACAGCCTGAGAGATAACTACCCCTACAGGCAGAAAGATGAAAGTTATCTGCCCCGGAGCAGATCCCCAAAGAAAATAGGAAGCCCCCAAACATGTAATGGTGGTTAGACAAGAAGAAAGCACGGACACAGACAGAAAATAGAATGAGCAAACGCTGGGGCCCAATCTGTCTAGACAGAAAAGTACAGGAAAGAATTCTGACTGCAATCCAACAAAAACCCTAACAAAAATACCAACACTTCTGATTGCCAAAAAACCTGAGATCACACGATCTCATCCACCTAAATCAGATCTCTGGTGCAACAAAACGTTATTCAGCAAATAAAAAGTAACAAAGGAGCAAAGCAAAAGTGCAGACACAAACGGAGCACAATTGCAGCGCCAGACCCCCAAAAGGGGACAGGCTGCAGTCCACTGCAAGCAGCAAACCAGCAGAGAAAATCAAACAGAGGAAAAAAAAACAGCAAATACTTATCTGAGGAAGAGCAGGAAACTAGCAGTGCTTCAAGCAAGACCAGAAGGAACAATTGATAACCGGCAAGGCTGCTGGGAACTCAGGCCACTTATATCCTACCATTCAGCGCCAGCTGAAGGCCATTCAGTAATCAGTTAATTACCGTCAGCAACCACCGGAGGGAGCCCCAGCTCAGAAGCCGCCTCCAGCATATTCACAACCAGTAAGGGTTGTAGTAAGACTTTGCTGCTGGGCCTCATGAGGTCTGTCCCCATAGTCTGGGAACATCTGGACACATTACCTCCTCTATGCTGCCTCATTTCGTGCCCTGTCGGCATAATTGGCGTCCCTCTGATCCCTCAGTTCTGGCCTCTCTTGGACAAGAACTATCAGCATCTCAACATTGATGTATGTAGACATAGTGAACTCCGTGGAGGCGTGCTTACGGGATTTTTGGAGCGCTTTTCAAGCTAATTAGCATGCCAAAGCTTCCTGATAATGGATAATTCAATTTCGTGTCACCTGGAGAAGTCTTGCGTATTTCTCGCAAGTCACACGCATGGGCCGTGTTGTAGCGATACTAATGGTCGCATAGTGAATGGAAGGTATGTATCACAGGGATGGTGCTGCCCATATACCTCAGCCATGGGTAGGGGCATCACCATACCTATGTATGTGTCTTAAGGACCTGTGGTGATGTCATGATCACCAGACCAGTGCATGTGATGTTACCTCACCTGTGGGTGTGGTTACAGGCTATGTAACAGAGGTGTTTAGCACAGGTAGGGAGTGTTGTGGGAGTCTGCCAGTGAGGACAGACTTCCAAGAGTCCAGGCTGGACACTACAGAGAGGTCTCTGTGTCTCAAGAGAGGAAGAAGCCTTTCTATGTCTTTGGCTTCAGAGAGAGCCTGAGTGCTGGACATTGCACAAGCCTGTGTGCCCACAGGACTAGGAGAGCAGAGCTCTGATATGGACATTGTTACTGTGTTTGCATGTTATAAATACGGTTTTCTTTTGCTGACTTGATGGTTTATGAAGCCAATAATGCAAGTTGAAGAGAATGTGCCTCCTGTCTCCTCCTATGTCGCCAAGTGAGTACGATCCTTACAGTGTGTAATCCGTTTTTTTCTCGCACCCATAGACTTGCATTGGCGATTCTCGGCCGTAATATGGTGCAAATCGCAGCATGCTGCGATTTTACTCGCACGTATAAAACGGCCGAGAAAAAAAGGATGATGGGTGCTGCCCCATAAATTAACATTGTTCCGAGTGCTGTGTGATTTTTTCTCGCTTAGCATTCGTCCGTATTTCTCTCTAGTGTGACTCCAGCCTAAACATCTCATCTTGTGAATAGGCTGGTCTCCTCCATCACAGCGCCATGAACATATCTTCCCCATTTGTTTCCTCTTTCCTCCTGAATTGTATTTCCAGTTCCCAAAAACACAACATGAAAAATAGTCTTACCAAATCTTGTCAAATGACCAGTGCACTAGCAAGATGCAGCAAGCTCCCATAGATAAAGGCTGGAGAAGCACAGGTGCTTAACACTGATGAGAGCAGCCACCCTATCACAAAAACAGTGATGATGAAGGTGTTAACTGCCTAGTGGAAAAAAGCACACAAATAAGGCTTGCTTAGGACATAAGTCACATAAGGTTTTTTTTTTTTTATTTCCAGTTCCCGCCCAAGAGAGCGTGGAGTCAGAGGTTGTTGCGGCAGCTTATTGAAGAAGCTAGCCATCATACACCTCCTCCAAGAGTGTGCTTAATCAGTACAGTGGTACATCTCCTACCCGGTGAGCGTGGGAAGCTGATTGTCCATGCGGCAGCGGATCAGAAGGATCTTCTATTTTGTGCCATGTACAGTGGCTTGCAAAAGTATTCACCCCCTTGTCATTTTTCGTGTTTTGATACCTCACAACCTGGAGTTTCAATGTTTGTTTTGAAGGTTTGCATCAGTTCATGTAAAGAATATGCCTACAACTGTCAACATTTGCTTTTCTATTTATTGTGAAGCAAACAATAAATGGAACAAAATTACTGAAAACTTCATTGTGCTTAACTATTCATCCCTCTAAAGTCAGTACTTTGTAAAACCTCAATTTGCAGCAATTACAGCTGCAAGTCGCTTTGGATAAATCTCTATGAGCTTTCCACATCTTGCCACCTGTATTTCTGCCCATTCCTTAAGGCAAAACTGCTCCAGCTCCTTTAAGTTAGATGATTTCCTCTGGTGAACAGGAATATTCAAGTCTGACCACAGATTCTGATTTGGATTAAGGTCTGGGTTTTGACTACGTCACTCCAACACATTTACATGTTCCCCTTAAATCACTCAAGTGTTGCTGTAGCAGTATGCTTTGGATCATTGTCTTGTTGGAAGGTGAACTTCCATCCCAGTCTCAAATCACTGACAGACTGAAGCATGCTTTGCTCAAGAATATCACTGTACTTTGTACTATCCATTTTCCCCTCCACTCAGACCATTTTCCCTGTCTGTGCTGCTGAAAAATATCTCCACA
Source organism: Oophaga sylvatica (assembly GCA_033576555.1). Classification (NCBI taxonomy): domain Eukaryota; kingdom Metazoa; phylum Chordata; class Amphibia; order Anura; family Dendrobatidae; genus Oophaga; species Oophaga sylvatica. The sequence continues at coordinate 211,093,867 of JARQOD010000006.1, read as the reverse complement.
GCATGATAACTCCCACCACCATATTTCACTGTGGGGATGGTGTTGATGAGCTGCTTTGGCAGAATTAGCGTTTACCTTGGTGAACATATAGTTCAATTTTCGTCTAATCTGACCACAGCGCCTTCCTCCATACATTTGGTGAGTCTCATACATGTCTTTTGTGAATCTCAAAACAAACCTAACAAATTTTGTGTGTAAGTAAAGTCTTTATTCTGCCCACTGTTTCATAAAGGCCACCTCTATGGAGTGTACGGCTTATTGTAGTCATATGGACAGGTACTACAGTCTCTGCTTGGAAACTGTGCAGATCATTCAGAGCTACTTTTGGTCTCTGTGCTGCCTCTCTGATTAATGCCCTTCTTTCCTGGCCTGAGAGTTTTGGTGGGTGGTCCTCTCTTGGCAGGTTTGTTGTGGTACCACGTTCTTTCCATTTTTGATGATAATGGATTTGATGGTGCAACGGGGGATCATCAGAGATTGAGATATTTTTTTATAACCCAACCCTGATTTGTACTTCTCAGCAACTTTGTCCCTGATTTACATGGTGATCTCCTTGGTCTTCATGGAGTTGTTTGGTTAGTGGTACCTCTTGCTTCATGGTGATGTAGACTCTGTGGCCTTTCAGAAAAGGTGTGTATATACTGACAGAACAGATTGCACACAGGTGGACTTCCTTTAACTAAGCATAATGGGTAATGTTTTTTCTTTGTGGAGAAAGACATCTCGACCCTGGCATTCCAAATGTAAGGAGGCTTATTCGCAGTGCAATGCTAATCTGGGAAATTAAATATGCAAATTGCCTCTACAGAGAGGAAGAGGTCGAGAACGCTATAGGGGTCATTTAAAAATGCATTAAAATCCCAGGTAGCTGCCAATCCACTGCAACCTCAACCAATATCGCCATGACATCATACTGATATCTAGGCATCATCATTCCATTTCCTTGGGCTTTTTATGATTAACTACCTTTCAAAACCTCCTGAGGATCCAATTTCTACAATGGGGATATTGTTCCAGTTTTAAACAGTTCTTTCAATACTCTTGGAAATAATTTTTGTTTGTCAGATTTTCCTAATAGACTTGCATTAGATGCAGAAAATAAAATGCATATGTGTTTTTATTATGTTTCTGCTGTGGAAACACACCAAAAACTCATGTAATCCACACATAACTACATCAATAATGTTTTGTGAAAACCAAAGAGCAGGAAGTATCAAAACAAGCAGCTTTACTTAAAACATGACAAGTAAAAAACACACTAAAAAATGCAATGAAAAATGCAAGTAACATAATTTACATAACAGTTACAGAAATTCAGCAACCTCAAAAACTCATTAATGCCATAATCCTATTTACGCTAGGCTATTTAGCACTTCGAAGTCAATAATTAACTCATAATTTGCATGTGCAAAAAGAAGTGACTGAAAGGAGGGTAAGGTTAAAAAGTTGAATTTAATTGAATATGTAATATTTAAAATAGTGAATAAAAAGACAGGGGAAAGGGGAGAAAAACCTCCAACTGAAAAAAACCAGAGACGGACACAGCCTTTCAAGTTCCCACAAAAAAATTAAAAAAAATTTGAATCACTTGATGGAAAAGAGAAGAAAAGTGAAGAAGTTGAATTAAATTAATTAAATAAGGGAAATCCATTCCCCAATGTATTTACACGTGAGTTGTGTGTGTATACCACCAATGGGTATTATTGCCATGAAAAACAAAGGATATGTGAAAAAAATATATATAATAAAGAAAAGAATAAATAGTATGATATATATGGCAAATGTGAAAATCAATAAGTAATAAATAAATATAGATAAATACTTAATATAATAATATATAATAATAGATGAATGAATAAATAAAGCATAAAATAAGGTGGTAAATAGATTAATAAATAATTAATATATGAGAAGGTGAAAAAAGTTTAAAAAAGTCTATAATAGAATATAAAAAGAATATAAAAGTCTACATATTCCACAAACTTCCATAAAAAGGTAGGCGCAGGTTATCCAATGTATATTGTAGTAAAAAGACATACCGTATATACTCATGTATAAGCCGACCCGTGTATAAGCCGACCCCCTAATTTTGCCACAAAAAACTTGGAAAACTTATTGACTCGTGTATAAGCCGGGTGTATAAAGTTGCTGTCCTGCTCTGTGCTCCCCATCCAGCTCTATGCTCCCCATCCAGCTCTGTGCGCCCCCATTCTCCTCTGTGCTCCCCTCCTCCTGCTCCATTATCCTGTCCTGCTCCGTGCTTTCCATCCTCCCCATCCTGCTCCGTGCTCCCCATCCAGCTCTGCACTCCCCCATTCTCCTCTGTGCCCACCCCCGTCCTGCTCCGTGCTCTCCGTCCTCCCCCCGTTCTGCTCCGTGCTCTCTGTCCTCCCCCCGTCCTGCTCCATGCTCTCCGTCCTCCCCCCGTTCTGCTCCGTGCTCTCCGTCCTCCCCCCGTTCTGCTCCGTGCTCTCCGTCCTCCCCCGTCCTGCTCCATGCTCTCCGTCCTCCCCCCGTTCTGCTCCATGCTCTCCGTCCTCCCCCCGTTCTGCTCCGTGCTCTCCATCCTCCCCCCCGTCCTGCTCCGTGCTCTCCATCCTCCCCCCGTTCTGCTCCGTGCTCTCCGTCCTCCCCCCGTTCTGCTCCGTGCTCTCTGTCCTCCCCCGTTCTGCTCCGGGCTCTCCGTCCTCCCCCCGTTCTGCTCCGTGCTCTCCGTTCTCCCCCTCGTCCTGCTCCATGCTCCTTGTCCTCCTCCATGCTCCCCCCATCCTCCTCCATCATACTCACCCTCCCCGTGCCATCGCTGAACGTCCCGGCCGGCAATCCTGCGTTCTCCCCGGCTTCCTGCAGCTCTCCAGCGCTGAGCGGTGACGTAATACCGCTCATTAAGGCCATGAATATGGAGGCCACGCCCATGGGAGTGGCATCGCGTCCATATTACATGACCTTAATGAGCGGGTATTACGTCACCGCTCAGCGCTGGAGAGCTGCAGGAAGCCAGGGAGAACGCAGGATTGCAGGGACGTTCAGCGATGGCACGGGGAGGGTGAGTATGATGTCCCAGCCACGGCTTCTGCCGCCGCATCCCCTCCCCCGCTGGTTTCTGCCCTATGACTCGTGTATAAGCCGAGGGGGCATTTTCAGCACAAAAAAAGGTGCTGAAAATCTCGGCTTATACACGAGTATATACGGTAATAATTTCTTCATAAAAAAGTCCATATGGTAACGAGAATAGACTCCAAGGGGTATACATAGACATCATGGCGGCAAACAAGAATCCAAATGGTTTTTGGAAAAAGCACCTGGGATAAATAAATTTCATAAATTAGTAGTGAAACAATAAAGGAAATAAAAAGAAAAAAATTTAAAATTAAAAGAAAAATTAAAAGAAAAATTAAAAAGATTAAAAAAGGCCAAAAAACCTAGTAACCAGAACCTCGGAAACGAAAATTTTAAAACAAAAAGTATTGAAAGTTTAAAAGCATTACAAAAAGGAAGCAAAACCGAAATTTTCATTAAGGCCAAAAGGAGTAATTGTATTGAGACAGCACTGTAAATCCATCTGCTTTCATGTTGGGCTAAAATTTTGCCCAAATCTCCACCGCGTATACCTAAATCAATCTGGTCTATTGCCATAAGGGTAAGACCCTGGATTGGGAATTATGATGGATTTTAAAATGATGAGGTAATGTCTTTAATAAAGAGAGATCTTCAATAGTTTTGGATTGTTTTTTTGTTTTTTATTCTGTTACATTGTGCTTCTGATTTGGGTCACATTCAAGGTGGATATTATTGAGACTCAGTCACTTCATACAGTCATGGCCAAAAGTTTTGAGAATGACACAAATATTATATTTTCACATGATCTGCTGCCCTCTGGTTTTTATGTGTGTGTTTGACAGATGTTTTTATCACAGACAGAAATATAATTGCAAACATATGAGTAACAAAAGCTTATATTGACAGTTAGAATGAGTTAATGCAGCAAGTCAATATTTGCAGTGTTGACCCTTCTTCTTCAGGACCTCTGCAATTCTCCCTGGCATGCTCTCAATCAACTTCTGGACCAAATTCTGACTGATAGCAGTCCACTCTTGCACAATTAATGCTTTCATTTTGTCAGAATTTTTAGGTATTTGTTTGTCCACCCGTCTGTTGATGATTGACCACAAGTTCTCAATGGGATTAAGATCTGGGGAGTTTCCAGGCCATGGACCCAAAATCTCTATGTTTTGTTCCCTGAACCATTTAGTTATCACCTTTGCTTTATGGCAAGGTGCTCCATCATGCTGGAAAAGGCATTGTTGATCGCCAAACTGCTCTTGGAGGGTTGGGAGAAGTTGCTCTTGGAGGACATTCTGGTACCATTCTTTATTCATGGCTGTGTTTTTAGGTAAGACTGTGAGAGAGCCGATTCTCTTGGCTGAGAAGCAACCCCACACATGAATGGTTTCAGGATGCTTAACAGTTGGCATGAGACAAGACTGGTGGTAGCGCTCACCTTGTCTTCTCCGAATGAGGCGTTTTCCTGATGTCCCAAACAATCGAAAAGGGGATTCATCAGAGAAAATAGCTTTACCCCAGTCCTCAGCAGTCCACTGCCTGTACTTTTTGCAGAATATCTGTCCATGATGTTTTTTCTGGAGAGAAGTGGCTTCTTTGCTGCCCTCCTTGAGACCAGGCCTTGCTCCAAGAGTCTCCGCCTCACAGTGCGTGCAGATGCACTCACACCTGCCTGCTGCCATTCCTGAGCAAGCTCTGCACTGCTGGTAGCCCGATCCCGCAGCTGAAACACTTTTAAGAGACGGTCCTGGCGCTTGCTGGTCTTTCTTGGGCGCCCTGGAGCCTTTTTGGCAACAATGGAACTTCTCTCCTTGAAGTTCTTGATGATGCAATAGATTGTTGACTGAGGTGCAATCTTTCTAGCTGCGATACTCTTCCCTGTTAGGCCATTTTTGTGCATTGCAATGATGACTGCACGTGTTTCTTTAGAGATAACCATGGTTAACAGAAGAGAAACAATGATGCCAAGCACCAGCCTCCTTTTAAAGTGTCCAGTGGTCTCATTCTTACTTAATCATGACAGATTGATCTCCAGCCATGTCCTCATCAACACCCACACCTGTGTTAATGGATCAATCACTGAAAAGAGGTTAGCTGGTCCTTTTATGGCAGGGCTGCAATGATGTTGAAATGTGTTTTGGGGGATAAAGTTCATTTTCTAGCCAAATATTGACTTTGCAAGTAATTGCTGTTAAGCTGATCACTCTTTATAACATTCTGGAGTATATGCAAATTGCCATTAGAAAAAGTGAAACAGTAGACTTTGTAAAAATTAATATTTGTGTCATTCTCAAAACTTTTGGCCATGACTGTAGATTTCTTAATGCACATTGCTAATACATATAGTGACATTCTCAAACCTCTCTCCTCTGTTTTCCCTCATCCCCATTGAGCACTCTGGTTGATGCTTTCACAGGTACAACTTATCACTAATTTGAACAGCTGTGTCCATCCCTGATTTTTTCAGTTGGAGGTTTTTCTTCCCTTTACCCTGTCTTTTTATTCACTATTTTAAATATTATGTATTCAGTAAAATTCAACTTTTTAACCTTACCCCCTTTCAGTCACTTCTTTTTGCACATCAAATTATGAGTTAATTATTAACTTCAAAAACACAACAATAGATCATTGTGGGAAAGTAGCTTAAAGGTACCGACTCAGTATGCTGTTTTTTTCTGCAAATAATATAGAAATTGAGGAAAGACATCGGAACTGGATCCTTTAGGCCATGTGCACACGTTGAGTATTTCATGAGGTTTTTTTTATCTCAGTATTTTGTAATCCAAAACCAGGAGTGGTCCACTTTTTCATATTTTACTCACTCCTGGTTCTGGCTTGCAAACACTGAGGTGAAAAACTCACCAAATACTCAATATGTGCACGTGGCCTAACTCACCCACATCAACTACATTTGAGCTCTCAAAGGTATGAGAAAGGCTCCACAGAGAGAAAGAGAGATGGAAATGTAACCTGAGTAGGTGAATAATCTTTTTCACCAACCTGGATGTGTTGCCACATTATATACAGGGTGGTCCAAAAGTAGGTGGACAGTGTGTGTAATAGGGTTATGAAGGGAGAGATTTATCAAACATGGTGTAAAGTGAAACTGACTCAGTTGCCCTTAGCAACCAATCAGATTCCACTTTTTATTCTTCACAGACTCTTTGGAAAATGAAAGGTGGAATCTGATTGGTTGCTACGGGCAACTGAGTCAGTTTCACAGATCCAGTTTTCACAGATAAATCTCCCCCAAAATGGCAAATAATTTAAATACAGATCAAAGAAAATGATTTTAAAAGAGTATTGAAAATCTCAAAATGCTGAAACAGTTAGAGCAAATTGGGTTGAAACATTTGGTACTCAAGCCCCAAAGAGACAAACCATTTACCGCATTCGTGACAAATTCGATGCCACTGGTTCAATCTTTAATGCTCCAAAAACTGGTCGACCCAAAACAACCTGTACAGAAAATAATAAACAACTTGTTGCTGAAACATTTGTTCAGAGTCCAAAAAAGTCCACCAGAAGAGTATCTTTAGAATTGGGAATTTCACGAGCTTCCATCATGCGAATCCTGAAATCTATTGGGTGGAATGCTTATCGTCCACGTCTAATTCATGGTTTATTGGAGGATGATCCAGACAGGCGGCTGCAATTTAGTGAGATTATGCTTAATGAAATTGAAGAAAATCCAGTAATTTTAGATAACATTATGTGGAGTGATGAAGCTTCTTTCACATTATCTGGCCATATTAACAGACATAATTGTATTTACTGGTATAATGAGAACATGCATTTAACATTAGAGCAACAACTAAATGAGCCTGGTGTCAATGTTTGGGGTGGTATTTCAAGTTTTGGTGTTTTTGCACCATTTTTTTTATGGGACAGTCTGGGGAGATAAGTATCTCGAAATTCTAATGAATCAAGTTGTTCCCCAGTTACAGCAACAGCCTAATTCAAATAACCTTTATTTCCAACAAGATGGGGCTCTTCATATTATTCAAGAGTAGTTCGCGAGTATCTTGATGAAACATTTCCTAATAAATGGATTGGCCGAAGAGGCCCTCTTGATTGGCCGGCACATTCACTAGACTTGACCCCAATGGATTTTTCTTTTGGGGACTACTCAAGGACAAAGTTTATAGTCGAAAACCAAAAATTGTCAGTGATTTGAAACATTACATAAGAGATGCATTTCAAGAAATTAATACCTAAAGAGACTTGTGCAAAAATGTTTGTCGAAGCGTAAGAGGCAGACTTCAAAGCTGTGCAAATTGTGATGGAAAACAGTTTGAGCACCTGCGTTGATAAAATTTAAGGGCTTTTGTATTATTGTTCAGAATAAAATTTTATTGTCAATGTTATGCTTGTGTTAGTAAATATAATTTTATATATAAATCAAAATAAATGTTATTATTTTCTGTCCACCTACTTTTGGACCACCCTGTATATACAGTCAAGACTGAAAGTGTTAGCACCCTTGAAATTAATGCAACTACACATGTATTGTAATACACATTTATTTCCTTTGTGTGCATTGGAACAACACAATAAAAAAATGAGAAAAAAAGGCAAATTGGACATAATTTCACACAAAACCCCCAAAATGGGCATGACAAAATTGTTGGCACCCTCAACTTAATATTTGGTTCCACACCACGGATGAGCGAGCACTAAAATGCTCGGATGCTTGTTACTCAAACCAAGCAAATCTTAACACTTTTCCAGCAGACCCTACAAGGAGCTCTGGGGGGGGCAGTGAAAATGTTGAGATGGATGGAAAAAGTGCTAAATTGAAGGAGAACAGCATGGGGAAAACCCCTGGAAGCATCTCTGACTCCCAGATCGCTGCTGCGAACAATGATGTCACCCTTTTACTCCACTTTAAGGACTAACAAAACAAAATGTTAAGAAACATTCTTTCCTGTATAATGACTTGTATATTAGGCAAACTTTAAAAAGGATTAAAAATAATAATAATAATTTAGGTAAACAAAAATTTAATTTTTTATGAATTTTTAAGTTTTTATTAATTTTTTATAAAAAAAAATTGAAAATTTCAGTGTAATTTATGAACGAAGCAAGAACTGCCAAAAAAATAGATGGAAGAATAACTCAGATACATCCTGTATTAGACATAAAAGTGGGCCTCATACACATTCTGTTCAAATTATCATGTAGTGATACTGCTAGACTCAGAAAGGCTATTCACTAAGTGCAAAGCCTGCCAAAAATTACAAGCAGGGTCTTCTATACACCCTTGAAGGCACCAACTGTAGTGCCTCATTCAAATACTATGAATAAAGTGTAGTTGTGGTACTCCTACACTCATAAAGGCTCTGCACACAGTACAAAGCCAAAACAAAAATTATAAGAAGGGTCATCCATACGCCCTTGAAAGCAGCAAGTGGAGGGCCTCGTTCAGATATTGAACATTATAAACACTTTATGTGCTGCTGACATCTGGTGGTGTGGAAAAGTGGGCTGTAATCTAGGCTTTGTTCATTTTTATCAGAGTGAGCCTGTCAGCATTCTCTGTTGACAGACGAAAGCACCTGTCTGTCATGACTCTACTGGTGGAACTAAAAACCCACTTAGACAAGACGCTAGCAGCAGGGCAGCACACCTCCAAGATATAGAGGGACAGCTCATGCCAGGCGTCCAGCTTTGAGACCCAATAAGTGAAGGACGCAGAGTAATTAGAAAGTACGCTAGTTTGGTTGGCTAGATATTGCTTGACCATCTTTAAAAATGTTACTCTCCCTGTCAAAAATACCATGTCATCAGGACCTGAGCACTGGGATGGGTCATGAAATAGGCCCAGGCCTTTGACAATGAACCTCTGCCTCTGCTGTGCATCTCCCTCACTGACAATGAACCTCTGCCTCTGCTGTGCATCTCCCTCACTTCTCGTCCTTTGGTTGGGCAAGGAAGCTTGCACCCTGCTGCTAGCGTTGTGTGATAGGCATTTTTTCTACATATTTTCCACAATGGCCTTCTGGTATAACGCCATTTAGAAGACCTCTCCGCCTCTGGAAGGAGAGATGCAAAGTTATCCTTGTAGCGTTAGTCTAGCAGGTTGAACAACCAGTACTCTTTTTTGGCCAAGATAAATAAAAGGTGAGGGTCACGGGAAAGGCAACGGTACATAAAGTTGGCCATATGTGCCAAGCTCCCTACAGCCAACACTTCCTTGTCTCCACCATGATGTTGACCATGTCCTCCTCCCTCTCTTCCTCCTCCTTCTCCTCCTCAACACATCCACATAGGAGAGACGGAACAAAGCTTGTGTGGGTACTAGCTTCTGTTGAGCTGGCAACCAGCTCCTGTACCTCCTCCTCATTGTTACCCAATCCATGATGAGCAGATGAGATGAGGCTGGACTGGGTAGTATCTCCCTGTCTCATGCCACAGGATGCAAATGATCTTTTTTTTTGTCTCAGAACTCTCTTTAAAAAAGTTCCAGACTGGGGAGCACCTAACTTTTTGAAGGAGAACAGTTACCCTCCTTCTCCCTCTCCCTCTGGTCGCCCCACTGCCTTTTCCTGCCTGTTTCAGTTCTGCCAATCCCTCCCCCTCAGCACTGCTGGCTTCGTTCTGCATGCCAGCTTCCCAGGTTGGGTCTTAGTCTTAGTCATCTACCACCTCATCTGTCACCGCCACACCCTGTTCCTCCTGATTTTGTGACTTAACAAAAACCTGACTTTTCGGCAACTATTTCTCATCATCATCTACCTCCTAAGACAAAATTTGCCATTCCCCACTGTCATCTTCTTGTGGCCATGGCTGTGCTAAGTTTTGTGCATCACTAAGTAGCATTCCCTCCTGTCCCCCCACGGACCATGTAGGGTGAAAGGCCACAATCAGGAAATTATGTTGTAAAAAGCTTCTCAGAGTGTACTAGTCTGGGATCACTAGTCTGCAGGGACTCAACATGGTGGGAGGAAGGAGGATAAGGGTGAGGATTAAAGCGAACCTGTCTGCAGGATTTTTCTAAGCAAACTACAGTTACTGTAATCAGTGTTAAAAGTTTTCAGCTAATGATATGCCCATGCTCCAGGGTGGGACTGTTAGGCAGTGTCTTATCTTCCTGCTCTAAGCCAGAGAAACCAAAGAAAGACCTGCCCACAGGCCCACCCCAAAGCAGAAACACTAGAAACAGACTGTTTATGCTTCGGGGTGAGCCTGTATGCAGGTCTTTCCTTGGTTCAATCTTCTTCTGTCCATTTTCATAGTTTTTTTGCAAACTTGATGTGAGGCAGTGATTGGTGACATATGTGAGGGTCGCTATGTATCCCCCCCAGGATGCTTACAGAGGTGTATTGAGGCCGCAAAGTGCATTGCAGTCACAGGCATAGCTGTGATTGCAATGCAAAATAAGAGTAAGTGTTGGTCTTGGGCAAGTTATTTGTCCAAGGCAAATTTAAGAAAACCTGCTCTGGGCTTTTGTTTTTGAAATAGACTACAGGATGGTAGTGGGTAGAGTTGAGCGATACTTTCCGATATCCAAAAGTATCGGAATCGGAATGGTATCGCCGATACCCAAAAAATATCGGCGATACCCGATACCGATACCGGAAATCCAATGTAAGTCTATGGGAGCAAAATATCGGAATTAAAAAAACCCATTCTAGCCTTGTTGGTTAATTGTACATGAAGGAAAACAACAAAGAGTAATGTAGAATGTATTGGGGAAGGTTGAGGAGACATTAAAGGCATAGATGTTTAACCCAATCAAATGGAATAGCATAAATATTTTTTTTTTTAAAGATGTTCGGATTGACGAAGAAATTGACAATGTTGTTAACGTTTTTTCTATTTTGGCAAATATGTATATTTCACAACTTCCATGCTCTTCACCTTTTTAACTTTTGACACACTTTCTCCTTCATAATCTTCAGCAGCATCATCTTTTTCATCAAATTATTCTTCATCTTCACCTTCTTTATCTTCTTCTTAAACTTCTTGCTATTCATCTTTTTGTTAACATTACTCATATTCTTCTTATTCAACTATTATTCTTCTTCATATTGTACTTCATCTTCTTCATCATATTCTTATTTGTGACAGAGATTCCTGTACTTGTAATCTGTCAAAGTATGAATTTTTCATCCTTCCGTTCTTGCTGTCACAAAAGATTTAAATTACAACAGTATTTGTCCGTGTTCAGTTTAGCCTGCAGCAGCAGGCATTTTCCAGGGCACCACGAGGAGGAACGGACTCACCCCCATACACTGCTTAGTCTTCTGCTTATAATTTAGAGCATATATTTTGCTCTTCATTTTGGTCTTATACTTCATGTTCTTCTGCTTTTTGATCTTCTGCTTATTGTTCTTCAGTCTCTTGTTCTGTATCTTGTAGTTTGTCTTAACCTTCTTAGTCCTGTTGGGTAATCTTTTATTTCTTCTTTGTGATGGTGTTTAGGCTGGTTGGCTTGATGCTCGTCGTCCTTGTGGTCGTCATCTTCTTCGGGGTGGTCATCAGGGTCGTCGTCTTCATTGTTGGAGATCCAGAGTGATTACCCAAAAAAACATTTAAAAAATCTTCAATTTGTAAATGTAGCAGAAGGTACTAGAGCCAATGCAAGTAACGAGGACCAGCTGACTGTGCTGGAACCCGGAGGGGCAGCAGAAGGAAAAGAGCCAATGGCACAACCGAGGACCAGCTGACGTTACTGGGACACGGTTACTAAGCAGGAGGTACCTGTGCTCCAAAGCACTACCAAGGACCAGCAGACGTTGCTGGAACTCGGATACCGAGATGGAGGCACCTAGGCCAAAGGCACTGCGGAGAACCAGTTGACGGTACTGGAACCCGGATGGGTAGCAGAAGGTACAAGAGCCAATGCAAGTAACGAGGACCAGCTGACTGTGCTGGAACCCGGAGGGGCAGCAGAAGGAAAAGAGCCAATGGCACAACCGAGGACTAGCTGACGTTACTGGGACACGGTTACTAAGCAGGAGGTACCTGTGCTCCAAAGCACTACCAAGGACCAGCAGACGTTGCTGGAACTCGGAAACCGAGATGGAGGCACCTAGGCCAAAGGCACTGCGGAGAACCAGCTGACGGTACTGGAACCCGGACGGGTAGCAGAAGGTACCCATGGAAATTTAAGTTGACAGGCCGCGAGCCGGCCGCAGTTACCGAATCCCACAGTACTACAGTGGGTGATTGTCCTATTGTCACAACGGAAACAGCCTTTATTTGCATATCCCGCAGCACACATAGGAAGCACCTAAACTCCAGGCACCATAGAGTCGGCTAACCCGACCGCAACACGACAGGACAACTTATTGGAGGCTAAGTGACGTTTACACTGACAGGAAACAGATGGCGTGCTGTAACCAGTCTGGGCAGGAGTGAGTACCCGTGCCAATGACACTTCCGAGCAACAACTGTCGGTGTTGGAGCCCAGGGATGAGAAGAGAACCGGTTGGAGGCAGCAGGACTTTTTGCCATTCACACAGCAGGGGAACAGCTGACATTACTGAACCCCAGTAACACAGGAGCAAGTGTTGACTGTGCTAACAGCACTTCCGAGCAACAACTGGCGGTGTTGAAGCCCAGGGATGAGAAGAGAGCAGGGTGGAGGCAGCAGGACTTTTTGCCGTTCACACAGCAGGGGAACAGCTGACATTACTGAACCACAGTAACACAGGAGCAAGTGTTGACTGTGCTAACAGCACTTCCGAGCAACAACTGGCGGTGTTGGAGCCCAGGGATGAGAAGAGAACAGGGTGGAGGCAGCAGGACTGTTTGCCGTACACACAGCTGGGGAACAGCTGACATTACTGAACCCCAGTAACACAGGAGCAAGTGTTGACTGTGCTAACAGCACTTCCGAGCAACAACTGGCGGTGTTGAAGCCCAGGGATGAGAAGAGAACAGGGTGGAGGCAGCAGGACTGTTTTGCCGTACACACAGCAGGGGAACAGCTGACATTACTGAACCCCAGTAACACAGGAGCAAGTGTTGACTGTGCTAACAGCACTTTCGAGCAACAACTGGTGGTGTTGAAGCCCAGGGATGAGAAGAGAGCAGGGTGGAGGCAGCAGGACTTTTTGCCGTTCACACAGCAGGGGAACAGCTGACATTACTGAACCCCAGTAACACAGGAGCAAGTGTTGACTGTGCTAACAGCACTTCCGAGCAACAACTGGCGGTGTTGAAGCCCAGGGATGAGAAGAGAACAGGGTGGAGGCAGCAGGACTGTTTGCCGTACACACAGGAGGGGAACAGCTGACATTACTGAACCCCAGTAACACGGGAGCAAGTGTTGACTGTGCTAACAGCACTTCCGAGCAACAACTGTCGGTGTTGAAGCCCAGGGATGAGAAGAGAGCAGGGTGGAGGCAGCAGGACTTTTTGCCGTTCACACAGCAGGGGAACAGCTGACATTAATGAACCCCAGTAACACAGGAGCAAGTGTTGACTGTGCTAACAGCACTTCCGAGCAACAACTGGCCGTGTTGAAGCCCAGGGATGAGAAAGAACAGGGTGGAGGCAGCAGGACAGTTTGCCGTACACACACAGGAGGGAACAGCTGACATTACTGAACCCCAGTAACACGGGAGCAAGTGTTGACTGTGCTAACAGCACTTCCGAGCAACAACTGTCGGTGTTGAAGCCCAGGGATGAGAAGAGAGCAGGGTGGAGGCAGCAGGACTTTTTGCCGTTCACACAGTAGGGGAACAGCTGACATTACTGAACCCCAGTAACACAGGAGCAAGTGTTGACTGTGCTAACAGCACTTCCGAGCAACAACTGGCGGTGTTGAAGCCCAGGGATGAGAAGAGAACAGGGTGGAGGCAGCAGGACTGTTTGCTGTACACACAGCAGGGGAACAGCTGACATTACTGAACCCCGGTAACACAGGAGCAAGTGTTGACTGTGCTAACAGCACTTCTGAGCAACAACTGGCGGTGTTGAAGCCCAGGGATGAGAAGAGAGCAGGGTGGAGGCAGCAGGACTTTTTGCCGTTCAGACAGCAGGGGAACAGCTGACATTACTGAACCACAGTAACACAGGAGCAAGTGTTGACTGTGCTAACAGCACTTCCGAGCAACAACTGGCGGTGTTGGAGCCCAGGGATGAGAAGAGAACAGGGTGGAGGCAGCAGGACTGTTTGCCGTACACACAGCAGGGGAACAGCTGACATTACTGAACCCCAGTAACACAGGAGCAAGTGTTGACTGTGCTAACAGCACTTCCGAGCAACAACTGGCGGTGTTGAAGCCCAGGATGAGAAGAGAACAGGGTGGAGGCAGCAGGACTGTTTGCCGTACACACTGCAGGGGAACAGCTGACATTACTGAACCCCAGTAACACAGGAGCA
>JARQOD010000006.1:211034803-211079366 GCA_033576555.1 Oophaga sylvatica | reverse complement strand
CCCTTCCGAGACCGACTGCGCCCATACAGTATTTTCTCCCACTATTGGGTATCCGACTCGGGGACAAATTGGAAAAAAAATTTTTTGGTTTCCAATTTCTTCTTTTCCTTGTGAAAATAAAATATTGGGGGGAAAAATCTTTTTTGTAAAAAAAACAAGGATTTTTTTTTTTACGGTGAAACTTTAAAAACTTTAGTGAAACACCGGGGTTTTAAAATTTCACCACACATCTAATAATTTCCCTTTTAGGTTATTTTCCAAAAAATGGGTCTTTTATGGGGTTTTCCCCATGTTTAGGCGTCAGAGCTCTCCAAAACGACATGGCGCCCAGCCAATTCTGCTTGAAAAGCAGGGGCTCCTCCCTTTCCAAACTCTCCCTGCACCCAAACAGTGGTTTAAACCCCCCCCAATTGGGGTATCAGCGCACCAAGACAAAATTCACAATAACTTTTTGGGGTCTTTTTACCTTGGAAAAAAAAAATTTTGGGTAAAAGATCATTTTTGTGGAAAAAATATGATTTTTAAATTTTACGGCTCTACATTATAAACTTGTGTGAAGCACTTGGGGGTTCAAATTGCTCACCAAAGATCTAGAAAAGTTCCTTAGGGGTCTAGTTTCCCAAATGGGGTCATTTGAGGGGGGTTTCCACTGTTTAGGCACATCAGGGGCTCTCCAAATGCAACATGGCATCCAATCTCAATTCCAGCCAATTTTGGTTGGAAAAAGTCAAATGGTGCTCCTTCCATTCCGAGCTCTGCCGTGAGCCCAAACAGTGGTTCCCTCCACATATGGGGTATCAGCGTACTCAGGACAAATTGGACAACAACTTATGTGGTCCAATTTCTCCTGTTACCCTTGGGAAAATAAAAAATTAGTGACTAAAAGATAATTTTTGTGGGAAAAAAATAGGATTTTTTATTTTCATGCCCGGGCATTATAAACTTGTGTGAAGCACTTGGGGTTCAAAGTGCTCACCAAAGATCTAGATAAGTTCCTTAGGGGGTCTAGTTTCCAAAATGGGGTCACTTGTGGGGGTTTCCACTATTTAGGCTCATCTGGGGCACTGCAAACGGAACATGACCCCATCAACGTCTGCATTCCAAAACGTTACTACTTCCTTTCCACAGCCCTTGAGAAAGCCCACGCGAAACGCGCGTCGGGGCCGCCTTTTCTGACTGCTTTCCAGGACGTATTTTGGGTGAGACTCTTTTACTTATTATCGCTACTTAGGCTTGTGTTAGAGTATACTTAACGGTGATTCAGCACTTTATAAGTGGCATTGGTTTACATGTTATGTGAGTTTATATGCCCCAGTCATATATTAGGTTAGCATGTCATGAATTGGCTTTGTGTTTGTGACCTTCACTTTTATGTACTAAAATTATACGTTTTGTAGTTACATATTGTTGGAAATATAAATTTTACTTATTTGTAATAAATATACAATTTTTATATTATTGGGTAATTTGGCTCCGTTGATCTTTTTGCTTATATTCCTTTCCAAGCCCTGCCGTGCACCCAAACAGTTTCCCCCCCCCACATATGGGGTATCAGCGTACTCAGGACAAATTGGACAACAACTTTTGGGGTCCAATTTCCTTGGGAAAATTCAAAAATTTGGGACTAAAATATCATTTTTGTGGAAATTTTTTTTTTTTTTCACACCCAAGCATTATAAGCTTTTGTGAAACACTTGGGGGTTTAAAGTGCTCACAACAGATCTAGATAAGTACCTTAAGGGGTCTAGTTTCCAAAATGGTGTCACTTGTGGGGTTTCCACTGTTTAGGCGCATCAGGGGCTCTCCAAACACGACATGGCGTCCAATCTCAATTCCAGCCAATTTTAGTTTGAAAAAGTCAAACGGCGCTCCTTCCCTTACGAGCTCTGCCGTGTGCCCAAACAGTGGTTTTCCCCCACATATTGGGTATTGGCGTACTCAGGAGAAATTGCATAATAACCTTATCTGTCCATTTTTCTCCTTTTACCTTTGTGAAAATAAAAAAAAAGTTTGTAAAAGATCATTTTTGTGGCTAAAAAGTTAAATATTCATTTTTTCCTTCCACGTTGCTTTAGTTCCTGTGAAGCACCTGAAGGGTTAATAATCTTCTTGAATGTGGTTTTGAGTACCTTGAGGGGTGCAGTTTTTAGAATGGTGTCACTTTTGGGTATTTTCTGCCATATAGACCCCTCAAAGTGACTTCAAATGAGAGGTGGTCCCTAAAAAAAATGGCTTTGTAAATTTTGTTGTAAAAATGAGAAATCGCTGGTCAACTTTTAACCCTTATAACTTCCTAACTAAAAAAAATTTTGGTTCCAAAATTGTGCTGATGTAAAGTAGACATGTGGGAAATGTTATTTCTTAACTATTTTATGTGACATATTTCTCTGTTTTAAGGGAATAAAAATTCAAAGTTTGAAAATTGCAAAATTTTAAAAATTTTCGCCATATTTGCGTTTTTTTCAAAAATAAACGCAAGTTATATCGAAGAAATTTTACTTCTAACGTGAAGTACAATATGTCACGAGAAAACAATCTCAGAATCGTGAAGATCCGTTGAAGCGTTCCAGAGTAATAACCTCATAAAGAGACAGTGGTCAGAATTGTAAAAATTGGCCCGGTCATTAACGTGCAAACCACCCTTGGGGGTGAAGGGGTTAAAAAGTGCATAGTGCATAGTGAAAACAGCTATTTATACCTGACTGTGGACTTGCAAGCATGACAACGGATAGATAAGGTATATATAGATGAGACTGCATAGCCACAGATGGTGAATGGCGATGTAATACTGTACCTCAATAAAGTGTGCGTTACTACTACATACTTTTTTTTATATAGCTTTATAAAAGGTTACGTGCATGTATGGTTGCGCCTTTGTTTGGACGCACAGACTGGCTTCCTGCTGTGACGCGTTGGGTATTGGAGCGTCTGTGCGTCTTATGACGCAGACTAACATTCACGGTGCGCATCGTTCATCATCGCAAGCGTACCGACAACACAAAGGCGTTGTCATGACTGCTTTCCTCAGTAAACATGCACCTATGATGAAACATACACGCATGTGCCCTATTACATAACAAGCTACAAGAAAAACGCATGTGAGGTGTGACACAGCTGTTTTGTTAAGGTACAGTATTATATCGACATTGTACAGGTGTCGCTATTCAGTCTGATAAATAGATATCATTCACCTATTCTATCAGTTGTCGTTCTTTCAGCACCACTTACAGGTATATATTTTTCTATAGTGACTATGCACTATTGACTTTAACAAGGTAATGCATGATTTTTGTTACCGATTATCATGTTTACATGAAGGACCTTTATGATATGGGCTGTTAAATTTCTAATTAAATATGTATTTTTTAAAATGACACAAATATAAGTAATGTTGAAGAGGACTATTCCTACATGCATTGTTTGCACAATATTACAGGTGTACATCACGTCCCTTAATCAACATTGGATTATTATATTTACTTGTATGCTTTTATTTAAAAGCCAAGAACACTCAAGTCTAACCTTCGCACTGCAGCTGTTGTCAAAGTTCAACCCACATTATGCACTTCCAACATTGCAGCATTTGAGTCATGATGTGAGTTGGATTTGTCTAAGCTATGGAGTGACAAGGTTGACCATCAGTATCCTATAGCATAAGTAGGCTTTTGTGTTAGCATTTGTTTTCGACATGTGCATATCTGAAATAATATGTCACAATTATTTTGTTACAGATTTGTGACAAAGACTAATCATTTTATGGTTTTAAAGCTGACGTTTCAATTGTTTACAGCTTAGAAATCAGGGTGTAGCCTCATATCTATGTGTAGCACTAGACACTTTGACATGTCATGTTTTTTTCACCATGTGTAGGTAGCTAGCAGTAATTTTTGCCGGACACACAGCAGGGGAACAGCAGGCGTTACTGAACCCCACAAACACATCAGCGATTGTTTTCATCTGTGCATCTAACACTTCTGAGCAGCAACTGGCGGTGTTGAAGCCCAGGGTCAAGGAGGGTGTAGGCAGAGGCCTAGTATGAGATGTTTGAAGTTGAATTTGTAGTTAGCAGCAGTAATTTTTGCCAGACACACAGCAGGGGAACAGCAGGCGTTACTGAACCCCACAAACACATCAGCGATTGTTTTCATCTGTGCATCTAACACTTCTGAGCAGCAACTGGCGGTGTTGAAGCCCAGGGTCAAGGAGGGTGTAGGCAGAGGCCTAGTATGAGATGTTTGAAAGTTGAATTTTTAGTTATGCAGCAGGTAATTTTTTGCCAAATGTTTTCAAATAAAATATTGAGTTATTGCCTTGTTACGTGGCCATTGCAAATGTATGTACTTCAAACAAGAATAAATGAAGTTTTACTAGGACAATAAAATGATGAATTTCAATTCCAAGAATAGAAAAATATTTATACTTGAGAGTCCTCAGTGGTTGATACCGTTTAATGGCTAACTGAAAAGATGGTAACAAATTCAAAGCTTTCGAGACTACTCAGGTCTCTTCATCAGGCTAAGAGTAAAACAAAAAATGAAGAATCACATATTTCTACACACAACAGGACACAGGAATAGTGCAATAGGTAAGACAAGTGACGTGAAGCAGAACTGTCATTATGGCAGAGGGATGATCATAAATATTGGAACAGTTCATAGATAAGGATAGAAAGTTTTATTGCCCTCTGATTGGGGTCTGGTGTTCTGTTTTGATGCCCCTAGAAGGTCAAAGACGCAGATTCCTTAATTGATATAGAATGACATGAATCCGTGTGATCTATTCATTACAGCACTAACATTGTCAAAGGTCATCATGAGATTATATTCCCAAACCTTTCTATCTTTCTCAGATTTGAAGTTAGATTTTAATACCAGTAATTCCATATCCATCATGCTATGACCGGGCATACAAAAGTGTTTTGCCACAGGTAAATCCATTATTTTTTCTCTTATTGTGTGGCGATGATAATTCATCCTTGTTCTCAGTTTTTGGCCGGTCTCCCCCACATACAGACCCCCAGTTGGACATTTTGTACATATAATTAGGTACACCACATTAGATGTGATGCAGCTGAAAGTACCTGTAAGGTTCTTTGTACATGTTCTTGAAACTCAGTTTTTCCGTCAGCCATTTTGCTTTCTGTCTTGCTGCAGCTATCTTGCCCTCAGTCAATATGGAGTTTCCAGCTTTCATGTTCCCGCCCTGATTCTCTCCCTCTTGCTTCTTAAGCAGCCACAGCTGAGCAATCAGTGCTTCAGAATCTAGCCTGCAGTGAACCTGTGACCTGACTCCTGGAAGCCTTGGACTTTGTACTCCAGCTATTCCTACTGAGGAACTCTGGAACACTTGTGGACTCTGGAACCCTGCTCTTTGAAAGATCCACGTTTGCATGGACTTACGGTAACAGAGAAGAAGATCCTGAACCTGTTGTGGAGAGTGATTGCTGAGCTTAAGTTACTCTGGCCTGCTGTGTCTCCTGCTTCTGTATCTGCAAACTGTGTGACTATTTTTGCCACTTGTATGAAGTAATACAAGACCTTCTATATCAAACCTGTGTCTCATGTATTTTCATCGCACCCAAGCACAAGACGCTATATGAACTGTACTACATACATTACAAGATTCTGAAGCCAAGACGTTAGTGTCTGGTGGGTCTGGAAGGCTGTGTCTGCTGTAACTGTGGATATCAGACGTCCGGTTGAACTTTCTGTGATGATAGTGGTTGTGACTTCTCACAACCATTCCAGGTGAGCAGTTCCCTTAATTTTTTTTTCTCTCTGCAGTGTTACCACAGGTAAACACTATTGTTTTTTTTTTCTCTCCTCTCCTTCCAGTACTCCTGTCTTAAAAGATCTGGAAAATGGAGGCCCGCATAAAGGAACTTTGCGGAGTGACTGATAATATCCTTGCAGATTTACAGACTATAAAAACCCGTTTTACAAACCTACAGGACCTCACTAATCACAATTTGCAAGTGTTTGGACAGACTGCCCAGGATTTGCGAGCCAGGATTGAGGTTCTAGAGGAGCGAGTCCAGGCTCCTGCCGTAGCCCCGAGTTCTGGGATTCCCAAGTTGCCCCCTTTTGTTTTGGCGGTGAACGTGAAAAATTCAGGGGATTTATTAACCAATGCAATCTGTTTTTTTCTGCACATGCTTCACAATTTCCCACTGAACGATCTAAAGTGCTTACTATAATTATGTTACTTACCAACAAGGCTTTGATGTGGGCAAACCCTCTGATTGAGACTGAGGATGAATGTTTGGATCATCTTGATGCTTTCATTTCAGCCATGGGGCAGGTGTTTGATGACCCCAATCGAGGTGCAACAGCTGAAGCAGCCATGTTAACTTTGCGCCAAGGTAAGCACTCGGTAGCCGAATATGCCTTGGATTTCAGGAGATGGGCCCTTGATACCACCTGGGACAGTTCCGCCAAAAAATCTATTTTTCGAAAGGGGTTGTCTCCACTAATTAAGGATGAACTTGCTCGTGCCGACCCTCCCACTGCGTTAGGTGACTTTATTAACTACTGCATCCGTATTGATGCTCGCCTGACTGAACGCAGGCAAGAGAGATGGTTCGAAAGCAATCGCACTAACCTTTTCCTACCTTCCTCCCCAGCTAAGGAACCTTTGAGTAGGATCACACGGGAACCTGAACCTGAACCCATGCAGGTAGACTCTTTACAAAGACGGGTTAGTGATGCACGCAAAGAACATCGTTTTAAGGAAAATCTATGTTTCTATTGTGGTAAGTCAGGGCACTTCATTATAAACTGCCCCAGCCGTTCTCGTAAGACTACTGCAGCACTCATTCACTGTGAGTGTTGCAAGAGGAGATCTGTCAGGTCCGAGCCTCAGGCTCCAGAGAGATCTGCAGCAACAGATATTGATTTCTCGGACTTAAACTCCGTTACTTCTGAGGACGATGACTGTGTAAACGCTGCAATTTTTCAAGTTTCCTCAGCTGTGTCCCAGCTGAGTTGTAGGAAAAACAATTCTCATTGCTTCCTTTCCATCAAACTCTGGGTTGACTCAGTCTGGGTGTCTAGCTCTGCTATGATCGACTCAGGGGCAAGTGGGAATTTTATGGATGTCTCCTTTGCTCTGAAACAGGGGATACGTTCAGTGAAGAAGGCTACTCCAGTACAGATGGAGACTGTGGATGGCTCCCTGCTGACCTCTGGACCAGTGGATCAGGAAACAGAGCCTTTGAGGGTCCTTATGGGCAAAGATCATCAAGAGAAACTGTCCTTTATGCTTATCTCTTCTCCCCACTTTCCCATTATTCTAGGGCTACCATGGCTGCAGGCTCAGAACCCTACCATTAACTGGGAGACCAAGGAATTACACTTTCCAGAGAAACAGATGAGTCCAGAAGTTTCAGCTTGCTCTGTTCCTAAAGGAACCATGTCAGTCCCTGAACTACCAGCTGTATACCAGGACTATGTGGATTTATGTGACAAGAAGAACGCTGACCAGCTTCCCCCTCACCGTCCATATGATTGTCCAATTGAATTATTGCCTGGAGCAGAGATACCTTTTGGTAAGATCTACCCCCTGGCGGGGCCTGAGCTAAAGGCTTTAAAGGATTACATAGACGAAAATCTAGCCAAGGGCTTCATACGCCCCTCTTCATCTCCTGCAGGTGCACCCATCTTCTTTGTGAAGAAGAAAGATGGATCTCTGAGACCCTGCGTAGACTATAGGGAACTCAATAAGGTTACTATTAGAAACCGTTATCCATTGCCTTTAATCCCTGAATTATTGGAGAGAGTGCGGCATGCCAAAATTTTCTCTAAATTGGATCTCCGTGGGGCCTATAACTTGGTCCGTATTAGACCTGGGATGAATGGAAGACTGCATTCAGGTCACGCTATGGACACTTTGAATATCTAGTTATGCCTTTTGGTCTGAGTACCGCCCCAGCCACTTTCCAACACTTGGTGAATGACATCTTCAGGGATCTCCTAGATACATTCGTGGTGATTTATTTGGATGATATTCTAATTTTTTCTAACTCCACAGAGGAACATCATGGACATGTGAGAATGGTCTTGGAACATCTAAGACAAAACCATCTTTACATCAAACTTGAAAAGTGTGAATTCCATAGGACCGAAATTCAATTTCTGGGGTATGTACTGTCTACACAAGGAATTAGTATGGATGGAAGCAAGACCCAAGCCATCAAGGATTGGCCAAGTCCTAGAAATGTGAAGGAGGTGCAGCGCTTCATCGGGTTTGCCAATTTCTATAGACGTTTCATTAGGAATTTCTCTGAGGTAGTGTCACCTATCACCCAACTTACCCGGAAAGAGTCTAGGTTCTCCTGGACTCCCCAAGCCCAGGAAGCATTTTCCCGTCTAAAAGATAAATTTACCACCGCACCTATCTTGGTACATCCCAACCCCGAACTTGCCTTCATAATAGAGGTGGATGCTTCAGACTGTGCCGTTGGAGCTATACTCTCTCAGAGAACAGGTGAGAAGAATGTCTTGCATCCCTGTGCCTTCTTTTCCCAGCAGTTGTCTTCGGCTGAGAGGAACTACGATGTGGGCAATAGAGAGTTGTTGGCCATTATTGCCGCCTTCAAAGAATGGAGACACCTTCTTCAGGGAGCTGCACAGCAAATAGTCGTCCTGACAGACCATCGTAACCTTGAATTTATCAGGTCGGCTAAGTGCCTGACTCCTCGCCAGGCTCGCTGGAATCTTTTCTTAAACCAATTTAATTTTGTCATTTCTTATAGACCAGGATCGCGCAATGGAAAGGCTGATGCACTCTCTAGGATTCATTCAGCAGAGACCCGTCCACTTGCTCCTCCTAAGACTATTCTTCCTGACTCTAGATTCCTGGGAGTGATTCATAACCAAGACCTACTTAAGGACATCAAGGAAGCATACCATGCGGATTCCTTGTTGGCACAACCCCCAAGGGACGTAAGTCTTGTCTTTAAGAATGGTGTGTGGATTCTGGGACAACGTCTGTATATTCCTGAAACAGTCAGATTGAGAGTATTGCAACTCATTCACGATTCCAAGATAGCTGGGCATAGAGGAATTCTAAAGACACAGGAATTTCTTTCTCGTTTCTTTTGGTGGCCCACTTGCAGGAAGGATGTTTTAAACTATGTCACTTCATGTGAAGTCTGTGCAAGATGCAAAACACCTCGCTCCTCACCAACTGGTCTGTTACAACCTCTTCCCACCCCGTCCCGCCCGTGGGGATCCATTTCTATGGACTTCATTGTGGAGTTACCAACCTCAAGGGAAAAACACCATTCTAGTGGTGGTTGATCGTTTAACAAAGGCAGCTCATTTTATCCCTTGTGTCGGCTTACCCACTGCAAAACAGACATCAGATTTGATGATTAAAGATGTGTTTCGCTTACATGGAGTACCGGATGAGGTTATTTCGGATCGAGGGGTGCAATTTACTTCAAGGTTTTGGCAAAATTTCTGTGCAGCATTGGACATTAAAGTAAACCTTTCTTCTGCTTTTCATCCCCAGACTAATGGACAGACCGAACGAACCAATCAAACTCTGGAGCAGTATCTCCGCTGCTTTATCTGCCACCTACAGGATGATTGGGTGGATCTACTTCCATTGGCTGAGTTCTGTTAAAACAACTCTCAGAGCGCCTCCACTAAGCAGTCTCCTTTTTACTCCAATCTAGGTTATCATCCTAACATTCTTCCACGATTTCCCATAGAAACGCCTTTACCAGCAGTGGCTGAAAGAATCACGTCTTTACAGAAGAATATGGATCTTCTAAAGGAGAATCTGGAATTGGCTCAGGAAAGGTACAAGAAAGCAGCAGATAAATTTTGTAAACCTGCACCAGCTTTCAAGGTAGGAGACCTGGTCTGGCTGTCAACCAGAAATCTTAAGTTAAGGATTCCATCGTCTAAGTTGGGACATAAGTACATTGGACCCTATAAAATCAGTAAAATTATAAGTGCCGTTGCTTGTCTTCTTCAACTGCCTAGAACTATGAGAATCCACCTGTCTTTCATGTATCCCTACTAAAGGCTGCAACACCCAATACGTTTCCTGGACGTTCTTCTCCTTGCCCTGACCCAGTGCTAGTCGATGGTCAGGAAGAATTTGTGGTGGAAAGAATTCTAGATTCCAGGTTATACAGAAATCAGTTACAATATTTGATTAAATGGCAGGGCTACCCAGTGGAGGACAACTCATGGGAACCAGTCAATAACGTTAATGCTCCTCGTTTGCTCCGCCAGTTTCATCAGAGGTACCCAGACAAGCCTGGTCTGAGGCCATCCGGAGGTTGTCCCTAAGGGGGGAGTAATGTAAGGTTCTTTGTACATGTTCTTGAAACTCAGTTTTTCCGTCAGCCATTTTGCTTTCTGTCTTGCTGCAGCTATCTTGCCCTCAGTCAATATGGAGTTTCCAGCTTTCATGTTCCCCCCCTGATTCTCTCCCTCTTGCTTCTTAAGCAGCCACAGCTGAGCAATCAGTGCTTCAGAATCTAGCCTGCAGTGAACCTGTGACCTGACTCCTGGAAGCCTTGGACTTTGTACTCCAGCTATTCCTACTGAGGAACTCTGGAACACTTGTGGACTCTGGAACCCTGCTCTTTGAAAGATCCACGTTTGCATGGACTTACGGTAACAGAGAAGAAGATCCTGAACCTGTTGTGGAGAGTGATTGCTGAGCTTAAGTTACTCTGGCCTGCTGTGTCTCCTGCTTCTGTATCTGCAAACTGTGTGACTATTTTTGCCACTTGTATGAAGTAATACAAGACCTTCTATATCAAACCTGTGTCTCATGTATTTTCATTCGCACCCAAGCACAAGACGCTATATGAACTGTACTACATACATTACAGTACCTTTGATCTTGTAGTCCTGATGGGAGTAGGGGATCTTTATCTTGTCCGTGGTCATTATAGATGCACAGGTTTTACATTTCTTATGGTTGCAAGGAAAGGTTCCTGCAGCTGTTGGGGAGGACAGGGAGCTTCTGACAATGATGCTTCTTAGATTTGGGGGCTGCCTAAAACACAGTAGTGGGGGGTCGCCTCAGAAAGACTTTTTTGAACCAGGGATACCATCCAAGAACAATTGAAAACCAAATTTCAAGAGCCAACAGAATATCAAGGAATCACCTGCTACATTACAAAGGTAAAGAAGAAAATAACCGGGTGCCTGTAGTGGTCACCTACAATCTAAATCTGGAGGTGCTAAGGGGAGCTACATGGAAACTACAACCTTTACTACAAAAAGATGCCCGATATTACAATCCATATTTCCAGACCCCCCACTACTGTGTTTTAGGCAGCCCCCAAATGTAAGAAGCATCATTGTCAGAAGCTCCCTGTCCTCCCCAACAGCTGCAGGAACCTTTCCTTGCAACAAAAAGAAATGTAAAACCTGTGCATCTATAATGACCACGGACAAGATAAAGATCCCCAACTCCCATCACGACTACAAGATCCCAGCTACTTTCAGCTGCATCACATCTAATGTGGTGTACCTAATTATATGTACTAAATGTCCAAATGGGGGTCTGTATGTGGGGGAGACCGGCCAAAAACTGAGAACAAGGATGAATTATCATTGCCACACAATAAGAGAAAAAATAATGGATTTACCTGTGGCAAAAAACTTTGGTATGCCCGGTCATAGCATGATGGATATGGAATTACTGGTATTAAAATCTAACTTCAAATCTGAGAAAGATAGAAAGGTTTCGGAATATAAGCTCATCATGACCTTTGACACTCTTAGTGCTTGAATGAATAGATCACACGGATTCATGTCATTCTATATCAATTAAGGAATCTGCGTCTCTGCCCTTCCAGGGGCATGAAAACACAAAACCAGACCCCAATCAGAGGGCAATAAAACTTTCTATCCTTATCTAGGAACTGTTCCAATATTTATGTTCATCCCTCTGGCATAATGACAGTTCTGCTGCACGTCACTTGTCTTACCTATTGCACTATTCCTGTGTCCTGTTGTGTATAGAAATATGTGATTCTTCATTTTTTGTTTGTCTTTGCCTGATGAAGAGACGTGAGTAGCCTCGAAAGCTTTGAATTTGTTACCATCTTTTCAGTTATCCATTAAAAGGTATCAACCACTGAGGACTCTCAAGTCTAAATATTTTTCTATCTACTGGCTAAGACGGTACGAAGATACACATCTTTCCTAATTTCAAGAATAAAAATAAAGACCCTGTAAATATAAACGCATATATGCACATGGCAACAAGAAATGGAACAACACACCACCCAAAAATTAGTTTACAAAATATAGTGTTGTAAATTTAAGAATAAAAGTCCATTTTTGTATTTATGAATAATGCTTAAGGAACGCTATGTTAAACCATAACATAGTGAAGACAATGGATTTTGTAATAGTCACTCATCATCATCATTGCAATTTATATGTGACAGTCACAGACATTTCAATTATTTAAGTTAATAAAATCGTTACTTTGTACAGCATGTATGACATGTCCAGCATGGACTCATCAATGTGATGACACAATAATGTACGATAAAAAATAACCATTTAAAAAAACATTATGCATTGTCACAATTTAAGTGTGTGCCTGCAAGTGTAGGTGAAACAAAGGCTACGGATAGCAAAGGTATATTCTATGTCTGTATCAGACAGTGGACAGCCTCTGATGGGTAATGGCGATGTTATACTGTACGTCAATAAAGTCTGCGGCTGCATTCATGCATTTTTTGCTTGTACAGTGTTGAAGAGGGTAAAAGCATGTCTGGTTGCGCAAGGCTTTATCCGTCAACACTACCTTCCTACTGTCACGCGTAGGGTAGGGTAGCGTGTGTCTATTAGATGACTCTCTATAAAATGTGACCTTACGCAGCGTTATTCTGCCCTAGGGACGCAAAAAATACGACAGCAGTAATCATTTACTGTCTAATACTCCACCTATGACCAACAAAAAAAGCACGTTCCCTCTTTAACAATCTACAAGACTAACAAGCATAATGGTTGACGCTGACTTTATTGAGGTACAGTATTACATCGACATTGTCCATGAGTAACTATGCACTGTGATACCTATATACCATTATTAATTTATATCTGTTGTGGTATAGGAAAGATGTGTATCTTCGTACCATGTTAGCCAGTAGATAGAAAAATATTTAGACTTGAGAGTCTCAGTGGTTGATACCTTTTAATGGCTAACTGAAAAGATGGTAACAAATTGCAAGCTTTCGAGACTACGCAGGTCTCTTCATCAGGCAAAGACTAAAACAAAAGCTGAAGAATCACATATTTATACACAAGAGGACACAGGAATAATGCAATAGGTAAGACAAGTGACGTGAAGCAGAACTGTCATTATGGCAGAGGATGACATAAATATGTATAAAATAAATATTATATAATTTGCTATTTATGTTCATCCCTCTGCCATAATGACAGTTCTGCTTCACGTCACTTGTCTTACCTATTGCATTATTCCTGTGTCCTCTTGTGTATAAATATGTGATTCTTCAGCTTTTGTTTTAGTCTTTGCCTGATGAAGAGACCTGCGTAGTCTCGAAAGCTTGCAATTTGTTACCATCTTTTCAGTTAGCCATTAAAAGGTATCAACCACTGAGGACTCTCAAGTCTAAATATTTTTCTATCTGTTGTGGTTGTTTCAACAGCACTTGCAGGTATAACTACCTATTGTCAGTATGCATGATGCACTTTCTAGATGTAATAATTTATTATTGCACATTATTACCAGGTTTAGATGCTGGCCATTTCATATATGGTGTGTGAAGTTACAGTTGGCATCAGTATGTGTATTTTATAAATGTCTGTCATAAATATAACTCGTGATGATGATGATGAGGATGTTTATGATTCGTACATCCATTGACTGCATTATCTTACAGGTACAGATAAAGTTCCTTAAAAAGCATTAATTGATAAGTATGAAATGTACTTTTATGCATTAATTTCAAAAAGTGAACACTATGTTTTAGTTTTTGTTACCATTTCTAATAGACATGTGCAGATATGCGCTGTGATGACAAATTATTATTTGTCCATATTTGTTATAAAAATGTATCATTCTAGGCCTGGAAAACTTCACAATTTCCTGTTTTAAGCATAACAATCAGGGTGACGGCTCTTCCCTATTTGGAGCATGTTCAACATGGGTTTTTCTGTGCATGTGTAGGGAACAGGAGACTTCTTGCCGGACACACAGCAGGGGAACAGCTGGCGTTACTGAACCCCACTAACACTATAGCTTGTGTATTGGTCTGTGGACACAAAACTTCTGAGCAGCAACTGGCAGTGTTGTAGCCCAGGGAGTAGAGTTCAGGTGGTAGAAAGATGAACTAACAGGAGACATGGATAACGTTGCGAACCAGTAATTTAATCTGAAAACGGACAGACAAATTCAGGCGAGATCCATGCCTTGTTCATTTTCAGAAAAGTAAGCCGGTCTACATTATCGGAGGATAGTCGCATGCGACGGTCTGTTAGTACACCACCTGCAGCACTAAAGACGCGCTCCGATAATACACTGGCAGCAGGGCAAGCCAGCACCTCCAATGCATACTGGCTAAGCTCTGGCCATGTATCCAGCTTAGAGACCCAAAACTTGAATGGGGAAGAGCCATCTGGGAGTACACTGAGAGGGAAAGACATGTAGTCTGTCACCATCTTACGGAAACGTTGCCTCCTGCTGACTGGAGCCGTCTCGGATGGTGTAGACATTTGTGGCGCTGCCACAAAACTTCGCCACATTTGGAACATACTGGTCTTGCCCTGTGCAGAGGCGCTGCTTGTGCTCCCTCTTGTTGCAGAGCTGTCTCCACTGCCTCGACGCACAGAGCTGCTTTGTAAAGCAGTAGCAGCAGCAGTGCTCTCGGCTGGAATGGAGAACATTATGGATTGCACCAGTGTGTCTTGGTACTCCCGCATTTTACGCTCCCGGTTCAACGGTGTGATGAGGCTTTGTAAGTTGTCCCGGTAGCGAGGGTCTAGGAGGGTGTACACCCAATAATCAGACGTGGTGAGAATGTGGGCGATGCGGCGGTCGTTTCTCAGGCACTGCAGCATGAAATCAACCATGTGCTGCAGACTCCCAACTGGCCAAGAAACGCTGTCCCCTGCAAGAGGCGTCATCTCTGCCTGCTCTGCATCACCCCACCCTCGCTCTACATACTGACTAGAGCGTTGTGTACCTCCCTCTGGAGCGATGTCTTCCTCCTCCATTGACTCCTCCTCATCCTCCTCACAAAGTGAGCCCTGCCCAGCCCTTTGTGAGGAACCACGTTGCGCTGACTGTCCAGAAGGTGATGGAATTTGTGACTCCTCATCCTCCACCTCTTCCAAAACCTCATCCCTTAGTGCTTGCAGTGTTTTTTGAAGCAGGCAAATAAGGGGGACAGTCAGGCTGACTAGTGCATCATCTGCACTCGCCATCCGCGTTGACTCATCAAACGCACGCAAAACGTGGCAGATGTCCTTCATAGAGGCCCACTCAGTAGTGGTGAAGTGTGAACGGCGCAAATTGCGAGTTGATTGCGCCTGATGCAGCTGATACTCCATTACTGCTGGCTGCTGCTCACACAACCGCTCCAACATATGTAACGTGGAATTCCACCTGGTGGGTACGTCACATATGATGCGATGTTCAGGAAGGCGAAATCTGCGTTGCAGAGCTGCAATGCGCGATCTGGCCATGCTGGAACGTCGCAAAGTGAGCGCACTCTAGGCGGACCTTGTGCAGCAGTGATCAAGATCCGGATAGTCCCTCAAAAAACTCTGCACGACCAAGTTGAGCACATGTGCCAGACATGGTATGTGAGTGAGGTTGCCAAGGCCCAGAGCTGCCACCAGATTTCGGCCATTGTCACACACTACCAAGCCTGGCTGGAGATTCGCTGCAAAAACCACACGTCGCTCTCCTGCTTGATGGCATTCCTGAGCTCCTGCGCTGTGTGGCTTCGATTCCCCATGGAAATTAATTTCAGGACGGCCTGTTGACGTTTGGCCACGGCTGTGCTCATATCGGTCGCAACAGGTAAGCGTTCACGGGTCCATGTGGAGGTAGACCGTGACGGCTCCTGCAGCGATGATTCTGAGGAACTGGAGTAGGAGGAGGAGTCAATGTGGACAGACTGGATTCCTGCAATCCTTGGAGTTGGCAGAACACGTACAGCGCCACTCGCAAGATCTGTACCCGGCTCCACAACATTGACCCAATGGGCAGTGAGGGAAAGGTATCGTCCCTGGCCATGGGTACTGGTCCACGCATCGGTGGTCAGGTGGACCTTGCTACTGACGGCGTTTAGTAGCGCATGTTTAATTTTTCCCTCAACATGCTTTTGCAGACCAGGGACGGCTTGCCTGCTGAAATAAAATCGGCTGGGCACATTGTATTGTGGTACTGCCAATGCCATTAAGTTACGGAAACTGTCAGTCTCCACCAGCCTGAATGACAGCATTTCAAGGGACAGGAGTTTTGCAATGCCAGCATTCAAGCCTGTGCTCGTGGATGGTTTGCCGAGTATGGCCGTCTTTTATCCCATGCCTGTGCTACCGATGGCTGTTTTGTGGCCTGGGAGTGTGAGGATGACAGGGAACTTGCAGCTGTGGGTGGAATAACACTGGGTCTCTGGACAACAGTGACAGAGGTTCTTCCATGGCGATCCTGTGAGGAAGCCAAACCAGCTGTGTGTGAGCTGGAGGAAGAGGCTCCAACACGAGCTGAAGATGTAGGTGCTGCTGTAGGTTGGCCTACATCTCCAGTGTGTCTTTGTAACTCAACCACGTGCTTTGTCCGCACATGTTTCCACATATTTGTGGTATTAAGGTTACTGACACTTTTACCTCTTTTTACTTTTTGATTGCACAGCTTGCATTTGACATAGCAAATATCATCTGCAAGTGTGTCAAAAAAGGACCACGCAGTGCAAGTCCTGGGAGCGCCCGTTTTGGCTGTTGTAAGAGAACTGCTATGAACGGGTGCCAAACTGGAGGCTACAGGCAACCGAGTCTGCAGCCTACCTCTCCCTACTGTTTGGACCGTTGGGGCAATCTCTTCCTCAGAGCTGCTCCCACCACCTTCCTGTTCCTCACGCCATGTTGGGTCTTGGACCTCATCATCTCCAGTACCCTCTTCCAACACCTGCTGCTGTTGGGTGGTCTGGCCAGCACCATGCTCAACAGAAACTGGCACCTGAGTCTCATCATCATCAGATGCGTTCTGTGGTGTGCTGACCATCGGCACTGGCTCACCCGCCTCTTCAGATTCAGAGAAACACAGCTGTTGTGCATCACTGCATACTCCCTCTTCTTCACATTCCAGAATGCTGCTTGGCTGGGCCCCTGTTTGCAAGCCAACAGATTCTGAGAACAGAAGCAGAGACTCAGCTGGCTCCTTTACAGAGCTCTCTGACTGCCTGGGCAATTTGGAAGGCGGTGAAGAGACAGATGGTTGTTCAACAGTGCTGTGGTCCTGAGAGGAGGTGGAAGCAATTGAAGTCGATGCATTGGCTGCCATCCAACCAACAACGGCTTCAATTTGTTCTTCCCACAGCAGGGAGGTACGCCGAGCTCCTACAAAAGTGCGCATAAAGGAACGCTCACGGGGAAAACTGGTGGATGCTGTGTCACTGGGTGGGGCAGCAGCCACAGAATCCCCACGTCCTCTCCCTGCTGAAACTTCACGGCCCCGACCACGTGCCTTACTCCCTGCCTTCTTCATCTTGGTAGATTGATAAAGAAAGTCAGAAAAGTTATAAGGCCTAAGTGTGGTTATTCCTCAGAGACTGCAGTGAACACTGCAGACAACTGTTCACTAGCTGTAAAGGCCCCTTTGTGTACTTCTATAGTGTTTGCAACCAATGTATTGTATACGGATGGAAGCGCGTCACACTAATAGATTATATTTTTTTAAAATAGAATGGAGCAGCACCAATTAGAGAAAAATGTGAAGGATGAGGCAGTGACACACGCTCAGCAGACTACAACCAGCAGTGGTTGAAGAACTAACTGGAGCGTAATCTGCACTCAAAAAATGAAAAGCTCACAGACTACAGTGAACACTGCAGACAACTGTTCAGTAGCTGTAAAAGGCCCCTTTGTGTACTTCTATAGTGTTTGCAACCAATGTATTGTATACGGATGGAAGTGCGTCACACTAATAGATTATATTTTTTTAAAATAGAATGGAGCAGCACCAATTAGAGAAAAATGTGAAGGATGAGGCAGTGACACACGCTCAGCAGACTACAACCAGCAGTGGTTGAAGAACTAACTGGAGCATAATCTGCACTCAAAAAATGAAAAGCTCACAGACTACAGTGAACACTGCAGACAACTGTTCAGTAGCTGTAAAAGGCCCCTTTGTGTACTTCTATAGTGTTTGCAACCAATGTATTGTATACGGATGGAAGCGCGTCACACTAATAGATTATATTTTTTTAAAATAGAATGGAGCAGCACCAATTAGAGAAAAATGTGAAGGATGAGGCAGTGACACACGCTCAGCAGACTACAACCAGCAGTGGTTGAAGAACAACTGGAGCGTAATCTGCACTCAAAAAATGAAAAGCTCACAGACTACAGTGAACACTGCAGACAACTGTTCATAGCTGTAAAGGCCCTTTGTGTACTTCTATAGTGTTTGCAACCAATGTATTGTATACGGATGGAAGCGCGTCACACTAATAGATTATTTTTTTAAAATAGAATGGAGCGCACCAATTAGAGAAAAATGTGAAGGATGAGGCAGTGAACACGCTCAGCAGACTACAAACCAGCAGTGGTTGAGAACTAACTGAGCGTGATCTGCACTCAAAAAATGAAAACCTCACAGACTACAGTGAACACTGCACACAACTGTTCACTATCTGTGAAAGGCTCCTTTCTGTACTTCTATAGTGTTTGCAACCAATGTATTGTATACGGATGGAAGCGCGTCACACTAATAGATCACTGTTAATTTCAATTGAATGGAGCTGCACCAATTCCACAAAATAAAATAAAAAAAGAGTCAGTGAGTGACACGTGCAGATGCCTACAAACAGCGGTGGATGCAGAGCAAACTGCAGCGTCACCTGCACTCTCACACACACACCTTGCACAGAGCTGTTAAAACAACACTGCAAGGCAAAAGGAAGCTTTACACAGCGGTTGGTAAACTAGCCTGCCTAAAGCACAGTACACAAAATCGCAATCTCTAACTGTCCCTCAGAGTCAGCAGAGCAGCGTTCTGTCCCTAACTGAGTTCACAGCACAGTGACGCTAAAATGGCGGTGGCGCCTTTTATAGTGCATTCTGACATCATTTCAGCAGCCAATCACAGCCATGCCATTAGTTAAGATGACCGCAGCATTACAGGATGTGCCCACACTTCGTAGGATT
The DNA here is from genome assembly GCA_033576555.1 of Oophaga sylvatica. NCBI lineage: Eukaryota > Metazoa > Chordata > Amphibia > Anura > Dendrobatidae > Oophaga > Oophaga sylvatica. The sequence continues at coordinate 211,059,981 of JARQOD010000006.1, read as the reverse complement.
CCTCATTGGCTGACTAAAATCACATTGCCTCTCAAAGAATTATGGGAACTTCCGATTCCGGTATACGATATAGGAAAAATATCGGAACTAAGTATCGGAATTCCGATACAGCGAATATCGGCCGATACCCGATACTTGCGGTATCGGAATGCTCAACACTAGTAGTGGGGCAGTCCGTTTCCTTCCCGGCCGTGCTTTCCATGTGGCCTATGGCCACAGGTTCCTTGTAGAAACCCCTGAAGCAGAGAGTTGGGTGTGTCAGTTTGGTCTTGCAACCATACAGAGCAGGAGGCTCTGCAGAGCTCCATCTGTGTGAGGCAACACAGGGTCAAGCGGAGCCAAAAAGACCTTGCACCCCTTAGCATATATGGCAGTGCAGTCGCCCATGGCAACCAGTCTCGGAGGTAGACTGTCTTGTGCCCGGCTGCGATCTGGAGGTGGACTGTCTTGTGCCAGCTGTGAATCAGAGGTGGGCTCTCTTGTGCCCGGCTGCGATCCAGAGGTGGACTGTCCTGTTTCCTGGCTGCAAACTGGAGGCTATCGTGTGCTGTGTATTTTTTGTGAAGTATGCTGAACATTAAAAAGACTTTGCTTTGAACTTTGCTGGGTCACTGCATCATTACTGCTCACTGTGGATACCGCTGCACTAAATTGAGCTGATGCTTCTTATGATGATATTGAAGTCGAGGCTTCTTCACCTTTATTCGAGTCACCATACTTGTGTAACGTGCTTTGCGCAGTGTTTGCAGAGACATCTGTGATCTCATTATTACGAATTATACCTGCACTGCCAAGTTTGTTGCACCAGAACTGTTAGACCTTGCGATGGGATGACTTGCTGATCCGATATTTTTCCTGGTTGTCCACCTCTTGGCTTTTGAATAGTTATGCAAACTTCATTTAATATTCTTCCAGCTGTTATGGTACTCATTTGATGCAATTTGGCAATTTTTTTGGCCAAGAAGCCTTTATCGATAAGCTGGATTATGCTGATTCTCATTTCTTGCAAGATCTTCTTCATGGCTGCTCCGCTATTCAAACCAGTGAACTTTCACTTGGGAATCAAACTAATCACACTGAGCTATTAGGGAATGTGAGAACAAGTTGTATTTTGTAGTTTACAGGAAGAAAAATATTTTTCCACCACAAGGATCAAAACGGTACCAATGTACAGTAGTGACATGAAAAGAATCTGCATAATTAATCACATGCTAAATAGTTGCAAGTCAAATTTATTTATGAGGTCGCCAAGATGATTGTCTATAAAATGATGCTAGTCTGACATGCAAAGCTGTAGTGGATATTGAGATATGAAGCCTGAAAGTTCAAAACATTGTTACCCTTTTGGTCGTCAGTGTGTATATACCACCATAATGTAAAGCATTGTAAAGCAATGCATGTAATACTCTATGGATGACTGATTGAATCCAGAAAAATTTTATAAAACTTTTTTGGATTGTTATACACCACCAAAATGTAACACAAAGCACATAATACTCTATGGATTAAAATGTAGCCAATTTATTCAAAGAAAAGAATGTGGTCATGTGCAGCAGTTATATATTTATCAACGGACATGAAAGCCATAATACCTGCCTCAATATTGTATTCTGCCACTCTCCCTGCTCCTGCAAGTGTCCCTAGACTAAATGCTGACTGTATCTGATACAAACCACAAAGCACAAGATTACCCTTAGAAGGACTGTTAGTATGATGGTTCAGCATCAGCATCAGTATTAACACCGGAGGACTCTGATTAGTTAACCCCTTTCCGACATCGGGCGTATATTTACGCCAATGTTGGACTCCCTCCCTTTGATGTGGGCTCCGGCGGTGAGCCCACATCTTTCCCAGGACATGTCAGAAGTTTGAACATCTGACATGTGCCCGAAATATGTGAACAATAGTGTAATGGGACGACATTACAAATAGAGAGAGGTGATCCGGAGCCTCATTAATCACACGCTTAATCTTGGTTGTGTAGATGCACACAACCATTATAGATGAGTGCATTGGCATTTTTTTAATTTAAAAGATTAGCCCTGTGAGTCTACACATGCGCCCTTTTTCTTTTTTTCACATGTGCTCGCAATAGTCGTGGCTGGAATAGCGATCCACCTGTGGCTATTAACCAGTTAAATGCCGCTGTCAAACTCTGACAGCGGCATTTAAAAAGCGCTTCCGGCAATCGTGACGGAAATACGCACGCCGGTGACCCGCGGCACGTGATTGTGGGTCACTGGTGTGTCGGCATGACAAACCGAAAGTCTCCTGAAGACCTCAATGGTTGTCAATGCCGGATTGCTGTGAGTGCCACCCAGTGGTCAGCGCTCATAGCAAGTCAGCATTTCTACAACATAGAAGCGATCTGATTATCGCCTCTATGTAGCAGACCGATCGAGTTGTGGAAGCTTCTAGTCTCCTATGGAGACTAATAAAGCATGCCAAAAGTAAAAAAAAATGTGTTTAAAAATATTAAAAAATAAAAAATATATAAAAGTTCAAATCATCCCCTTTTCGCCCCATTCAAAATAAAACAATAAAAATAAAATCAAACATACACATATTCGGTATTGCCAAGTTCAATATCGCCTGATCTATCAATAAAAAAAAGGATTAACCTGATCGCTAAACGGCCTAGTAAGAAAAAAAGTAAAAACGCCAGAATTCCTTTTTTTGGTCACTGCGACATTAAATTAAAATCCAATAACGGACGATCAAAAGATCGTATCTGCACCAAAATGGTATCATTAAAAATGTCAACCCGGCATGCAAAAAATAAGCCCTCGCCCAACCTAATATTATGAAAAATGAAGATGCTACGGGTATCGGAAAATGGCTCGATTTTTTTTTTAGCAAAGTTTGGAATTTTTTTTACACTTAGACAAAAAAGAACCTAGACATGTTTGGTGTCTATGAAGTCGTAATGACCTGGAGAATCATAATGGCAGGCCAGTTTTAGCATTTAGTGAACCTAGCAAAAAAGCCAAACAAAAAACAAGTGTGGGATTGCACTTTTTTTGCAATTTCACCGCACTTGGAATTTTTTTCCCATTTTCTAGTACCCAACATGTGAAACCTATGGTGTCTTTCCCAAAGTAAAACTCGTACCGCAAAAAATAAGCTCTCACATGGTTATATTTATGGAAAAATAAAAAACTTATAGCTCTGGGATGGAGGGGAGCGAAAAACGAAAACGCAAAGCCGAAAATAGCCCCGGGACTTAAAGGGAATCTGTCACCCCAAAAATGCCATATCAAGTAAAGATTTAGCTGAATAGTGCGTCCCATAACTAAGCTAACGGTGGGTATCATATATCATGATACCCCCGTTTTCATAGCAAAATACCTTTTTAAAGTTGGTGATTGTACGTGTCAATCACTGCAGTCAGGTCAGGAAGGCGGCGGGTATTCGCTTCCCCCCCCGCTCCTCCACTTCTTCACGTAACGCTGTCTGTGAATATCACAGACAGCGTAATGCTTCCACGATTGCGCGGTGAAGCAGGGCCCCGGCGCGTGCGCAGTCTTCTTTGCCCAGCAGTGGGCAAAGCATAAAATGACTACAGCGCATGCGCTAGTCTTTCCTTGCCCCGGAAATCGTCCAAGGCAAGCAGTAATTTCTGGGGCAAGGAAAGACTAGCGCATGCGCTGTAGTCATTTTATGCTTTGCCCACTGTTGGGCAAAGCATACTGCGCATGCGCCGGGCACGATTTTGAATTACGCAATGGCGGGAACCTAACGCCGTCTGTGGTATTCACAGACGGCGATACGCAACAGATGACGAGGAGCGGGGGCGGGGGAGGACATGAAAACCGCCGCCCTCCTGACCTGACTGCAGTGATTGACACGTACAATCACCAACTTTAAAAAGGTATTTTGCTATGAAAACGGGGGTATCATGATATATGATACCCACCGTTAGCTTAGTTATGGGACGCACTATTCAGCCATATCTTTATCTGATATGTCTATTTTGGGGTGACAGATTCCCTTTAAGGGGTTAAACTCTGCAAACACAGGCCTGTATAACTGCTCTCTCCTTACAATCAGAGCTGTCCCTGAGCTGTGCAATGGCGTCAGTGAGCCGAGCACAGTGGCGCCAGTCCTTTCTGTAGAGGTAATCCGGCCAGCCAATTACAGTAATGCCACTACCAAGATGTCCATGGCATTACAGTGACTGTGTCATGCTGTGACTGTATGTAAACAGTGAAAGGGGCCTTGCTCTGTCCCTAGGGCTGGGACCCTTACGATCCCTTCTCCCAAAGGTACCTCTAAAGGTTTGGGCCACTATCCTTACTGTTCTCCTGTTATACCCTAAGATTTCCCTCCCCCTCCCTCAGGAGGCCTGGGAAAGAAGTGCTAGTGTTTAACCCCTTCATGACCCAGCCTATTTTGACCTTAAAGACCTTGCCATTTTTTGCAATTCTGACCAGTGTCCCTTTATGAGGTAATAACTCAGGAATGCTTCAACGGATTCTAGCGATTCTGAGATTGTTTTTTCGTGACATATTGGGCTTCATGTTAGTGGTAAATTTAGGTCGATAATTTTTGCGTTTATTTGTGAAAAAAATGGAAATTTGGCGAAAATTTAGAAAATTTTGTAATTTTCAAATTTTTATTCTGTTAAACCAGAGAGTTATGTGACACAAAATAGTTAATAAATAACATTTCCCACATGTCTACTTTACATCAGCACAATTTTGGGAACAACATTTTTTTTTGTTAGGAAGTTATAAGGGTTAAAATTTGACCAGCAATTTCTCATTTTTACAGCAAAATTTAGAAAACCATTTTTTTTAGGGACCACCTCACATTGAAGTCACTTTGAGGGGTCTATATGGCAGAAAATACCCAAAAGTGACACCATTATAAAACCTGCACCCCTCAAGCTACTCAAAACTACATTCAAGAAGATTATTAACCCTTCAGGTGCTTCACAGGAACAAAAGCAACGTGGAAGGAAAAAATGGACATTTTAATTTTTCCAACAAAAATTTTCTTTTAGCATCAATTTTTTCATTTTTACATGGGCAACAGGATAAAATGGATCCTAAAATTAGTTGGGCAATTTCTCCTGAGTACACAGATACCTCATATGTGGTCATAAACCACTGTTTGGGCGCACGGCAGGGCTCAGAAGGGAAGGAACACTATTTGACTTTTTGAATGGAAAATATGCTGGAATATTTAGCGGTTGCCATGTCGAATTTGGAGAGTCCCTGTGTGCCTAAACATTGGAGCCCCTCCACAAGTGACCCCATTTTAGAAACTAGACCCCCTAAGGAACTTATCTAGATGCATAATGAGCACTTTGAACCCCCAGGTGCTTCACAAATTGATCCGTAAAAAAAAAGAAAGTACTTTTTTTTCACAAAAATTTTCTTTTAGCCTCAGTTTTTTCATTTTTACATGGGCAACAGTATAAATTGGATCCTAAAATTTGTTGGGCAATTTCTCCTGAGTACACAGATACCTCATATGTGGTCATAAACCACTGTTTGGGCGCACGGCAGGGCTCAGAAGGGAAGGAACACTATTTGACTTTTTGAATGGAAAATATGCTGGAATATTTAGCGGTTGCCATGTCGAATTTGGAGAGTCCCTGTGTGCCTAAACATTGGAGCCCCCCACAAGTGACCCCATTTTAGAAACTAGACCCCTAAGGAACTTATCTAGATGCATAATGAGCACTTTGAACCCCCAGGTGCTTCACAAATTGATCCGTAAAAAAAAGAAAGTACTTTTTTTTCACAAAAATTTTCTTTTAGCCTCAGTTTTTTCATTTTTACATGGGCAACAGTATAAATTGGATCCTAAAATTTGTTGGGCAATTTCTCCTGAGTACACAGATACCTCATATGTGGTCATAAACCACTGTTTGGGCGCACGGCAGGGCTCAGAAGGGAAGGAGCACCATTTGACTTTTTAAATGGAAAATATGCTGGAATATTTAGCGGTTGCCGTGTCGCATTTGGAGAGTCCCTGTGTGCCTAAACATTGGAGCTCCCCCCCAAGTGACCCCATTTTGGAAACTAGACCCCTAAGGAACTTATCTAGATGCATAATGAACACTTTGAACCCCCAGGTGCTTCACAAATTGATCCGTAAAAAAAAGAAAGTACTTTTTTTTCACAAAAATTTTCTTTTAGCCTCAGTTTTTTCATTTTTACATGGGCAACAGTATAAATTGGATCCTAAAATTTGTTGGGCAATTTCTCCTGAGTACACAGATACCTCATATGTGGTCATAAACCACTGTTTGGGCGCACGGCAGGGCTCAGAAGGGAAGGAGCACCATTTGACTTTTTAAATGGAAAATATGCTGGAATATTTAGCGGTTGCCGTGTCGCATTTGGAGAGTCCCTGTGTGCCTAAACATTGGAGCTCCCCCACAAGTGACCCCATTTTGGAAACTAGACCCCTAAGGAACTTATCTAGATGCATATTGAGCACTTTGAATCCCCAGGTGCTTCACAAATTGATCCGTAAAAAAAGAAAGTACTTTTTTTTCACAAAAATTTTCTTTTAGCCTCAGTTTTTTCATTTTTACATGGGCAACAGTATAAATTAGATCCTAAAATTTGTTGGGCAATTTCTCCTGAGTACACAGATACCTCATATGTGGTCATAAACCACTGTTTGGGCGCACGGCAGGGTTCAGAAGGGAAGGAGCACCATTTGACTTTTTAAATGGAAAATATGCTGGAATATTTAGCGGTTGCCGTGTCGCATTTGGAGAGTCCCTGTGTGCCTAAACATTGGAGCTCCCCCACAAGTGACCCCATTTTGGAAACTAGACCCCCTAAGGAACTTATCTAGATGCATATTGAGCACTTTGAATCCCCAGGTGCTTCACAAATTGATCCGTAAAAAAAGAAAGTACTTTTTTTTTTCACAAAAATTTTCTTTTAGCCTCAGTTTTTTCATTTTTACATGGGCAACAGTATAAATTGGATCCTAAAATTTGTTGGGCAATTTCTCCTGAGTACACAGATACCTCATATGTGGTCATAAACCACTGTTTAGGCGCACGGCAGGGCTCAGAAGGGAAGGAGCACCATTTGACTTTTTAAATGGAAAATATGCTGGAATATTTAGCGGTTGCCGTGTCGCATTTGGAGAGTCCCTGTGTGCCTAAACATTGGAGCTCCCCCACAAGTGACCCCATTTTGGAAACTAGACCCCCTAAGGAACTTATCTAGATGCATATTGAGCACTTTGAATCCCCAGGTGCTTCACAAATTGATCCGTAAAAAAAGAAAGTACTTTTTTTTCACAAAAATTTTCTTTTAGCCTCAGTTTTTTCATTTTTACATGGGCAACAGTATAAATTAGATCCTAAAATTTGTTGGGCAATTTCTCCTGAGTACACAGATACCTCATATGTGGTCATAAACCACTGTTTGGGCGCACGGCAGGGTTCAGAAGGGAAGGAGCACCATTTGACTTTTTAAATGGAAAATATGCTGGAATATTTAGCGGTTGCCGTGTCGCATTTGGAGAGTCCCTGTGTGCCTAAACATTGGAGCTCCCCCACAAGTGACCCCATTTTGGAAACTAGACCCCCTAAGGAACTTATCTAGATGCATATTGAGCACTTTGAATCCCCAGGTGCTTCACAAATTGATCCGTAAAAAAAGAAAGTACTTTTTTTTCACAAAAATTTTCTTTTAGCCTCAGTTTTTTCATTTTTACATGGGCAACAGTATAAATTGGATCCTAAAATTTGTTGGGCAATTTCTCCTGAGTACACAGATACCTCATATGTGGTCATAAACCACTGTTTAGGCGCACGGCAGGGCTCAGAAGGGAAGGAGCACCATTTGACTTTTTAAATGGAAAATATGCTGGAATATTTAGCGGTTGCCGTGTCGCATTTGGAGAGTCCCTGTGTGCCTAAACATTGGAGCTCCCCCACAAGTGACCCCATTTTGGAAACTAGACCCCCTAAGGAACTTATCTAGATGCATATTGAGCACTTTGAATCCCCAGGTGCTTCACAAATTGATCCGTAAAAAAAGAAAGTACTTTTTTTTCACAAAAATTTTCTTTTAGCCTCAGTTTTTTCATTTTCACATGGGCAACAGTATAAATTGGATCCTAAAATTTGTTGGGCAATTTCTCCTGAGTACACAGATACCTCATATGTGGTCATAAACCACTGTTTGGGCGCATGGCAGGGCTCAGAAGGGAAGGAGCGCCATTTGACTTTTTGAATGGAAAATATGCTGGAATATTTAGCGGTTGCCATGTCGCATTTGGAGAGTCCCTGTGTGCCTAAAGTTTAGAGCTCCCCCACAAATTACCCCATTTTGGAAACTAGACCCCCTAAGGAACTTATCTAGATGCAAAGTGAGCACTTTGAACCCCCAGGTGCTTCACAGAAGTTTATAACGCAGAGCCGTGAAAATAAAAAATCTTTTTTTTTTTCTCAAAAAATGATTTTTTAGCCCACTATTTTTTATTTTCACAATGGTTACAGGAGAAATTGGACCCCAAAAGTTGTTGTCCAGTTTGTCCTGAGTACGCTAGTACCCCATATGTGGGGGGGAACCATTGTTTGGGCACACGTCAGGGCTCGGAAGGGATGTAGTGACGCTTTGAAATGCCGACTTGATGGAATGGTCTGCGGGCATCTTGTTACGTTTGCAGAGCCCCTGATGTGCCTAAACAGTAGAAACCCCCCACAAGTGACCCCATTTTGTAAACTAGACCACCAAAGGAACTTATCCAGATGTGTGGTGAGCACCTTGAACCCCCAAGTGCTTCACAGAAGTTTATAATGCAGAGCCGTGAAAATAAAAAATCATTTTTATCCTCAAAAACTGATTTTTTTAACCCGCAATTTTTTATTTTCACAAGGGTAACAGGAGAAATTGGACCACAAAAGTTGTTGTACAGTTTGTCCTGAGTACACTGGTACCCCATATGTGGGGGGGGAACCACTGTTCAGGCACACGTTGGGGCTCGGAAGGGAAGTAGTAACGTTTTGAAATGCCGACTTTGATGGAATGGTCTGCGGGCGTCATGTTAGGTTTGCAGAGCCCCTGATGTGCCTAAACAGTAGAAACTCCCCACAAGTGACCCCATTTTGGAAACTAGACCCCGCAAAGAACTTATCTAGATGTGTGGTGAGCACTTTGAACCCCCAAGGGCTACACAGCAGTTTATAACGCCCGGGCATGAAAATAAAAAAATCATATTTCTTCCGTAATCAGGATCTTTTAGTCCCCAATTTTTTTATTTTCCCAAGGGTAACAGGAGAAATTAGACCCCAAAAGTTGTCCAATTTGTCCTGAGTACGCTGATACCCCATATGTGGGAGAAAACTACTGTATGGGCGCACGTCGGGGCTCGGAAGGGAAGTAGTGACGTTTTGAAATGCCCACTTGATGGAATGGTCTGCGGGCGTCATGTTACGTTTGCAGAGCCCCTGATGTGCCTAAACTGTATAAACTCCCAAGTGACCCCATTTTGGAAACTAGACCCCACAAATAACTTATCTAGATGTGTAGTGAGCACTTTGAACCTCCAAGGGCTACACAGAAGTTTATAACGCCCAGGCATGAAAATAAAATAATCATATTTTTTCCACAAACATGATCTTTAGTCCCCAATTTTTTTATTTTCCCAATGTTAACAGGAGAAATTAGACCCCCAAAGTTGTTGTGCAATTTTTCCAGAGTACGCTGATACCCCATATGTGGGGGTAAACCACTGTTTAGGCATACGTCGGGGCTTGGAATAAAGGGAGCACTGTTTGACTTTTTGAATGCAAAATTTGCAGGAATCAATGGTGGCGCCATGTCGCGTATGGAGACCCCTGATGTGCCTAAATAGTGGAAACCCCTCAATTCTAACTCTAACCCTAACCCCAACACACCCCTAACCCCAACCCTAACCCCTACACACCCTAACCCTAATACAAACCCTAACCATAACCCTAACCCCAACACACCCCTAACCCTAATCCCAACTCTAACCATAAACCTAACCACAAGCCTAACCCTAATCCCAACCCTAACCCCAAAACACCCCTAACACTTATCCTAACTCTAACCCTAACCACAAACCTAACCCTAATCCCAACCCTAACCCTAATTCCAACCCTAACCCAAATTCCAACCCTAACCCAAATTCTAACTGTAACCCAAATTCTAACCGTAACCCTAATTCTAACCCTTAGGCTGGGTTCATATTGCGTTTTACCAGCCCGTTCAACACGTAGCGTTGACCGGCTGGTAACGGTATAGCATAACGCGATCGCGTTATGCTATACCCGCTAGCGCAGATGAATCATCAGATGATTCATCTGTGCTAGCGGTGACGGAGCCCAGACACTGCAGCCCGTGTCCGAGGCTCCGTCACTGAATGACGGCACGTCGCGAACGCATGCCGCTTTACGGCATGCGTTGCGATGCGCACACAAATGGGGTGAATAGCAGCGTTAATGGACTGCGTTACACCGCGTTATACCGCGGTGAAACGCAGTCCATCTAACGGACTGCCATAATGCAATATGAACCCATCCTAACCCTGAGGCCCCGTGAACACGTTGCGGATTCACTTGCGGATTTTTCTAAAATTCGCAGGTAAAATGACCTGCCTTTTACCTGCGAATTTAGCGCGGATTTGCTGCGGTTTTTCCCTGCGGTTTTACAACTATAATGGAATAGGTGTAAAACCGCTGCGGAATCCGCACAAAGAATTGACATGCTGCGGATTTAAAACCGCAGCAAATCCGCGCTGAAAAATCCGCAGCATGTGCACAGCGTTTTTTTTTACCATTTATTTGCATTGTATTGTACATGGTTTCTGGATCTGCTGTGGATCCGCAGCGCCAAATCCGCTGCGGATCCGCAGCAAAATCTCCGCTGCGGATCAGCAGTAAAATCTCCGCTGCGGATCCGCAGCAAAATCCGTGCTGATCGCAGCAAATCCGCTGCGATCCCCAGCAAAATCAGCTGCGGGTCCGCAGCAAAATCCGCTGTGGATCAGAGGCGAAATCTGCTGTGGATCAGCAGCGAAATCCGCTGCGGATCAGCAGCGAAATCAGCTGCGGATCAGCAGCGAAATCCGCTGCGGATCAGCAGCGAAATCTGCTGCGGATACGCAGCGAAATCCGCTGCGGATCCCTAGCGAAATAAGCTGCGGATCCGCAGCAAAATCTGCTGTGGATCAGAGGCAAAATCTGCTGCGGATCAGCAGCTAAATCCGCTGCGGATCAGCAGCTAAATCCGCTGCGGATCAGCAGCTAAATCCGCTGCGGATCTGCAGCGAAATCCGCTGTGGATCGCCAGCGAAATCCGCTGCGGATCAGCAGCGAAATCCGCTGCAGATCAGCAGCGAAATCCGCTGCGGATACGCAGCAAAATCCGGTGCTGATTAGCAGCAAAATCCGCTGCGGATCCGCAGCAAAATCCACAACGTGTGGACAGGGCCTAAAAGGAAAAAAAAAAAATTCTTTATTTTATTTTTTGTCCCTACCTATGACAGGGGGGGTTCATTTACTTTTATTTTGATCACTGTGAGAGTTTATCACAGTGATCAAAATAAATTGTACTTTGAAAGGCGCACTGCCATTTTCCAAGATGGCGGCGCCCATGAAGAGTCCCGGGCGGACGCCGGGACGGATCAAGAGGCCGCAGAAGACCGGGGGAGGTGAGGACAGGTGTGGGGGGGTGATCGGAGGGCGGGGGGGAGCGGAGCACACCGGAGGGGAGAGGATTGGAGCGGCCAGCAGATGATAGTAACGGCGGTGACCGTTCGCCGCCATGAATCGGCGGCGGCCGATCACCACCGTTACTCGGTGGGTCGGGTGACCTTTCAGTGTTTCCGGTCACCCGACCCGCAGGAACATGATTTATAGCATGACGCCTACGTTGGCGTCATGGGTCGGGATGGCACAGGTTTTCATGACGCCAACGTAGGCGTCATGGGTCGGGAAGGGGTTAAACATGTAAGACAAACAGGGATAATAAAAAAAAACTAACACACAAAACCCTCACCAAAGGTAGAGAGGTATATAGGGAATGGTAGCAATGTACAAACCAAATGGGAATAGGACAATGAGGAGAGCATACACCCCAAAACAGCATTCAACAATCTTCAGCAGCAACAACGATCTCCAACTCAGCACAGGAACGCCAAGGAGCCAGGAAGTAAACTTTTACTTACGAGGAAGAGAAGGTCTGGTCAGATTTTATAAAGAGAGGAAATGACCAGGTCAGGAACAGTTGTGAGATGAAGTTGCAAGTTTCTAACCAAGAAACCCAAAAGGAGGAAAAGCACCGAATATGACGTCATAATTAAGTACAACACATGGGTGAAAATTAGAAAATTCTTTATTCAGTAATTGGCAACAACATGGCACAACAGAATTAAAATGCATGAGAATATAAATGTAGGAATGATTAAAATAATATAACCCAGACCATCAAGAGGGTAGTATATACAGTATATGTACTGAAAAATATTTGTGTTAAAGGTAAGGGAATAATCCAATTAGTCAGCGATACAGACCAATGCCTATTATAAATGTGAAAATCCTAAAGTAGAAAACAAAAAATAATGACTAGAGATGACAAGAACCTTGTAATACAGCCCTGCTCATGGGCGTACCCACCGAGGGGCGGGCAACTGCCCCCCCAGTAGCAGGGGTGCACAATGAAAGAACAGCTCCTGGCCGCAGTTGCGGCAGTGGAGAGCGGCCGGCCAGGTGGCCACACACAGCTGACAGCAGGGCGAGACTCACTGCAGAGCAGGCTGAGACCGCGTGGCATTGCTATGGCGGCCGGCGCGCTGGGATTGGATCCGGTCGGGTCAGACATGTCAGAGGCGTGCCATGTACAGCGTGCTGCGTAAGCACGCCTCTGAACCCTGTCTGAACCCTCCGGATCTGAGTCAGAGGCTGAGAAGACAGGCAGCAGCCGCCATTACAGTGTGCCACAGGCCCACAGCCCACAGGCCAGTCTGAGTCCCAGACTGAGACTCCCACTCTCCAGTGCCTGCGCCCTGCCTGTAAGTGGTGTCCACGTCCATGACCAAAAAAAAATGGAGTTCTATGCAATTAGGTAAAAAAAAAAATACATTATTAATCAATAATTACAAATACAATTAATATAGACAAAAAAGGACAATTGACCCTGGTAAAAAAGCATGGGTCTCCAGGCATAAATGTCATTACAATTAAGTCAGAACATCACTGTGGTAACAATCTAATATGTGTGCATTATAGCAGCAAAATGCAAAGCTTAAAGCAAATGCAAGTCTAATATAGCCAAGGTGCCAATTGCCAAAGTGTACACAGCATCAGGGATCAAGCATCAAACATCTACCATCAACTTAAGGAAGTTCCCCAAACATCAGTATGTATATTGCAGGTAGAAAACAGTCAATATGTCAAATATGCTCAATGCTTACCCATGATGTATTGCTATGCCACGGAGCCACTCCCAATCCTGACGCGCGTTTCGCATTTAGCTTTATCAAATAGGGATATAATGGATTGTTACCATGGTGATCCCTGATGCTGTGTACACTTTGGCAATTGGCTGCTTGGCTATATTAGACACTGCGCATGCCCGAGGACTGTTACAACAGCGCAGGCACCACACAGAACCGACATGAAAGTAAAAAAACTCTGGAGGAGGCGCGGTGACGCTGAAGGGTCTTGATGGACGGCTGGGGGGAGCATGAGTCAGGCGAAGAGGCCATACCTCAGGGACGCATTTAAGATATGGCGACCTAGTTTTAAAACTCGATATTTCAGCGTTGCAGGGGACCAGAAAAAAAAAGAGCCACCTTCACAGCCTGCTGCCTTAGTGCTGCTGAAGGTGGCTCTTTTACTTAAAAACGCCTGGGGGGGGTGACAAGTTCCCTTTAAACTTTGCATTTTGCTGCCATAATGCACACATAATGGATTGTTACCATAGTGATGTTCTGACTTAATTGTAATGACATTTATGCCTGGAGACCCATGCTTTTTTACCAGGATCAATTGTCCTTTTCTGTCTATTTTAATTGTATTTGTAATCATTGATTAATAAAGTATTGTTTTTTTACCTAAATGTATAAAACGCCATTTTTTTGGGTTTTTATACATGCATACTGCTGCAGAGTGCTGTTAGTGGCCATCTTATTCTGCAGCACTGCAGTGCTCATGTGATAATGAATTCATCCATTCTCTCATGCAAAGAAAGATCCAAAATGTGATGTCTGCATGGAGTGTTATTAAAAACCTGAGTGCCGCTGTAGAGTGTTAGGGTATGTTTCCATGCTGCATACTTGCAGCGCTTTGAACGCAGCGGAAACCCCGCTCTGCCCAAAGCGCCGCCCCCTGTTGTACGCACGGTGATACCGCATGTGCTCATTGAACACATGCGGAATCACCGCATCCTATCCATAGACTGGGTTATTTATTTTGCGGAGACGGAGCGTCTCTGCAAGATAAATAGACATGCTACGGTCTACACTGTGTTCCAAATTATTATGCAAAAATTGTTTAGGAGTGATAAGGTAAGAATTTTTTTGCTTGTCAGTTAAACTCATTGATGGTGATGTGTGTCAGGGCTCTTTATATCACCGTAAGCAATTGCAGACACCTGTGCTAATTAGTTTGGCAGGTGTGTCCAATGAAAGGCATGACTACTTAAGAAGGCTGTCCCACATTATTAAGCAGCCTACATTTTCTGCCAAAATGGCAAAGAAAAAGGATGTGTCGGCTGCTGAGAAGCAACAAATTGTGGAGTGTTTAAGGTCAAGGCATGACTACAATCAACATGCCAAGACACTTCATCGTGATCATCGCACAATCAAGACGTATGTAGCTGATTCACAGTACACACGTGTGCGTGCTGATAAGGGAAAATTGAGGACTCTTTCCTACATGCAATTACGTCAGGTTAAAAGAGCAGTGGCAAAAAAGCCTTGTCATAGCAGCAGACAAGTTTTTGAAGCTGCTGGTGCCTCCAACGTCCCCCGAACAACAAGATGCAGGGTCCTTCAGAGGTTTGCAGCTGTGCGTAAGCCATCCTGTCGACCTCCTCTATCCACTGCACACAAGCAGAAACGGCTCAGTGGGCCAAACAATACATGAAGACTGACTTCAAAACTGTTTTGTTCACCGATGAGTGCCGTGCAACGCTCGATGGTCCAGATGGATGAAGTGGAGGATGGCTGGTTGATGGACATCCCATGCAAACACGGCTACGGCGTCAACAAGGAGGAGGTGGAGTAATGTTTTGGGCTGGAATCATGGGGAGAGAGATTTTCGGCCCCTTTAGGATCCCTGAAGGGGTAAAGATGAACTCCATAGTGTATGTTGAGTTTCTCAAACAGCACTTCCTGCCATGGGTCAAGAAGAAGAACCGTGCATTCCGCAGCAAGATCATTTTCATGCATGATAATACACCGTCTCATGCTGCACGTAACACATCTGCATCTCTGGCTGCTATGGGCATAAAAGGGGACAAACTTATGGTGTGGCCCCATGCTCCCCTGACCTCAACCCCATTGAGAACCTCTGGAGCATCATCAAAAGGAGTGTCTATGATGGCGGGAGGCAGTTCACATCTAAGCAACAGCTCTGGGAGGGTATTCTGTCCTCATGCAAAACAATTGAAGCAGAAACCATCCAAAACCTGACAAATTCAATGGACGAGAGAGTTCAGAAGCTCCTTTCGAACAAGCGGTCCTATGTGCAAATGTAACATCACCTAGAATAAAGTTTTGAGTTGAAAACTGTTTGATTTCAGTTTGTAATAACCTGCTAATGCTTATAATTTCAAAATGACCATTTTTTTGTTCTTTATTAAAATGAAAAGGTTGAAAACTCTGCTGTGCATAATAATTTGGAACATGCATTTTGAGTGCAGTTTGAGTGTTTTATTTTTAAAAAAATATACTGTTATCATAGGCAGTTTGTACAAAAACCTTTCAATTATACTCTAATAGTTGTTTGACTGGAAGATTACAATGACTGAAATTATATAGGTAATTTGGGAAAATCTGAGAAAATATTATTTGCATAATAATTTGGAACACAGTGTATAAAAACACGCCGCATGTCCATAATTTCGGGTGTGTCACCCGCGTCCCTGCTTGCATAGTGGAGACGGGATTTCATAAAATCCCCTCCTTTATGCTGTAACATCTGGACGCGGTGGCTGTACACAGCGTTGAATCCTCAGCAAATCCTGAAAACATACGCTACATGGAAACATACCCTTATAGTGCCGTTGTCTGGACTTTGCAACCTACTGCCCTGACGTGCGCATTTCGACCAGCTTCTTTGGGGGGTGTTTCATGCGTAAGGGCAGGAGGCTGCGAAGTCCAGACAGCGGCACTATAAGGGTATGTGCACACGTTGCGAATTTAGATGTAGATCCGCAGCGTTTTTGGCCACACGGATTTGCATCAAATCCGCAGTGTAGTGCACCACCAATGTTAGTCTATGAGAAATTAAGAATTGGTGTGCACATGCTGCGGAAAAAAAACTTGCGGATTTGCAGCGTTTTATTTTCTGCAGCATGTCAATTCTTTTTGCGAATCTACTGCGTTTCTGTACCCATTGGCTGTATATGGGAGCCCTATGGGGGGCTGTATATGAGATAGACTCCGATTCCCATATCATATACAACCCCCATAGGGCTCCCATATCATATACAGCCCCCCAATAGGGCTCCCATTAAATATGCAGCATGTGAGCAATTTTTTCCAGTTATAATTTATTAGTTTACCTTCTTATTTACATTTAGAAGACATCGAGGCTGCCTAAATGGATATAAGGAACTGGTTCCAAAAAGGTAAGTTAACTAATTTCTGTAGAAAATGAAATTGAGAGGAAGCAACCAAGCATAGAGACATTTAACCATAAATCCCATGTTTTCCAATAAGTCCCAGGGCTGTCACGAGGAATTTCATTGCCCCATACTGGCAAAATTTTCGGGGCCCCCTTGAGACTCCGCCTAGGCTCCACCCCAGCCCCCCTCCACCCCTCAAACTGTCCACAGCCCCACCAATCTCTCTTGCAAAAACTCCATTTCTCACCAATCACACATTAACAGTTTCCATCACCAGATCACTCACATAGCCAGCATCTTTTGTTTTGGCCAAAACATTTTTTAAGCCGCCACCACGACAAGGCAGACTCTTTTGGCCGGGCCCTACTCTACTGTAAGTTATTAAACATTTGTTAAAATATGCAATACAATTTAGGTATATTTTTAGTTATTTTTCAATTTTTAAAATGACCAATAATATCACATACAAGGGATAAATACCACCACACCATGACCAGACACCATATTATCACCACATAGTGACCTATAATATCATCTACAAGGAACAAATGCCACCACACCATGTCCAGACCACATATTACCACCACAGTGACCGAATAATAGCACATACAAGGAACAAAATAACACCGTTATCTAGAGCACCACTTCCAGAGCACATTCCCCACTTTTTTCCTTTCATCTACACTACACATCTGAATACAGATATGCACCCAATATTAATATATAATTGGTTATTATGCAACCCACCATTCCAAATATAAATTATAATCCACCACTGTGCACCCACTAACTATAAATAGCCACTTTCCCCATTTACTATACTGTATAAATTAATTAGTACCCGTACTCTTCCCCTAATTCATTACCAGTCACTTTATCCTCAACGCCCCCCACTATGTACCTCTAGCTCTAACCCTAACCCTGATTCATTATAGTTACATGCTCTTCTGCCCAAATTCATTGTCATGTCTTCTCTCTCCCACCCTCTAATCATTATCAATTGCTCCTCCCCACATTCAATACATAATTTACTCCACCACCCTCAAAATTCATCATTATTTGCTATCCCCACCTTCAATTCACCATTTGCTCTCCCACCCCCACCTTCAATTCAATTGCTGTCCCCCATCCCTCACACTCACTTCATTTGCAGTCCACCTTATTTCATCATTTACAGTCCCCTATCTCCCTTCACTACATCTGCAGTCCCCCTTACTTCATGATTTGCAGCCCCCTATCATTTCATCATGTGCAGAACCCCTGAAACACACTTCATCATCTGCAGTCCCCATCACCTCCACATCATTTGCAGTTCCCATCACCCCGCATCATTTGCAGTCCCCATCACCCCCGCATCATCATTTGCAGTCCCCATCACCCCCACTTCATCATTTGCAGCCCCCATCACCCCCACTTCATCATTTGCAGCCCCCACCACACCCACATCATCATTTGCAGCCCCCACCATCCCCACATCATTATTTGCAGTCCACCTAACTTCATTTACAGTCCCCTATCCCCCCTTTACTAGATCTGCAGTCCCCATTACTTCATGATTTGCAGACCCCTATCATTTCATCATGTGCAGTACCCCCTCAAACACACTTCATCATTTTCAGTCCCCATCACCCCCACATCATTTGCAGTCCCCATCACACCCGCATCATTTGCAGTCCCCATCACCCCCACATCATTTGCAGTCCCCATCACCCCCACATCAAACACTTACAGTCCCCATCACCCCCACATCATCACTTATAGTCCCCATCACCCCCACTTCATAATTTGTGGTCCCCATCACCCCCACATCATCACTTACAGTCCCCATCACCCCCACATCATCATTTGCAACCCCCATCACCTCCACTTCATAATTTGCATTCCCCATTGCCCCCACATCATCATTTGCAGCCCCATCACCTCCACTTCATCATTTGCAGTCCCATTGCCCCACATCATCATTTGCAGTCCCATCACCTCCACTTCATCATTTGCAGTCCCCATTGCCCCCACATCATCATTTGCAGCCCCATCACCTCCACTTCATCATTTGCAGTCCCATTGCCCCACATCATCTTTTGCAGTCCCATCACCTCCACTTCATCATTTGCAGTCCCCATTGCCCCACATCATCATTTGCAGCCCCATCACCTCCACTTCATCATTTGCAGTCTCCATCGCCCCACATCATCACTTACAGTCCCCATCACCCCCACATCATCACTTACAGTCCCCATCACCCCCACATCATCATTTGGAGTCCCCATCAACCCCACATCATCATTTGCAGCTCCCCTCACCTCCACTTCACCATTTGCAGTACCCATCGCCCTCGCATCATTATTTGCAGCCCCCATCACCTCCACTTCATCATTTGCAGTCCCCATCGCCCCCACATCATCATTTTCAGCCCCCATCACCTCCACTTCATCATTTGCAATCCCCATTGCTCCCACATCATCATTTTCAGCCCCATCACCCCCCACTTCATCATTTGCAGTCCCCATCGTCCCCACATCATCATTTGCAGCCCCCATCACCTCCACTTCATCATTTGCAGTCCCCGTCACCCTTACATAATCCCTTACAGTACCCCATCACCCCACATCATCATTTGCAGTCCCCATCACCCCACATCATCATTTGCAGTCCCCATCACCCCCACATCATCACTTATAGTCCCCATCACCCCCACATCATCATTTACAGTCCTCATCATGCCCACATCATCACTTACAGCCCTCATCACCCCCACATCATCACTTACTGTCCCCATCACCCCCACATCATCACTTACAGTCCCCATCACCCCCACATCATCATTTGGAGTCCCCATCAACCCCACATCATCATTTGCAGCTCCCCTCACCTCCACTTCACCATTTGCAGTACCCATCGCCCTCGCATCATTATTTGCAGCCCCCATCACCTCCACTTCATCATTTGCAGTCCCCATCGCCCCCACATCATCATTTTCAGCCCCCATCACCTCCACTTCATCATTTGCAATCCCCATTGCTCCCACATCATCATTTTCAGCCCCATCACCCCCCACTTCATCATTTGCAGTCCCCATCGTCCCCACATCATCATTTGCAGCCCCCATCACCTCCACTTCATCATTTGCAGTCCCCGTCACCCTTACATAATCCCTTACAGTCCCCATCACCCCCACATCATCTTACAGTACCCCATCACCCCACATCATCATTTGCAGTCCCCATCACCCCCACATCATCATTTGCAGTCCCCATCACCCCCACATCATCACTTATAGTCCCCATCACCCCCACATCATCATTTACAGTCCTCATCATGCCCACATCATCACTTACAGCCCTCATCACCCCCACATCATCACTTACTGTCCTCATCACTCCCACATCATCACTTACAGTCCCCATCACTCCTACATCATCACTTACTGTCCTCATCACTCCCACATCATCACTTACAGTCCCCATCACCCCTACATCATCATTTGCAGTTCGCATCACCCCTATGTGCAGTCCCCATCACCCCCATTTCATCATTTGCAGTCCCCATCGCCCCCACATCATCATTTTCAGCCCCATCACCTCCACTTCATCATTTGCAATCCCCATTGCTCCCACATCATCATTTTCAGCCCCATCACCCCCCACTTCATCATTTGCAGTCCCCATCGTCCCCACATCATCATTTGCAGCCCCCATCACCTCCACTTCATCATTTGCAGTCCCCGTCACCCTTACATAATCCCTTACAGTCCCCATCACCCCCACATCATCACTTACAGTACCCCATCACCCCACATCATCATTTGCAGTCCCCATCACCCCCACATCATCATTTGCAGTCCCCATCACCCCCACATCATCACTTATAGTCCCCATCACCCCCACATCATCATTTACAGTCCTCATCATGCCCACATCATCACTTACAGCCCTCATCACCCCCACATCATCACTTACTGTCCTCATCACTCCCACATCATCACTTACAGTCCCCATCACTCCTACATCATCACTTACTGTCCTCATCACTCCCACATCATCACTTACAGCCCTCATCACCCCCACATCATCACTTACTGTCCTCATCACCCCCACATCATCACTTACTGTCCTCATCACTCCCACATCATCACTTACAGCCCTCATCACCCCCACATCATCACTTACTGTCCTCATCACTCCCACATCATCACTTACAGCCCTCATCACCCCCACATCATCACTTACTGTCCTCATCACTCCCACATCATCACTTACAGTCCCCATCACTCCTACATCATCACTTACTGTCCTCATCACTCCCACATCATCACTTACAGCCCTCATCACCCCCACATCATCACTTACTGTCCTCATCACCCCCACATCATCACTTACTGTCCTCATCACTCCCACATCATCACTTACAGCCCTCATCACCCCCACATCATCACTTACTGTCCTCATCACTCCCACATCATCACTTACAGCCCTCATCACCCCCACATCATCACTTACTGTCCTCATCACTCCCACATCATCACTTACAGTCCCCATCACCCCTACATCATCATTTGCAGTTCGCATCACCCCTATGTGCAGTCCCCATCACCCCCATTTCATCATTTGCAATCCCCCTTAATTCATCATTTGCAGCTCCCTATCATTTCATCATGTGCTGTCCCCCTCAAACACACTTCATCATCTGCAGTCTCACTCCCCCTCACCACAACCCATTTAAAAAAACAAAAACTTTTTTTATACTTACCGAGGCGTCTAGTGTGTTTTCAGCAATGAAGCAGCTAGAATGTATGGGCTGCTGACAGGACCTGAGAGGAGCCCATACATTGCAGCGCATTCACTACTGAGACGGCTAGAATGTATGGGCTGTAGTCAGGACCTGCAGGGAGCCCATACATTCTAGCTACAGCCGAGCAGGAGCTGAGCAGCTGACTAGGTAAGACGGCTGTGCACTGCTCCAAAAAGGCTCCCAGGCCCCAGTGCCGATGTGTGCGCTGCAGTCCGCAGTATTTTAGTGCACGATGGGGCCTGATAAGCAGAAGCACAAGAGTGGGGCCCCGGACCTGCAGGCCCCTCAGTGTACTGCTGCTGACCAGGCCCATACAGCAGTAAGGGCAGTAATGCCCTGATGGCGGCCCTGATAAGTCTATAATAGTGATGAGCGAGTGTAATCGTTACTATTCGCTATTTGCATGAATAGTACCGTATTCGCGATACTCGTCACTCGGCAAGTAATGCTGATGCTCGTGAGTGATGTGTCGATCATTATCGATCTGACCAAATTGACAGCTCCCTTCATTACATAAAGTGAGCTGGCACCTCAGTGAGGGAAGATTGAATGTAAGGCTCTCTCCCTGGGGGGCACTGCAAGGTGTTTTATATAGCAGAAATGTGAATAAGCCCCCCTCCCGCCCTGTCCCGGAAAGACTCAGTTTATGGCCGGATGTGTGGGGCCAATCACTCATTGACTTACATTGTACTCGATATTCGGACGAATATGCGAGTATTAAAAAGTACTCATTACGAGTATAGCGAGTGTGAACATTACGCCACTCGCTCATCACTTGTCTATAATATAAACATACATTGGCCAACATTACTTAATTTTATACTAAAAGCGTACCCATTGTGAAATAACGTAACATCTCAAAATTTTAAGATGATCAGCTGTTTGGCTCCGCAGCCGCATGTGTAACGGCTGTGTGACAGTCACGACACATGCATGGAGAGCCCAAACAGGCTCTCCATTCATGCAAAAAAAATTTCACTTAATTCATTTTTTTAGGAGATATTGTACATTATGTACTTAAAATTCATGGGTGCCAATAACGATGCGCAGGACTGTAGATGCTGGACAAAACATAGGAATGCATGCACATAACCTTGTTAGAAGTATATACCAGTGCACAGCATGGATGCCAAGTTAAATCATTAAAAAAGAAAAGGTGACATGAAATATCTACAAGGGCAGAAGTTCTACTGACAAGCAAGAATAAGAGGTATGTTACGAGGGAGTCCAGGACTTCAAGTGTGGCGCACACCCCGATGCGCGTATCCAAAGGATAGGGATAACATAACGATTGCTAAGAACACCCAGCAATCCTAAGGATATCGCTCTGTAACCTTTTTTTCTCTTCTTTTTTATGCTGTTCCAGTACATACAAATAAAATAAACATGTGTATAACAAAACATGTGTAATTGCTATAATTTTCTGGGAGAAACAATTTTCCGGAACAATTTAAAGGGTGTCAACACTTTCATCCATGACTGTAAACAAATATACAGTCATGGCCGAAACTGTTGGCACTTTTGAAATTGTTCACAAAAATAAAGTATTTTTCCCAGAAATGTATTGCAGTTACACATGTTTTGTTATACACATTTTAATTTCCTTTGTGTGTATGGCAACAGCACAAAAAAAACAGAGCAAAAAAGGTTACAAAGACATATTCTTAGGATCACTGGGTGTCCCTAGCAATCATTAGGTTATCCCTATCCTTTGGGAATAACTATTTGAGTGGCACCTATAGAATCAGGGAACTGATAAAAAAGTGGTGCTGTCATTGCCACTGCTGCTGACAAGCTATTTATAAATTATGTAATACTTAAAAAGTGATAATAATGTAAGCTCTGCTCCTTGATCTTTTATTTTAGATTTACTTTCATAATGCAAAAAGTACTTTTCATCATTCCTGATTATGTCCACTGATTAAAAAAAATCTTGAGCATCTTGCTTGGGTAATTGTAATCGTGGTCGATGATGGAGTAATTTATTCTGTGCTACTTATGAGCAACTTTCCATGCTTTACTGTAATAGAGCTTAGTATAGTACTTTACCTGATTGCATTACAGAAGTAGAAAACTCAAAAGTGAAAATCTACTGATAGTGTTCTAGTATCTAAATTCCCTGCTGCATCTAAATAAATATATATTTGGGCAGAGAATCTACTATCACGAAGTCTGAAGGGAATGGCTACAAGGGAGATGTATGTCCTAACATGACAATCATTGAAAGCATGTGATTTTACACTCTACATATTGAAACAATTTGTACACAAAGTTTGGCAACTTACAAATAAAGTGAATTATTTATCTTGTACTTATAATAAATGTTAAAACTTTATATGAGTTGGAGAGCAAAATTTAGTCAGAGAAATACTTTCCATTTTCTCAGCAATTAAAAGAGCGTTGGAGCTGGCACCATTCCAGTAGGTAGGAATATAAGGGTATGCCACGCTGAACAATATCGCTAACGGGATCGCTAAAAAACGTCACTATTTAGCGATCCCGTTAGCGATGTTGTTCAGTGCGGCATCTGCCAGCGACGAGCTTCCTGCTGTGATCTCGCTCGTCGCTGGAATCGTTCCGGACCCTATTTTCTCGTCGGCGCTCCCGCTGGGTAAGTATATATCGCTAGTGTGGCACCTTTTCTTAGCGATTTAGCGGTACTTTTGTACCGCTAAAGTCGTTAAGAAGATCGCTAACGGCGATAGCGTCGTTAAGTATATCGCTAAATGTGGCCGCACTTAGCGATATAGAAACAATCCCGCTAGCGATCGCATTAGTATGCGTCGTTATTGTGATCGCTAGCGGGATTGTTTAGTGTGGCAGTACCTATACATGGTTAAGCTCTATTGCCATTCCTAATTATGCATCTGTTCTACTACTATTGTTGAATCTCCAACAATGTAATCAGGAAAGCACCCTCACATCATCACTCCTTTGACTATCAGTTGCAAAGCGGATACCACACAAGTAGAAACTATCTACCCTTTTGTTTTAGCAAACAAGTCTCTTCTTGTTTGTGATCCTCAATAATGGCTTATTTGCTGAATTTTGACCATAAAGGCCTGCTTCTCAAAGTCTCCTCTGAACAGTTGAGGTTGAGTTGTTTCTGCTACTTGATGTAGGAACATCACTTAAGAGGGTTGTTATCTGAGGTGCTATCAGTTTGTAATTCTGAGGCTGGTAACGTTGATGAACTTATCCTCAGCAGCAGAGATAATTCTTGTTCTTTTTTTTCCTGTAGCAATTCTCATGAGAGCCAGTTTTATCCTAGCGATACTTTTCATGACTGCACTTAAGGATACTTTCAAGGTTCCAGATTGGATGACCTTCATGTCTTAAATTAATGATGTAGAAAAAATATCTTGGTAGTCAAAAGATCATATGATTTGCATTTTATTTGTGTAGGTAATCCGCACTAAACAATGAGATCCTACGATAACACTTGTGGACAGAAATTTTTATTTTCTTTAATAAAGCAATCACTTTCTAGTCTCTAAAGATATTACATATATTTTTCATAGTGGATTTTTTCTAATGACAGTTTCATATTCTTGTATGTCTCTTTCATATCAGCAGCATGCATAACAG
>JARQOD010000006.1:210944205-211034703 GCA_033576555.1 Oophaga sylvatica | reverse complement strand
CTCCGTATATATTTCGGGAGTCACACACAGACACTCTCTCAGTATGGATTTGACCGTAATAGAAAAGGCAGAATAAAGGTACTGTATCACAAGATACAGGTGTGTATAGTATAGGGTAAAATTTAAATCTCCGTATATAATTCCGGAGTTACACAAAGAAGCTCTCTCAATATGGATTTGACCATAATACAAAAGGCAGAAAAAAGTACTTTATCAGAAGATACCAGGTGTATATAGTATAGGGTAAAATTTAAATCTCCGTATATATTTCCGGAGTCACACACAGACGCTCTCTGAGTATGGATTTGACCATAATACAAAAGGCAGAAAAAAGGTGCTGTATCAGAAGATACCAGGTGTATATAGTATAGGGTAAATTTTAAATCTCCGTATATATTTCCGGAGTCACACACAGACGCTCACTCAGTATGGATTTGACCAGAATACAAAAAGCAGAAAAAAAGGTACTGTATCAAAACATACCAGGTGTATATAGTATAGGGTAAAATGTAAAAATCAGTATATATTTCCGGAGTCACACACAGACGCTCTCTCAGTATGGATTTGACGTAATACAAAAGGCAGAAAATAGGTACTGTATCTGAAGATATCAGGTGTATATAGTATAGGGTAAAATTTAAATCTCTGTATATATTTCCGGAGTCACACACAGATGCTCTCTCAGTATGGATTTGACCGTAATGCAAAATGTAGAAAAAAGGTACTGTATCAGAAGATACCAGTTGTATATATAGTATAGGGTAAAATTAAAATCTCCGTATATATTTCCGCAGTCACACACAGACGGTCGCTCAGTATGGATTTGACCAGAATACAAAGAGCAGAAAAAAGGTACTGTTTCAGAAAATACCAGGTGTATATATTATAGGGTAAAATTTAAACCTCCATATATATTTCCGGAGTCACACACAGACGCTCTCTCAGTATGTATTTGAACGTCATACAAAAGGCAGAAAAACGGTTACTGTATCAGAAGATACCAGGGTGTATAGTATAGGGTAAAATTTAAATCTCCTTATATATTTCTGGAGTCACACATAGACGCTCACTCAGTATGGATTTGACCAGAATACAAAAAGCAGAAAAAAGGTACTGTATCAGAAGATACCAGGTGTATATAGTAAAGGGTAAAATTTAAATCTCCGTATATGTTTCCGGAGTCATACACAGACGCTCACTCAGTATGGATTTGACCAGAAAACAAAAAGCAGAAAAAAGGTACTGTGTCAGAAGATACCAGGTGTATATAGTATAGGGTAAAATTTAAATCTCTGTATATATTTCCGGAGTCACACACAGACACTCTCTCAGTATGGATTTGACCATAATACAAAAGGCAGAAAAGAGGTACTGTATCAGAAGAAACCAGGTGTATATAGTATAGGGTAAAATTTAAATCTCCTTATATATTTCCGGAGTCACACACAGACGCTCTCTCAGTATGGATTTGACCATAATACAAAAGGCAGAAAAAAGGTACTGTATCAAAAGAGACCAGGTGTAAATAGTATAGGGTAAAATTTAAATCTTTGTATATATTTCCGGAGTCACACACAGACGCTCTCTCAGTATGGATTTGACTGTAATACAAAAGGCAGAAAAAAAAAGGTACTGTTTCAGAAGATACCAGGTGTATATAGTATAGGGTAAAATTTAAATCTCCGCATATATTTCCGGAGTCACACACAGATAGTCAGCATGTATTTGTCCGTGATACCAGCCAGTACACGGTATTGTGTGAGGAGCGTACAGCTCTATACGGTGTGGAAAAAATGAACACTAGGTAACTGTGCAGAAAAAAAGAATAAAAGTATTAGTGCTGTGCAAAAGCAGTCTGCCCAGCAGTGTTCACACAGCAATACAGCTAGCAGGCAGCCTAATAACCAGCGCTGCTGCACACAAGAAAATCCTCCCCTGTCACTGGCAGGCAGCCTAATAACCAGCGCTGCTGCACACAAGAAAATCCTCCCCTGTCACTGCACACTAACTGTACAGCACAATTGCTATCAGCACAAGCACATAAGAACTTCTCTTTCCAGCCCTAACTCTCTCCCTACTGATAAACAGTGTCAGCAACCTCTCCCTACTGTTAAGATCGGCAGAATAAAATGGCGGTCGGTGGTCAGGGCTTTTATAGACACTATGACGCCCCCCAAAACAAGCCAATCACTGCAATGCCCTTCTCTAAGATGGTGGTGGACGCTGCCCATGTCATCTTGTTGCCCACAGTGTACGTCCTTGCTCATTGGCTGAAAAAAGGCGCCTGCAAGCATTATGGGAAAACCGACTTTGGCGCTCGGGTCGACGACCGCATGGCCGACTTCACTCTATGGTCGGGTTTCGCTAGGCGAAACTCGACTTTGGCGAAAGTCGGCGACTTTTGAATCTGACAGACCTGTTTCGCTCAACTCTAATTGTTACCCTTTTACTCGTCAGTGTTTCTTACGTAGGATGTACTGAGACTCTGCTGTATACAGTGGCGCATAAATGTTTGGGCATTCCTGGTAAAAATTACTATTAGGTATGTGCACACGTTGCAGATTAGCCTGCGGAATTTTCTGCACAGAATCCGCATCTCTTGGCAGAAAAACACAGGTGCGTTTTTTTATGTATTTTTTATGCGGATTTGATGCGTTTTTTCATGCGGATTTGTATGCGTTTCTTTAAGCTAAATAAAGATGTTATTTAACAAAAAAAAAAGATTTGTGATGTCTCCTCTGATGTGATCGTGTGTCAGAGGAGAAATAGGGTTCCCCGATCCCCTCCAGTGCCTCCGGAGTCCCTGCAACCCCCCGTGAAGTCCCCGGGCGTCTTCTTCTGGGAGAAAATGGCGGGTTCATGCGCAGTGCGTCCGCTGAGATCTGCCGGTCAACATCCGGCAACAATAGGAAATTTTTCCTATTGGCTCATTTTGTTCACTGTGATAGACCCTATCACAGTGATCAAAATAAAAGAAATAGTAAATATACCCCCCTTTATCAACCCCTTAGTTAGCTAAAAATAATAAAATTAAAAAATATATATTTATTTCCATTTGTCCATTAAGGTTAGAATTGGGTTAAAGTGAGTTGGGCCAAAGTGAGTTGGGCTAAAGTTAGGGTTAGAGTTGGGCTAAAGTTAGGATTAGGGTTGGGCTTAAGATAGGGTTAGGGTTGGGCTAGTGTTGAGGTTGGGGCTAGGGTTAGGGTTGGGGCTAAAATTAGGTTTCGGCTAAAGTTAGGGTTGGGCTAAAGTTAGGGTTGGGCTACGGTTAGGGTTGTGGTTATGGTTGAGATTTCGGTTAGAGTTGGGATTAGGGTTAGGGGTGTGTTAGGGTTTGGGTTGTGGTTAAGGTTATGGTTAGGGTTGGATTGGGGTTAGGGGTGTGTTGTGGTTAGGGTTATGGTTAGGGTTGGGATTAGGGTTAGGGGTGTGTTGGGGTTAGGGTTGGAGTTACTGTAGAATTGGGATTTTCCACTGTTTAAGTACATCAGGGGAACTCGAAACACAACATGGTGCCACCATTGATTTCAGCCAATTTTGCGTTCAAAAAGTCAAATGATGCTCCTTTCCTTTCTGAGCCCTGCCATGCACCCAAACAGTGGCTTTTCCCCACATATCAGGTATCAGCATACTCAGGAGAAATTGCAACAGGGAGCATCCTGTTTATGGGACAGCCTCAGGCTGTGAAAATAGAGTTACTATTGAGGAGAGGGGCCTCAGGCTGAATGACGATGTGGATGGGCATCATCTGAGTGGAACTATTCTCAGGAAGGATTTGGGGTCTTTGACCAGGACGGAGCAAATATGATGGTAGAGAGAGCAGGAAATGAAACCTTGTATGGAATGTGCTACTAAAGTGTTATGTGCCTGTGTGTCCAGTAAAGCTGAAATGCTTGCAAAGGACTGTGACTCTGCAGTGATTCTTGGAACTTGGAGCCCTGAAGCCAGAGTGGCAGAAACCATAAGTGATATGCTACATGTGCAGCGGAAGGAACTTTATATTTCTCCTGTAAGGTGCCAGGGTGAGGGAATGCTAAATCCTGTTGTCACGGCTACCACCCTGGTCCCTAACAGATGTACAGTGAGGTATTCATTACTTCATTTTTACATCTTATGTTTGTTATGCTCTGTGGTCTGGGGAAACCCCAGAACCTAATAAAATATATTTAATTTGCATCAAATAGCTTTAAATTTCCCATTAAAATCTGAACTAATTTTCGAATTCGAATCATGACAGATACAATCAACTATAGTCAACTGTATCTTAGAAATTTATTAATAACTAGCTGAAGAGCCCGGCGTTGCCTGGGCATAGTAACTAACTGTGGTTAGTTAAAACACGTTATAATGATTATCCTCCATCCCATAGTCCAGTGCCCATATACCCATCACACATCCTCCATCCCATAGTTCTGTGCCCATATACCCATCATACATCCTCCATCCCATAGTCCCATGGCCATATATATGCCCATATACCCATCACACATCCTCTATCCCATAGTCCCGTGCCCATAAACCCATCATACATATGCTCCATCCCATAGTCCCGTGCCCATATACCCATCACACATCCTCTATCCCATAGTCCCGTGCCCATAAACCCATCACATATCCTCCATCCCATAGTCCCGTGCCCATATAACCATCACACATGCTGCATCCCATAGTCCAGTGCCCATGTACTCATCACACACTCTCCATCCCATAGTCCGGAGCCGGGTGGCACTGAGCAGGGAGATCCTGGAGATGTGTTGTTATGTAATCTGGCAGTGTGGCTCTGTGTGCTGATCTGTGTGCGGCCGCTGATGATGCGATTTTCTATGCCGGTAACAATAGAGCCCTGCAGTAATAGAGGAGGGTGTTATGAATGTGCTAGAGATGGTTTCTGAGCAGAGGCTCCCTCTGGTGGTTACAGACAGTACTGAACCTTTCAGTGAGGAATGGCAATCTGGGTTCACTGACTGGTCTGATATAAGGGAGGTTCCCTCCCATGATGGTTGCCGGTGATTAATTGTTCTTGTCTCATTTGTGGTTCCTGGTTCATTTGGAAGTTGGCTGAGTCTTGCCTGCATCTTCTGCTATCAGATAAGATATTTTCTGCTTTTATTTTTGTGCTTGCTTTTTGCATTGTTCCCTGCACTTCTGTGGAGGTCAGCCAGGTCCCCTCCAGGGGGCTTGGGCTCCCCTCAGTTTATCTGAAGCCACTGTTTTTTGTTCATTTTCTTTTTCCTGTTTTTTCAGTGGCTGCGGCTTGGTTTTGTTCACACTGAGATCTGATTTAGTGGGTGGCGAGATCGTGTGATCTCAGTATTTTTGTAATCAAAATTGTTGGATTTTTGTAGGGTTTTCTGGGTTGCAGAAAGTAATCTCTCCTGTCCTATCCTATTTAGTCAGCTTGTGGCCCCAGCGTTTGCTCAGTCTATTTTCTGTCTGTGTTCGTGCTTTCTTCTTGTCTAACTGCCATTACATGTTTGGGGGCTTCCTATTTTCTTTGGGGATCTTTCATTTTTCTGCCTTTAGGTGTAGTTATCTCTCAGGCTGTGACGAGGATTCTAGGATCAATGTAGGAACGCTCCACGGCTACCTCTAGTTGTGTGGTTAGTTTAGGAATCTGCAACCCATTAGTTACCAACATCTCAGGTGTTCGGCTGCCCGGCTGTTGTTCCTGTCCTCCTCAGCTACGAACATAACAGTATCATCGGCCAAACTAAAAATTATATGGTAATCACAGAAGGGAAAAAATAGTGTGAAAGAAAAAAGTTGTCAGAGTTGTCAGAGATTTTTTTTTTTGTTTGTTTGTTGCATTTTTTCCCTCTTTTTCTCTGGGTGCTGAGGAGGATTTTTTTTTCTCTCTCAATGGAGTTTGCACAGTTGTCTGGCCATGTGGATCAGCTTGCCACTGAGGTTCGGAGTATTGCTACCTATCTTGCTAGGTTGCCGATTGTGGAACCTAGGATTCCCATGCCAGATTTGTTTTTGAGGGATCGGGCTAAATTTCTGAATTTCAAAAATAACTGTAAGTTGTTTTTTGCCTTAAAGCCTAAGTCCTCAGGGAACGCAGCACAGCAGGTTCAAATTGTCATCTCTCTCCTGCGCGGCGATCCTCAGGATTGGGCTTTTTCCCTGACACCTGGGGATCCTGTTTTGAATGATATTGATGCATTTTTTCTGGCTCTGGGGTTATTGTACGATGAACCTAATTTCACTGATCAAGCTGAAGAAACCTTGTTGGCATTAAATCAGGGTCTTGAAGACGCTGAGTTGTACTGTCAGAAATTCCGAAAGTGGGCAGTCCTGACCAAATGGGATGATGATGCTTTGGCAGCCCTTTTTCGGAAGGGGCTGTCAGAGAATGTAAAGGATGTTATGGTGGGATTCCCTGCTCCCTCTGGTCTCAATGATTCTATGTCATTGGCTATTCAAATTGACAGACGTTTGCGTGAGCGCAGAGGTATGCGTGAGATAGTGTTGCCTTGTGAGCCAGCTTCTGAGACCATGCAGTGTGATAGAGTGACTTCTGGGGCACAGCGTCATGACTTTCGAAAGCGCAATGGGTTATGTTTCTACTGTGGTGACGCCTCTCATGCTATTTCAGTCTGCCCTAAGTGGGGAAGACGTTTTGTATGCTCAGTTGTCTTGGGTAGTGTTCAGACTAAATTTCTGTTGACTGTTACCCTGATTTGCTCCCTGTCCACATTTTCTGCTCAGGCTTTTGTTGATTCAGGAGCAGCTATTAACCTGATGGATTTTGACTTTGCCAAACGTTGTGGGTTTCCCATGATACCCCCGCGGAAGTCTATTCCCCTACTGGGCATTGATTCTACTCCTTTGGCGGAGAATAAACCCCAGTTTTCTACTCAGGTGATAATGAGGGTTGAACCAGATCATCAGGAGAGTTGCAAATTTCTGGTGCTGTATAATCTGCATGACATTATTGTACTAGGTTTCCCTTGGTTACAGTCTCATAATCCTGTTATGGATTGGAAATCTGTGTCTGTGACCAGTTGGGGCTGCCAATGTGTTAGTGCCGACACTCCTGTTTTTTCTGCCTCTCCCCAGTCTCAGGATGTTCCTGACTTTTTGAATGATTTTTTGGATGTGTTTAGTGAAAGTAAATCTGCATCCTTACCCCCTCACAGGAGCTACGATTGCGCTATTGAATTAGTGCCTGGTGGTAAATTTCCTAAAGGTCGCCTTTTTAACTTGTCTGTACCTGAACACGATGCTATGCGATCTTATATCAAGGAGTCATTGGAGAAGGGTCATATCAGACCATCCTCTTCACCCTTGGGTGCCGGTTTTTTCTTTGTGGCCAAAAAGGATGGTTCATTGAGGCCGTGTATTGATTATCGTCTCTTGAATAAGATCACTGTGAAGTATCAATATCCGTTACCCTTTATTTCTGACCTGTTTTCCAGGGTGAAAAGTGCTAGTTGGTTTACCAAGCTTGACCTCAGGGGGCGTATAACCTTATTCGCATTAAGCACGGGGATGAATGGAAGACGGCGTTTAATACCTCAGAGGGGCATTTTGAGTACCTAGTGATGCCCTTTGGGCTTACTAATGCCCCTTCCGTCTTCCAATCCTTCATGAATGATATTTTCAGGGATTTTGTGGATAAATTTCTGATTTATTTGGATGATATCTTGATTTTTTCCAATGACTGGGACTCTCATGTGAAACATGTTCGGACTGTGTTCCAGATTTTGAGAGAGAATGCACTGTATGTGAAGGGATCAAAGTGTCTTTTTGGCGTACAGAAGGTCTCTTTTCTGGGATTCATTTTGTCTCCGTCTGTTATTGAAATGGACCCGGTCAAGGTTCAGGCCATCTGTGATTGGGTCCAACCTACTTCATTAAAGGCTCTTTAGAGATTTTTGGGTTTTGCCAATTTTTATCGTAAATTTATTGGTAATTTCTCTGGTATTGTTAAACCATTGACTGATTTGACCAAAAAGGGTTCTGATGTGGTGAATTGGCCTCCTGAGGCAGTCTCTGCGTTTCAGGAACTTAAGCAGAGATTCACTTCTGCTCCTGTTCTACGGCAGCCTGATGTTTCTCTACCGTTTCAGGTGGAGGTTGATGCCTCTGAAATTGGGGCAGGTGCCGTTTTGTCCCAAAGAGATCCAGAGACCTCTAAGAGTAACCCTTGTGCCTTTTTCTCTCGAAAATTTTCTCCAACTGAACGTAGTTATGATGTGGGTAATCGGGAGTTATTGGCCATGAAGTGGGCCTTTGAAGAGTGGAGACATTGGCTGGAAGGAGCCAAACATCAGGTGGTGGTCCTCACGGACCATAAGAATCTGGTTTATCTCGAATCAGCCAAGCGACTTAATCCTAGACAGGCCAGGTGGGCCTTGTTTTTCACACATTTTAATTTTGTGGTTTCTTTTCTTCCTGGCACTAAGAATGTTAAGGTGGATGCCCTCTCGAGGAGTTTCTTTGTGGGCTCTCCTGAGTTATCTGATCCTACTGTTATTTTGAAAGAGGGTGTAGTTCTTTCCGCCATCTCGCCCAATTTGAGACTGGCTCTGGAAGGTGACAGGAGGATAAACCTGAGCCCTGCCCTATTGGGAAATTGTTTGTCCCAGACCAGTAGAAGAAGAGTGTGATGTCTGAGATTCATTGTTCCGCGTTGGCTGGTCATCTTGGGATTTTTGGTACCAGAGACTTGGTGAGTCGGTCCTTTTGGTGGCCTACTTTGTCTCGTGATGTCAGGGAATTTGTGCAGTCCTGTGGGACTTGCTCTCGCTTCAAGCCTTGCTTTCGCTCTAGTGGTTTGTTAATGCCATTACCTGTGCCCAAGAGGCCATGGACCCATATCTCTATGGATTTTATTTCCGACCTCCCTGTTTCTCAGAGAATGACCGTTATCTGGGTAATCTGTGATAGGTTTTCCAAGATGATACATCTTGTGCCATTACCTAAGTTACCTTCCTCCTCCGAATTGGTGCCTTTGTTCCTTCAGCACGTGGTTCGGTTACATGGCATTCCGGAGAACATTGTGTCTGACAGAGGAGTCCAGTTTGTTTCCAGATTTTGGAGGACATTTTGTTCTAAACTTGGTGTTCAATTATCTTTCTCCTCTGCTTTTCATCCTCAGACCAATGGACAAACCGAGAGAACAAACCAGACCTTGGAGACTTATTTGAGATGTTTTGTGTCTGCTGATCAAGATGACTGGGTCTCTTTTTTGACTTTGGCTGAGTTTGCTCTTAATAATAGGGCTAGCTCTGCCACCTTGATGTCTCCATTTTTCTGCAATTTTGGGTTTCACCCTCGATTTTCTTCGGGACAGGTGGAGGCTTCTCTCTGTCCAGGTGTTGACTCTGTTGTGGAGCGAATGCAGCAGATTTGGGACCAGGTAGTGGAGAGGTTGTCTCTCTCTCAGGAGAAGGCCCAACGGTTTGCCAACCGGCATAGGACTGATGGTCCTCGGTTTAAAGTGGGGGACTTGGTTTGGTTGTCCTCAAGAAATATCCCTATGAGGGTTGCATCTCCAAAGTTTAAGCCTAGGTTCATTGGACCTTATAAGATCATGGAGATTCTTAATCCTGTTTCCTTCCGTTTGCTTCTTCCAGGGACTTTTAAGATCCATAACGTGTTCCACAAGTCCTTATTGAAGAGGTTTGTCGAGCCAGTGGTTCCTATGGCTGCGCCTCCTGACCCTGTTTTGGTTGAGGGCAATCTGGAGTATGTGGTTGAGAAAATATTGGATTCTCGTTTTTCTAGACGGAAACTCCAGTATTTGGTTAAGTGAAGAGGTTATGGTGAGGAGGACAATTCTTGGGTGTTTGCTTCGGACATCCATGCTAGGAGACTGATCCGTGCCTATCACCGAGCTCATCCTGATCGGCCTGGTTGCACAAGTGAGGGTTCGGTGACCCCTCCTCAAGGGGGGGGTACTGTTATGAATGTGCTAGAGATGGTTTCTGAGCAGAGGCTCCCTCTGATGGTTACAGACAGTACTGAACCTTTCAGTGAGGAATGGCAATCTGGGTTCACTGACTGGTCTGATATAAGGGAGGTTCCCTCCCATGATGGTTGCCGGTGATCAATTGTTCATGTCTCATTTGTGGTTCCTGGTTCATTTGGAAGTTTGCTGAGTCTTGCCTGCATCTTCTGCTATCAGATAAGATATTTTCTGCTTTTATTTTTGTGCTTGCTTTTTGCATTGTTTCCTGCACTTCTGTGGAGGTCAGCCAGGTCCCCTCCGGGGGGCTTGTGCTCCCCTCAGTTTATCTGAAGCCACTGTTTTTTGTTCATTTTCTTTTTCCTGTTTTTTCAGTGGCTGCGGCTTGGTTTTGTTCACACTGAGATCTGATTTAGTGGGTGGCGAGATCGTGTGATCTCAGTATTTTTGTAATCAGAATTGTTGGATTTTTGTAGGGTTCTCTGGGTTGCAGAAAGTAATCTCTCCTGTCCTATCCTATTTAATCAGCATGTGGCCCCAGCATTTGCTCAGTCTATTTTCTGTCTGTGTTTGTGCTTTCTTCTTGTCTAACTGCCATTACATGTTTGGGGGCTTCCTATTTTCTTTGGGGATCTGCTCCGGGGCAGATAGCTTTCATCTTTCTGCCTTTAGGTGTAGTTATCTCTCAGGCTGTGACGAGGCGTCTAGGATCAACGTAGGAACGCTCCACGGCTACCTCTAGTTGTGTGGTTAGTTTAGGAATCTGCAACCCATTAGTAACCAACATCTCAGGTGTACGGCTGCCCGGCTGTTGTTCCTGTCCTCCTCAGCTACCGAACATAACAGGAGGGGGTGTGTTAAGGGCCTGCGGAACGCACCTAATAGATATTAAGGAGAGGTGCGTTCGCAGCCCGGGGTCCACCGTGCAGGCAGAGCCTGCTGCTAGTAAGATGGCTAAACAGGCGGTATAAGCGAACTCTGTTATCCCGCAGAGTCGCAGATGTAAGCGCCGTAGCACTATATGGCGGAATAAGTGGTCTCTGTTAACTCACAGAGCTGCTGTAACAAAGACTGTGTCCTGTTAGACTCACAGGGAACACAGATGACTGCTAAGCGGATTGCAGTCTGTGGTCATGCAATCAGAACCCAAGCAGTAATCTCCTCACCGGAGTAGCCGGTATTCTAATGGCGTTTTCAGCCGAACCCTGAACACGTGCATACAATATCCTCACCGGAGGTGCTGGTATTCTAGGGGCTTATTTCAGCCAAACCTAACCACATGCATACATGACCACACTGGCGCAAGCACGTAACAGATTTGATACTAGCGCATGGCGGCCCAGCCATGCCACCCTTTTATAGTAGCAACTGTAGGACCTACCAGAAAAGGACCAATGCAAAACCATTCCAGAACACATGTAGTTTCCGGACCTTCCTGACGGACCAATGGGACTGCTGCAACTGAGCATGTGACCCCTGATCTCCAATGGGAGATCTTGCCCTGGGCATGCTCAGATGGAGAAAGCAGGGACTTAGTTCCCGAGCTGCCTGCTCCAGCACTGGTTATAATAGAGGAATCAGGAAAGACCCAACAAGCCTCTGCACAGTGTTAAACTGGGCTAGACGCTGAGACAGACATCTCTGCTGAGCAGGCTCCACTGCGGCCAGAGATGGATGGGGGACTGCAGCGGGACTGGCTCGAGATTCCGCTTGTGCAGCAGCGGGAATTTGAACCCTAACAGGGTGATTCATTTCTGTCATGTTCTTTCTGCTCCTTTCTGGGGGGCAGACAATAGCTGGGAGCTTATGTTCCCAGGGATGCTAGATTTCTCCCACCTGGTCAGTGTCTGCTGAGGTGTTGTGGAGTGGGAAAACTGTTGCTCATAGCAACCAATCACAGCTCAGCTTTCATCTTTGAAACAGCTCTGGTGAAATGAAAGATGCTTAGTGATTGGTTGCTATGGGCAACACAGGCAGTGTAACCTGTTGTGGTCAAGAAGATGTGCCTATGAAATATATATATGTTGTCTATATATATATATATATATATATAAGATATTTATTATATGGGGCTTTGCGTGTGGAGTGAGTGTGGCTATGTGGAGTGGGAGGGACTATGTGGAATGGGCGTGGCTTGATACACACACACACACTCATTTTTATACATATAGATGCTATTATGATTTTTTGCAGAGGAAACTGCTTTATTTTCCAAGCTGTCTGTGAAAGTGCAGAACTTTATCTATTCAACGTTTCCCTTTCATGATTATTACTACTAATTTACAGTGAGATAAGAGGTTAATAAAAAACAGGGTTAATAAGTAAATATATACAAGTAGGCCAGTAGACTCATATGCTTTCTTTTTTTCCCATCTTTAATATGGCTAGAGATCTAATTACTATTTCTAGGTAATGAACCTTCACTGCTTGAAATAATTAGAAAGAGATCATTATAAACATATTAATGGAGCAGAATCAAGCTTGCTGTTCCTGTGACAGTTTTTGGTGCAGCTTTGGATTTTTTCTCATTTGAGACAACGTAATCTGCTTGCAGAATTCTCATACATGGAATACGGAATACGCTTACTTTAAATTTAAGAAGACTCCTCAGAAAACAATAAAGATATGAGTTTATAATTTCTTTACACCAGTCTTCCTGCATCACAAAAGTTATAAAATTTGACATAGAGGCCATTTGTACTATAATATATTGGCTGGCATGATTTCATTTTCTGTTGTACAGGCAGTCCAAAAAGGGCCACATTAACTCCACCTGGCTTCAAAGCTGCTGTGTGAAACCTCAATCTTTATAGAGTCTACACTTCGGTGTTCATGAGGAAGTCTCCATTGTATTTGCCTGGCTATAGAAATTAGACTTCTATCTACCGTACAAATCTTTTCAGCCTATCTGGCACATTTGGTTTCGCCAGGCTTGCAAGTATTTTGAATTGGAGAGTAAATTAAATGGAATCTCTCAGCAGGATTTCACCCCCACAAACTATTTATATGCACAAGAGACTCTTTCAAAGACAAGTCCAGCAATACCTTTGTATAAGGCTACTTTCACACATCCGTTTTTTCCAATCTGGCACAATCCATCCTAGTTTGAAAAAGACGGATCCTGCTCAGATTGAGAAAAACTGATGCAACGGATCAGGCTTTTATCTGGATCCGTCTTGAACTTTTGAACCCGAGAAATGCAGTCTGAGTATGCATGGTAGGAGAGAGAGAGACCCAGAAAAGCAAATGGTCTGGGCATGCTCACAGTAGTAAAACGGAATGCGGTGGCCGGATCAGGCAAAAAACTGATCCGCTCGCCGGACTCGCCCATAGACTTGCATTGTACCCATGAGCCGGTAGCGCCGCATCCGCTGCTGTCCATTTTTTTCGCCGGACACAAAAAACGTTCTTAGACGCGTTGTGTCCGGCCGCCAGAATCTAAATTTTGGACTGATCCAGAAAAAAACGGACGCAACTGAAGCACATGCGGCGCGATCCGGCGCTAATGCAACTCAATGAGAAAAAAACAGATGTGGCGGAAGCAAAAAACGGATCAGTTTTTTTTTAAAAAAAGCCTGATCACGCCTGACGGCAAAAAAACGGATGTGTGAAAGTAGCCTTAGTCTATTCCACTGTTACTGAGAAATCAGTATTTAATTAGTATTCAAATGAGACTCCATCACTCTGTAACCAAAGCCTCCTCCTTCTTGACTAACATCCCCGGCCTATGCTGTATGACTTCAGGCAAATGTGTTGTCAAACAAACAGGAGGAGGCGGTGCTCAGCAGTGAATAGAGCTGTAGTGACAGAGGCTTCAGATCAACAGCCTCATTGGCATATCAATTCAAACACTGATTTCTCAGTAACAGAGAAAAGGACTGGCATGTAAAGGTATTGCTGATCTTGTCTTTGATGAAAGAGCTATGTGTACATATAAATAGTTTGGGGGTTAAATATTTCTGCCTTTTAAGACCCTGTCAGGCACTTCTGCCAATATATTGTCAAAAATGGTCAAAATCCATTAATCCAACCTCAGACATTGTGAATAATTGAGGACACCTCCATACATATTAAAATGTTAACCAATCGTGCTGAAATCAATGGCTATGGCTGTCATTTATAACCTAAAAGCACAAGAAAAGTTGCCTCAAATATTCCCAAATACATATAAATAGGCTTTAGAAATTCTGGGATTTTGTTTTGTGGAGTGATGAAACCAAATAAAAACTTTGTTAGGCCTATGGATCAGCGTCAAGCCTGGAGGAGACAGAATGAAGATTACACTGAAAATAACACCCCTTCAACAGTGATGTATGATTGTAGCTTAGGGGTGCTTTGCTGCTTTGCCTGCTGGCAAAGGAAGTTGTGTATTGCAAGATTGTACCTTCCAACAGGACAATGATTCCACAGGTTTACTTGCAGAAGATGTACTGGAAGATTCTGGAGTGGCTGTCACAGTCACTTAACAAGGTCCCCATAAAGAATATTTGGTAGAATTTGAAGAAGATAATTGCAGTATGCAAACCCAAGAATACTAATGAGCTAGATGCTGTTGCTCATGAGGAATGGGCTAAGATTCCACAGGAACACTACCATAAGTTGTTGTCTGTCTGTGCATCACATATGCTGCAGGTCATAGCAGCTAAAGGGTGCTTTACTAAGTACTGAAAGCCTTTGTCATGAAAGAGATGAATAATTCTGATGCTGCAGCTGCAGTAGTCAAAAAGTGGCATTTTGTTGAGATAATGGTAATATGAGGCGTGTTGAGCTACTGTAAAGGGTTGGCTTTTGAAGAGACGCTATCACGTATCCACAGGATAGGTCATATCTCATATCTTATAGATGATCCCAGTGATTGGACACCACTGATTGGCATAATGGGGCACTTTTATCATTTAGAATGGAGCAGCAGTGCACATGCTCAACTACTAATCTTCATTCTCTAGGGGGATGCCAGAAAAAACAAGTGCTGAACTCTGTCCCACAGAGAATGAATAATGAGACGGTGGTAACTTCTCTTCGGCAGACAACACCCTAAAATTGTTCTTGTTTGATTAATTTATTACAAACAGCAGACACTTTGTACGTTTTTCTAATATGCCTAATTTGAAATGAGGGTTGAATAATTTTGATTGCAAGTAAAGATGAGCGGATCTTTTTGAATTTCAAAATCGCCATCTAAGGCCTGTTTCACACTTCAGTTTTTTGACATCAGTCAAAATCCGTCGTTAGCACAAAAAACCGGATCCGACGGATTTGCCTGGCGGATCCGTTTTTTTCCCATAGACTTGTATTAGCGACAGATTTTGACGGATGGCCTTCCGTTGCGTCCGTCGTGCGACGGATTCGTCATAAAATGACTGTCCGTCTGGCGGAAAAAACGTCCATAGGGACGTTTTTTTTCAGCGTCAAAAAGATGGATGGTGACGGATCCGCTTGCGTCCATCAACCGGATAGAATGGATGGCTATGAGCGACGGATGTGTCACTGTCCGTCATATGATGGAATCCAGTAATGGATTCCGTTTTTGTATACTGAGCATGCCCAGAAGAATTCTGGCACAGAAAAATATCTTTCTCTCTCTCTCTCTCTCTGCATACACAGAGTATAATATCCGCAAATGAATGCCCCCAAATAATTTCACACCACAGTTCTAACACACGTACAGTATAGCTTCCCCACTGTGCACCCAACACAGCATAAAACTCCCATGTCAAGATGTCCCTAAAATGCCTCTTCCCACAGGAGGATGTCCCCATAGGTCCTACACACTCAATATAATTGTCCACACACAGAATGATGGCATATCAGTATGATGGACACAACTCGGTTTGACCACCCAAACTCTGTATGATATCTCCACTGTATAATTCTCCCACAGCTCACACTCAATCACACCCCAACCTCTCCACCATGGCCAAGACCAAAGAGCTATATAAGGACACAAGGGACAAAATTGTAAACCTGCACAAAGCAGGAATGGGCTACAGAACAATAGGCAAGCAGCTTGGTGGGAAGGCAACAACTGGTGACACAATTGTTAAAAAATAGAAGAAACACAAGATGACTGTCAATCTTCCTTGGTCTGGGGCTCCATGCAAGATCTCGCTTAGTGGGGTAAGGATGATTCTGAGAAAGGTCAGGAATCAGCCCAGAACTACATGGGAGAACCTGGTCAATGACCTGAAGAGAGCTGGGACCACAGTCTCAAACATTACCGTTAGTAAAATACTATGCCGTCATGGATTACAATTATGCAAGAAACGCAAGGTCCCCCTGCTCACGCCAACACATGTCCAGGCCCATTTGAAGCTTGCTAATGACCTGGATGATCAAGAGTAGGCATGGGAGAAGGTCATGTGGCCAGATGAAAACAAAATAGAACTTTTTGGTATCAACCCTACTCTGTGCTTGCAGGAAGAGGAAAGATGAGTACAACTGAAAAATGCCAACTCTGGTGTTTAGATTTGTTTTCCTCTTTTGATGCTGTTTGGAATAAATGTTTATACATTTTATTTGTTCGGACAATTACTAACAGAGATACCAAGGTTATAGTTTTTATCTAAAAAAACAGACAGTTTTTCATCCGAATTCTCATGCATATGCAATCTATATGCTCTTTTCCATAAGGCATCCGGTTTGTACCTGAACAATTTAATAAATAGCAAAACGCTAAATACAGTTTCATGTATTAATAATTGTAATAGATCTTTGAAAACCGCTTGATATACTGATGGTAACTCGAATGTGATCCATTTTTGTGCACCTCTCGAATGATCTAAAATATGGATTAAAGTAGTACGTGTTGTGATTTCTTAGAAGTGAACTTAACTTAAAAACATTCATGTGAACTACCACATTGACTTGCATTGGTCACTGTACTGTCCACCTGCTACCGTTTTTGTATACAGACAGCACAAGGACATGTAATAATCTCATAATGTCATGTGCATGCAATGCATATGACCGTTTTTTACATCCTTGTGCCTGTTTTTACAGGTGTATGACATCTGTATGGCATCTAATTTTTCATGAATAATTTAAAGGGGTGGTCCCGTGAATAATGTACATTTTAATCAATATATCTTGAAATAAAAACCAATATACAATAGGTAAGTACGGTACTCCAAGGTATTTATGTTGCATGTAATTGTAATAGATACATTGTACAGATGAAAAATTAAATATATGTATGTAGTATTTTTCAAGAGATAAAAATAAAACATAGAGAAATAAAGTTTTTGTTGTCTTCATAAATGACAACCAAAACTTTATTCTTCATTCCTCATTTATTTACAAGCAAATATTCAAAAAGCATAAATAAGTAAAGTTGGCTAGAGACATATCTGTGCTCCTCTCCCCATTAACACAAGTCTATATATATGCAGTGGATTGAATCATATATGGCCTTTCGATGGATACAAAGTATTCATGAACCACTCACACAAAAAAATAACATCAATAAAGTTTATTGAACATAAATTTAAAACCATATATCATACAAAAAGAGGACATATGCATGAGGTTTGTAACAAGGAGGATATATCAAGTGTGGAGAAATAAGGTGGTGATGAGTCAAAAATATAGTACAAGGCAATAGTGCCACATTAGACCAAATGCAGATCAACCTAAGCAATGTAGTTGCCAGTGGACATTTTATGAATGTGTCTAAAGTAATTACAAAGATAGTCCAATTGGGTCATACGGGTAAAGTTATTGCAAAATCAGTGCTTACCCATGGTATGATGTGCCAGGTCAAAGACACCACCACAAACGCCCCGACCGCGTTTCGCGCATAGATTTGTGTGAGATCTTTCTAGTTTTTAGGGCTAAGTTGTCAAAGTTTTTTTTTTTTTAATGTATGTTTGTCATTTATTCCCATTTTAAAAGTAGGCATGTATGTTACCTATAGTAATACATTTTACAATAGAATAGGTACAGATGACTGCATGAAAAATCATTGGAATTACAACCAGAACAAACTGACAGCATTCAGCAATTTTGTCATTTGTATTGCATCCATTTGTCACCAGTGTGTCATCCGTATGTTCACTTGTTACATACGTATGACATCCATATGGCATCCAGTTTTATATAATATCAGTTAATAAAATTTGCAAAACAAAATAAAGTTTTGTATGTTAATGATGGCAATGTGTCCATAAAAATCAGAGGAGATGCAGATGATCTGTATGGGATCCACTTTCTTATTGTGCACCTGTAAGGAGATGGATATATTGTCTTTATCTCCTGAAGACCTCAGTACTGTGCACAATTTAAGTTGTAGTGTGTATAATGTCCTGCGTTATTGTGAGAGTGACATGTAATGTGAATTGTGATGTGATTTATTGTAATGTTTTGCATTGTACTGTGAGGAAGCTGCATTTTGCTGTCCAGCAACACACAATGAGTAGGGTAAGAAATAGTTAATTGTTGGGAAAAGCCCAGAGAGGGAGGAGATATGTATCAGGATCAGAAAGGACTTACAGGTAGACAGTTAGACAGGGCCTAGATGGCAGCCAAAGTAGATGTTTGGTCTGAGTGCTCAGCAGGGCCACATGCAGTGGGTGTTCTTTGGCAAGAGAAAAAGGAGATTGGGACAGAAATAGCATGATCTTGAGGAACAGAACAACACAGAGAGAGAGAGTTACAGAGACGCAGAGAGAAGGACAGTGCCAGCTCAGAGCAGAGTGACCAAGTGAGACGGGAATTGAGAAAACACGCCTAGCAGCAACTTTTAAAGGTTATGGGCCAGGATGGAAAAGAACGGGAGTCAGAGTGAGTGCCCTGGGTGGGAGTTCCCTAAACATCAGAACTTGAAGCTGAGTCTGGCCATATTGTCAAACCTTCTCCTCTATGAGAAAAATCAGACGCGGAATTGGGGGAAGAGGAAATTATTTTGTACTGTGGTGCTAAGCAGGGTGGTGGTGAAGGAAATAAGAAAAGTTTAGGCAGGAATGTGTGAGGCTGAGGAAGTATTGAGACTGTGTATTGAGATGCTTTGCATTAGTGAAGTAATATACAAGAAGTTGTGCACCCGCTATCCTTTGTACATAGTTGTCACACAATGGCTGTTTAGTAAAGCTTTGTTTGCTAAGAGCTGGTGGTATACTTTCATGAACTGGTTAACATCTCGTCCTGACAAACCATAGTCATCAGTTAAATGTGCCCTGCACAGGTGTAGTGCCCTTACAGCACAAGTCGACACACCCAGCCAGGTTCATTTTAACATGTTGGGGTTCAAGAGGTGAGCACCTCGACCATGCAGTGCCAGCATTAGGGGCAGGCAGACCGGGCAGCTGCCTAGGGCCCCTGCTCCTCCAGGGGCCCCCAGCTGAGCCAGTGGTGTGCCGCTAGTAGAGGCGCACCACACGGTCGCTGAGGGGCCTGGCACCGCCCCCCCATCGCTGATTCAACTTTTGGCATCATAAACGCCGATA
Organism: Oophaga sylvatica; assembly: GCA_033576555.1. Taxonomy (NCBI): domain Eukaryota; kingdom Metazoa; phylum Chordata; class Amphibia; order Anura; family Dendrobatidae; genus Oophaga; species Oophaga sylvatica. The sequence goes on along the minus strand of JARQOD010000006.1, from coordinate 211,015,344 downwards.
CAGTTGAAAGCAGTGATGGAGGAGAGAGCGACTGCTGACGCTCCCTCTCCCATCACTTCCCCTCTGCTTGTGACTCAGCAGGCGCACGATGACGTCACGCTGTGCCAGCAGTGAAGCCGATGAAACCGGACGCACAGCAGGGAACAAGGAGTAGAGGTGAGTATTGTGCGAGTGTGTGTATGCATTATTGTATGTGTGTGTGTGAGAGTGCAGGGGCTGCATTATACTGTGTGTGTATGTGTGTGTGTCTGCACTATACTGTGTGTTGGGATGGAGCTGCACTATACTGTGTGTTTGGGTAGAGAGCTGCACTGTACTATGTGTTGGGGAGCTGCACTGTACTGTGTGTTGGGGAACTGCACAGTACTGTGTGTTGGGGAGCTGCACTGTACTGTGTGTTGGGGAGCTTCACTGTACTGCATGTTGGGGGAGATTCACTGTACTGTGTATTGGGGAGCTTCACTGTACTGTGTGTTGGGGAACTGCACTGTACTGTGTTGAGGGAGCTGCACTGTACTATGTGTTGGGGGAGCTGCACTGAACAGTGTTATGGGGAGCTGCACTATACTATGTGTTTGGGGGAGCTGCACTACAATGCGTGTGGACGGGGCTACACTATAATGTGTGTGGGGGCTGCATTATACTGTGCGTGGAGGGGGACTGCATTTTACTGTGTGTGGGGGAGCTGCACTAAACTGTGTGTGTGGGGGCTACATTATACTGTTTGTGTGTAGCTGCAGTATACTCTGAGGGGGGCTGCAGTATACTCTGAGGGGGGCTGCAGCATACCCTGAGGGGGGCTGCATTATACTCTGAGGGGACCGCATTATACTGGGTGTGTGTGGGGCTGCAGTATACTCTGTGTGTGGGGCTGCAGTATTCTCTATCAAGGACCATGGGGAGTGCATTATACTGTATGGGAGCTGCATTATACTGTATTGAGGACTATCTGCCCCATCATTCTTCATCAGCTGTTGTAAAAAAAACTTGGGAACAGGCGTCTAACAACTTCAATGCCCTTGATCACGCTCTCTTAACGGCCTGAACTCTGCACCTGTAAATACAGCCGAAATGTATGTGTGATTTGGAACATGTGAGAATTTGGGGCCCCAATTTAAACTTTTGCCCAGGGCATCACTTTCTCTAAAACTGGCCCTTCGACCGTAGCTACCTCTCTGCACCACATTACATACCCATGGACTTGAATAGGCTTGCCTGATTTAAAATATGGAAGAGAGTAGTGCATGCTGCTATTTTTTCAAATGGAGTGACCAATATTTTCACAGTCATGTTTAGAAATGAGATGTATGGCAGGGCTCTCTTATAATAAATACAGAAGTGCTCTGCCGAACAAGCACTCTTGTGTATGGGAAAGATGTTCGAGTAGGCTGCCGGCTGAATGACCATCGGTCAGCCGAGAGCCATCTAATATGCATGGGAGGGTTTAGTTTCCATTCTGGAAGGAAACCTTTTTTTGGCAAGACAGAATATAATATTATGATACACTCTTCTACTATTCTGATGTATCAATATTTACTGAAGTCAGTGGACAGACAGATAAAAAATAGTGGTCATACCATCCATTTATCTAAAAACTGAAGTGTAATGCCAGCATGATCACATCTATCTACACTACTACATTGTGATCCTCCACTGTTATGTTATGCACTGTCCAGTATAATTTATACTGATGCTGTTACAGTGGAGTTACCATTTGGTTACCTAAGTTGTCTTATTGCTATGCAAATGCCATCTTAATATTATACTATTATCCTTGGTGTGTACTGTCAGCTACATGCAATTTGTTAAGGTGTGACAGATGTGCAACAAATTATGTTTCAAGCAGTGAGTGAGATTGACCAGCCCAAGGATGATATACCCTGGTCTACTAATGCCATAGCAAGATTTTACTGGTAGCAGTTAGGAGGTCTGAAGTGCTGCTTACTAGGAGCAAAGTTTGTACTGTGTTTTTAAGAATTATATACCAAGTTGCTGGCGACATAGCTGGGTCAGAAGGTGTCATGGAGTAAGCATTGCAGAGAGCATAATAAGTTTTTGTTACCTGCTCACAGAGGCTAGACACATGTAAACAGTGCAGCCAAGCAGAAGAAATAGAAAACGGGCAGCTCGCCAGCAAGTGCTGCACCATAGCTAGCTAGAAAGTGGGAGAGAGCATGTAAATAGATGTGGTCTGTATTGCTCTCTTCATAGTTTGTCCCACTTGAGAGAGACCAGCCCTCACACATTAAAGCACCTTCCTGGTAGAGAGAAAAGTTGAAGATTGCATCCATAGAATGGAGAAGTCTTATTTCTGTAAGTGAAGAGCGCATAGGTTAATAAGGCAAAGATTACACATTAGACTAGAGGAAGTCTATATGCTGATGTTTGTGTGGGAATAAGGTTACCTCCATAGATACAGCAAATAGTCAGGTCTGGTTTTAGACAAAGTGGGGCCCTGGGCAAAAGTCTAAAGTGGGGCCCCAAATGCTCACATTTTGCACATCACACAGAAACATTTCGGCTGTATTTACATGCGCTGAGTTCAGGCCACTAAACGAGTGCGATCGACAATATTGAAGTTGTTCAATGCTTGTTTCCCGGCCTCTTTACACTGACTGAGAAAAAATGATGGGCACAGAACAATCACTAATAGAACAATCTGTCCCCATATAGTATCATGTTGTCAGCAGCATATGTGCAGGTTACACTGGGCGATGTGCTGTTGATAATAATGATTTCTGTTCCGACATAATCAATGCAATCACTCGATGTTTGTTTAATACAATACATCCCTTAGTCCTCCACATAGTATAATACACACCCCAAAGTGCTCCACATAGTATAATGCACTCCATAGTCCTACATACAGTAGGTTCGGAAAGTATTCTGACCCTTTAAATTTTTAACTCTTTGTTTCATTGTTTCATCTTCATCAGAAGATAAGCATCATGTGAACGGCAGCTATCCATGGCAAGGAATTAACATTCATCTTCTCTCTTCTGTATTCACACATGTAACCAAATCATTCAACCTCTGAATTGTCCTCTCTGCATGTATGCACTCCATTCAATGGCAGCAAGCAGCTGAATGGTAACCAAATCATTCAACCTCTGAATTGTCCTCTCTGCATGTATGCACTCCATTCATTGGCAGCAAGCAGCTGAATGGTAACCAAATCATTCAACCTCTGAATTGTCCTCTCTGCATGTATGCACTCCATTCATTGGCAGCAAGCAGCTGAATGGTAACCAAATCATTCAACCTCTGAATTGTCCTCTCTGCATGTATGCACTCCATTCATTGGCAGCAAGCAGCTGAATTGTACAGTCCCGACCTCTGCTGGCTGTCTTTCCTGTTACAATATATCCTAATGGTACAAGTCCATACTTCTGCTTGCTGTCTGTCATCTGTTGCTTTACCATTTTGCTACATATTTTAATGTGCCTGCTAAATCCTTGGTATAAATCATTTGCTGCACTGTATTGTATACTTACTGCTTTATATCCACAACTGGGGCCTCTCTAGATCTTATCAGGTGGAAGGGCCTTTGATCATATAATCACCCCCTGGTGTGCTGGCTCCAGCTGCCAAATTATCCCAAACCAGCTCCCACAATCCCTCTCTCCTGACCCTGTAATGTGGGCTATATATTTAGGAGTAGTCTAAGGGGCGCACGCAGTGTGGGGCGCACGCATCCCATAAAGCAAAGCATCACAGAAGATAAGCATCATGTGAACGGCAGTTATCCATGGCAGTTAATTAGGGCAGGAATCAGGTAACCCACACTTTGCTTTCCCTTTTCACCATGTGCTTTATTTCTCTCCTCCTGTGTTCCCTTGCCATCCACATTCATCGCCCCATCCCCCCTCCATCACGACTCATACACATCAGACCCTCTATACTTCCCTCTCCCATGTACAGCTCCCATGCAATCCTCACGTTCCTGAAAAACCTCAGCCCATCTTGCCCAAGCACATCGTAGAAAAAACAAACTACTTACAATTCCATAAACTACTTGCTCTTTATCTTCCTACTCCTACTGATTGCAGGGGACATCTCCCCCAACCCTGGTCCATCATCCCCCAACCTCAACTCCTACCCTACCTCATATCGAAACCATAATAATCTTATTAATATTACTTGCACTCCCTCACCTCCTTCTTTTAATTGTGCCCTCTGGAATCCACGGTCTGTATGTAACAAGCTTCCTGTGGCGTCCGCCCACTGCAGGTCTGAACTGCAGGTAAGACAGCACCCCGAGACCCTTTACCCCTATACAGGGATCTGGAATTATAGCGAAGCCCAGGGGCTAGCTGCCTATGAGAGCAGTGGACCGGAGTAGGAAGGAGCTAGGACGGGAATGAAAAGCGAGACCAAATGCGTAGTCAGAAGTCCAAGGGTCAAAACCAGTAGGGCAGCAAAGGTACAAAATCGGCAGGCAGTAGAAGGGTCAGAAATTCAGGCTAAAGTTCAAGTCAAAACCAGGCGGACAGCAGAGGTACAAAATCGGCAGGCAGTAGAAGGGTCAGAAATACAGGCTAAAGTTCAAGTCAAAACCAGGCGGACAGCAGAGGTACAAAATCGGCAGTCAGTAGAACAGTCAGAAATCCAGGCAAAGGTCAGAAATACAATAGCAAAACAAACTAGCATGCTGGGGAAACCAAGACTATATCTGGCGGCCTACAAGCCAGGCTCCAAGGCATTTGAAGGGCATGGCTACCTCTCACAGGCTCACAGTCTGATGACCTCATCTGGACCGCCCTCAGAACCAGGCCAGATGGTGATGCATGACTGACACCAACCACTTCACCTCTGACAGAAGAGCGAAGCCTACGCCCACCAGATGCCTGCGCAGAGACCCCTTCTCTGTCGCCAACATTACCCACAGGCGAGACATGGCGATGCGCAGCGACAGAGGCCGGCGTCAAAGGAATGGAACCATTTGAGGATACCGCACTCCTATCACCGGCACCACCAGCCGAAGGAGTTCGGCGCCTCCCAGCGGCCGAGGCAGGAACACCAGCCACTGAATCCAACGGCGACGTGACAGTACCCCTCCCTCTAAGAGGGGCCTCTGGACCCTCAAAACCCGGTTTGTTGGGATGAAGGAGATGAAACTTCCTGATCAAACCCTTGCATGGACGTTACTGGCAGGCACCCAGGACCTTTCCTCCGGACCATAGCCCTTCCAATGCACCAGATACTGCACGGATCCTCTCACTAAACGGAATCAAGGATCCTTTGGACTTCGTATTCCAAAGTACCCCCTACCAAAACTGGAGGAGGAGGGGACTGGACAGGACGAATCGGAGAGCGGTACAATTTGAGAAGGGACTTATGGAATACATTGGGCAGTTTAAATGATTGAGGGAGCTTCAGACGAAAGGCTACTGGATTAATCACCTCAATAATTTCATACGGACCAATAAACCTGGGACCTAGTTTGGCAGATGGCACTTTGAGCATAATATTCCTGGTAGAAAGCCAAACTTTGTCCCCAACTCCCAGATCCGGGCCCTTGGAGCGCCGTCTATTAGCAGACGAAGCCTGTCTAGTCTGAGCCCCTTTCAAGTTTACATTGACTTCTGAACAGATAGTTTTTAACTGGTCTATGGTTCTTTCTACCCCAGGGACATCTGACATCCTAGAAGAGAACAAACCAAAACGTTGGTGCAGCCCATGATTACAATAGAAAGGGGTAGTCTTGATGGACTCCTGGTACTGATTATTCATGGCAAACTCTGCTAGCGGTAGGTGTTCCACCGAATCGGACTGATGCTCAGAGACATAACAACGTAGATTCTGCTCAAGCGCTTGGTTGGTGCGTTCGGTTTGACCATTGGTTTCAGGGGGATAGGCAGAGGAAAAGGACAATTCTATTCCAATTCGTTTACAGAATGCCCTCCGAAATTTCGAAACAAACTGGGTGCCCCTATCGGATACGATATTCACAGGAATACCATGCAATCGCACAACATGAGTAATGAATAATTTGCTCAGGGTCTCGGAATTAGGTAATCCGGACAGAGGAACAAAATGACACTGCTTGCTAAATCTATCCACCACCACCCAGATACACATCTTCCCTTCTGAGAGTGGCAGATCAGTAATAAAGTCCATGGAGATATGGGTCCAAGGACTCTCAGGGGCAGGCAGGGACTGGAGCCACCCGGCAGGGAGATTCTGGGGAGACTTAGCGCGAGCACAGGTTTCACAGGCCAGTACATAGTCCTTACAGTCCTTTACTACAGTTGGCCACCAAAAATTCCTAGTTACAAGTCTGATGGTGTTTTTGATGCCTGGATGCCCTGCAAGGACGGAATCATGTGATTCCTTCAAAACTTGAAGGCGGAATGTGGCCGGAACAAATAGTTTTTGGGGAGGAGTAGTGTTAGGTGCCTGTTCTGGGGATCTATGGATTTCCTCCAGAAGATCCAAGGATACAGCTGAAATAACAATTCCCTTGGCTAGTATTGGAGTCGGTTCAGAGTCCTCGACCTGTGAGGGGCAAAAGCTTCGAGAAAGGGCATCAGCCCTTACATTTTTAGTACCCGGTCGAAAAGTAATCACAAAATCAAACCTAGAAAAGAACAAGGCCCACCTTGCCTGTCTAGGATTCAGTCTTTTTGCTGACTCCAAGTAGGTCAGGTTCTTGTGGTCAGTAATTACAGTTATCTTATGTTTGGCACCTTCGAGGAAGTGGCGCCATTCCTCAAAGGCCCATTTGATTGCCAACAATTCCCGATTACCTATATCATAATTCCCCTCGGTGGAAGAGAATTTTCGGGACAAGAAGGCACACAGACGAAGTTGAGTGAGGGATGCAGTGCCTTGCAATAGCACTGCTCCGACTCCAACTTCAAAGGCATCTACCTCTACAATAAAGGGGCGGTCCAGATCAGGCTGAACCAATATCGGGTTAGAGGAAAAACATTTCTTTAAGGCAGAAAATGCATGAAGTGCTTCAGGCTTCCAGTTAACCACATCCGCCCCTTTCCGAGTCAAATCAGTGAGTGGTTTGGCTATCTCGGAAAAACCTTTAATAAATTTACGACAGTAGTTAGCGAACCCCAAAAATCGCTGCATTCCCTTAGAGACTGGGGTTGTACCCATTCCTTAATGGGTTGAATTTTAGAAGGATCCATGCGAAACCCTTTAGCCGACAAAATATACCCCAGAAACTGTATCTCCTGTGTCATGAAGACACATTTCTGTAGTTTGGCTAATAAAGAATGCTCTCTGAGTCTCTGGAGGACAGAGCAGACGTGTTGGACGCGCGTCACAATGTCAGAAGAGTAAATCAGGATGTCGTCCAAATAAACAACCACATAAACATCACTAATATCTCTGAAAATCTCGTTCACAAGATTCTGAAACACTGCCGGTGCAGTACTGAGCCCGAACGACATTACAAGGTACTCAAAGTGGCCGAGGGGTGTGTTAAACGCGGTCTTCCACTCATCTCCCTTTCTTATACGGACAAGATTATATGCTCCTCGGAGGTCAAGTTTAGTAAGCCAACGGGCTCCCAACAGCTGATTATAAAGATCAGGAATGAGTGGAAGCGAATACTGGTTTTTCACAGTGATTGCGTTTAACTCACGGTAATCAATGCAAGGTCTGAGACCACCATCTTTCTTTTCCACAAAAAAGAACCCGGCCCCCACTGGCGAGGTGGATGGTCTAATAAACCCTTTTTGCAAACTGTCTGTTATGTAGTCTTTCATGGCCTGACGTTCTGGACCAGAGAGGTTAAATATTCTCCCCTTAGGGAGGCGAGAATCCGGTACTAAGTCTATGGGGCAATCATACTTTCTATGAGGGGGTAATTTCTCTGATTCCAATACAGAAAATACATCCTCATAATCTCTGAATGCATAGGGTACAAAGGGGGGAGGTGTGATTTTAACTTGGTTCACTGATAGCGATATACAATTATTCTGACACTCTGGGCTCCAGCGTACGATATCACCCAAGTGCCAGTCAATGACTGGATTATGTTTGCGTAACCATGGCATACCCAGAATAACAGCGGATGATATATTATGAATAACAAAAAATGACACATGTTCAGCATGTAACGATCCCACTGACATTGATATTTCCTCAGTGACAAACTCCACTCCATTCGGGACGATAGGAGTGCCATTAATAGCAGTGGTTTTAATGGGCGCATTAAGCCTTAGCAGTGGTACACCAAGATTTCTCGCTACCAGGAAATCTATGAAATTGCCTTCTGAGTCACTATCCAAAAAAGCCTCCACACACACAGATTTCTTCAAGACAAAGAAGTAGGTAAAAGGACTTTGGCCGCATCAGCGGGCAATACCTGGGCACCTGGGTAGCGCTGGCCATGCCTGCCCAGGTGCCCAGGTATTGCCCGCTGATGCGGCCAAAGTCCTTTTACCTACTTCTTTGTTGCTGACGTCCAGGCAGTGAAGGCTTCTGACGTCCAGTGTTCTCCCAGAGGTCTCCAGACTGTGGCTTGTGCAGCATGTTAGTAGGAGATGATGGGAGTGATCCTCCACAGGACTGAGCAATGAAGCCGGACACAGGTTCTTTAGCAACAAAATCAGCTCAGAAAAGGAGTAGACGGAAAAAAAAATTCAGAGAAAGGGTTAGGAAATGCTTTTATATATATCCAGAATATACAGTACAGACCAAAAGTTTGGACACACCTTCTCATTCAAAGATTTTTCTGTATTTTCATGGCAATGCAAACGGGATGGAATAGCATGCTGCTGCAAGATGCTGTGGTAGCCATTCTGGTTCACTATGCCTTCAATTTTGAATAAATCCCCAACAGTGTGACCAGCAAAGCACCCCCACACCATCACACCACCTCCTCCATGCTTCATGGTGGGAACCAGGCATGTACTGTAGAGTCCATCCGTTCACCTTTACTGCGTGCAAAGCAGTAATCAAAGCAAAAGGTGGCTACTTTGAAGAACCTAGAATATAAGACATATTTTCAGTTGTTTCACACTTTTTTGTAAAGTGTAATGTATAATTCCACATGTGTTAATTCATAGTTTTGATGCCTTCAGCGTGATTCTACAATTTTCATAGTTATGAAAATACCGAGAAATCTTTGAATGAGAAGGTGTGTCCAAACTTTTGGTCTGTACTGTATATAAAAAAGTTTTTTAAGGCCAGATATAATGTGGCGTCCGCCCACTGCAGGTCTGAACTGCAGGTAAGACAGCACCCCGAGAAACCCCGAAACCCTTTACTCCTATACCGGGATCTGGAATTATAGCAAAGCCCAGGGGGTAGCTGCCTATGAGAGCAGTGGACCGGAGTAGGAAGGACGCTAGGACGGGAATGAAAAGCGAGACCAAATGCGTAGTCAGAAGTCCAAGGGTCAAAACCAGTAGGGCAGCAAAGGTACAAAATCAGCAGGCAGTAGAAGGGTCAGAAATTCAGGCTAAAGTTCAAGTCAAAACCAGGCAGACAGCAGAGGTACAAAATCGGCAGGCAGTAGAAGGGTCAGAAATACAGGCTAACGTTCAAGTCAAAACCAGGCGGACAGCAGAGGTACAAAATCGGCAGGCAGTAGAATAGTCAGAAATCCAGGCAAAGGTCAGAAATACAATAGCAAAACAAACTAGCATGCTGGGGAAACCAAGACTATATCTGGCGGCCTACAAGCCAGGCTCCAAGGCATTTGAAGGGCATGGCTACCTCTCACAGGCTCACAGTCTGATGACCTCATCTGGACTGCCCTCAGAACCAGGCCAGATGGTGATGCATGACTGACACCAACCACTTCACCTCTGACAGAAGAGCGAAGCCTATGCCCACCAGATGCCTGCGCAGAGACCCCTTCTCTGTCGCCAACATTACCCACAGGCGAGACATGGCGATGCACAGCGACAGAGGCCGGCGTCAAAGGAGCGGAACCATATGAGGATACCGCACTCCTATCACCGGCACCACCAGCCGAAGGAGTCCAGCGCCTCCCAGCGGCCGAGGCAGGAACACCAGCCACTGAATCCAACGGCGACATGACACTTCCTTTCCTGCACAACTACTTTCTGACTAACTCTCTTAGTCTGTTGGCCCTCACAGAAACCTGGATTCAGGATTCTGACACGGTCTCCCCTGCTGCCATTTCCCATGGTGGCTTACAATTCTCCCATTCCCCGAGACCCACAAACAGACATGGTGGTGGAGTTGGAATACTCCTGTACCCACAATGCACTTTCCAGGTCATCCCCCCCCATTCAATCACTCTCATTCTGTTCTTTTAAGATCCACACTATCAGGCTCTTCTGTCCCCTCTCCCTCAGAGTAGCAGTCATATATCGGCCCCCAGGCTCGCCCATCCAGTTCCTTGACCATTTCTCAGCCTGGCTGCCGCCCTTCATGTCCTCAGAACTACCAACCCTTATCCTGGGAGACTTCAACATCCCCATTAACAGCCCCACTTACACATCTGCATCCCAGCTTCTATCACTAACCACTTCTCTAGGCCTCTCACAGCTTTCTGAGACACATAAGGATGGTAACACCCTTGACCTGGTCTTTGTCCGGCTCTGTTCAGTCTCCCACCTAAATAACTCACCGCTTCCACTCTCTGACCACAACATTCTCTCCTTCACGCTCACAAATCCTCGACCACCCCAGCGCACTCCTACCTACCACACAATCAGAAATCTACAAGCCATTAACCCTCAGACACTCTCAGACTCCCTACACTCATCACTGTCCCCAATCTCCTCTTCCCTTCACAGTCCGGCATCCGCCCCCTACATTTGACTAAACTGCACTCATCAAAGTGACCAATGACCTTCTGACAGCAAAATGTAACGGTGACCACTCTCTGCTCATTCTTCTCAACCTTTCTGCAGCTTTTGACACTGTTGACCACCGTCTCGTACTCTCTAGGCTCCAGTCACTAGGCATTAAGGACACTGCTCTCTCCTGGTTCTCTTCCTAGCTTTCTGACCACTCCTTCAGTGTTTTGTTCTCTGGCTCCACGTCATCTCCTCTTCCTCTCGCTGTCGGGGTACCCCAGGGCTCAGTCCTTGGCCCCCTTCTCTTCTCTCTCTACATGGCCCCAATTGGACAGACCATCAACAGATTTGGCTTTCAGTACCATCTTTATGCTGATGACACACAACTATACACGTCATCCCCCGACCTCACCTCCGCTGTACTACAGAACGCCACTGGCTGTCCACAGTCTCCAACATCATGTTCGCTCTCTTTCTGAAACTCAACCTCTCCAAAACTGAACTCTCGCCGTCTACTAACCTCCCTAAATCTGACATTTCCCTCTCCGTGGGTGGCACCATAATAACACCCCGGCCACAGGCTCACTGGGTGTTATGCTTGACACCAATCTCTCCTTCACCTCCCATATACAATCTCTTGCCCACTCTTGCCACCTACACCTAAAGAACATCTCTAGAATCCGCACTTTTCTCACCATGGAAACAACAAAAACCCTCACTGTCACCCTGATCCACTCCCGCCTGGACTACTGCAACGCTCTATTACTTGGCCTCCCCATTACTCGACTATCCCCTCTCCAGTCCATCCTTAATGCAGCAGCAAGGGTTCATCCATCTGGCTAATCGGTACTCGGACGCGTCTGCTCTTCGCCAGTCCTTACATTGGCTGCCCATTCATTATAGAATCCAATTCAAAGTACTTGTTCTCACCTACAAAGCTCTCCACAGTGCAGCACCCCCCTACATCTCCTCCCTCATTTCTATCTATCGGCCTAACCAAACTGCAAACGACTTTCGACTAACCTCTGCACTAATCTGTACCTCCCACTCCCGACTCCAAGACTTCTCCCGCGCTGCGCCAATCCTCTGGAATGCTCTACCCGAAGAAATTAGGACCATCCACAATTTGCATAGTTTCAGGCGCTCCCTCAAAACACATTTGTTCAGAGCGGCCTATCACGTTCACTAATCAAAGTCATTCTAGGTGTAAGTGTGCGTGTGTAGCTCATTCACTATCTCCATCCCTCACTCCCTCAAGATGGCTGGACCATCATTGTAAATACACCATTGTAGATACACACCTGTACTTTATAGCTCCCCCACCTCATTGTAGATTGTAAGCTCTCACGAGCAGGGTCGTCTTATTTTGCTTTAATTATTGAATTGTTAATGTTGTTACTTATGACATGTATTTTGAAACTGTTAAAATGTGAAGCGCTGCGGAATATGTTGGCGCTATATAAATAAAGATTATTATTATTATTATTATTATTTCATTGCAGCCATTTGGTGAATGGAAAAAAAGTTATTTTTCTTTCTCATTAATGTACACTCTGCATTCCATCTTTACTGGAAAAAAACAGAAAAGTAGAAATTTTTGCAAATTTATTAAAAAAGAAAAACTGAAATATCACATGGTCATTAGTTGGTCATGGTTATTGTATTGTTAACGCTGTTACTTATGACTTGTGTTTTGAAACTGTTAAACTGTAAAGCGCTGCGGAATATGTTGGCGCTATATAAATAAAGATTATTATTATTATTATGGCCATAAGTATTCAGACCCTTTGCTCAGTATTGAGTAGAAGCACCCTTTTGAGCTAGTACAGCCATGAGTCTTCTTGGCAATGATGGAACAAGTTTTTCACTCCTGGATTTGGGGATCATCTGCCATTCTTCCTTGCAGATCCTCTCCAGTTCCATCAGGTTGGATGGTGAACGTTGGTGAACAGCCATTTTCAGGTCTCTCCAGAGATGCTCAATTGGGTTTAGGTCAGGGCTCTGGCTGGGCCAGTCAAGAATGGTCACAGAGTTGTTCTGAAGCCACTCCTTTGTTATTTTAGCTGTGTGCTTAGGGTCATTGCCTTGTTGGCAGGTGAACCTTCGGCCAAGTTTGAGGTCCAGAGCACTCTGTAAGAGGTTTTCATCCAAGATATCTCTGTACTTGACTGTATTCTTGTTTCCTTCAATTGCAACCAGTCATTCTGTCCATGCAGCTGAAAAACACCCCCATTAGCATGATGCTGCCACCACCATGTTTCTCTGTTGGGATTGCATTGGGCAGGTGATGAGCAGTGCCTGGTTTTCTCCACACATACCGCTTAGAATTATAACCAAAAAGTTCTATCTTCATCTCATCGGACCAGAGAATCTTATTTCTCATAGTCTGGAAGTCCTTCATGTGTTTTTTAACAGAATATATGCGGGCTTTCATATGTCTGGCACTGAGGAGAGTCTTCTGTCGGGCCACTCTGCCATAAAGGCCCGACTGGTGGAGGGCTGCAGTGATATTTGACTTTGTGGAACTTTCTCCCATCTCCCTACTGCATACGTGGAGCTCAGTCACAGTGATATTGGGGTTCTTCTTTACCTCTTTCACCAAGGCTCTTCTCCCACGATTGCCCAGTTTGGCTGGAAGACGAGGTCTAGGAAGACTTCTGGTGGTCCCAAACTTTTTCCATTTAAGAAATATGGAGGCCACTGTGCTCTTAGGAGCCTTGAGTACTGCAGAAATTCTTTTGTAACCTTGGCCAGATCTGTGCCTTGCCACAATTCTGTCTCTGAGCTCCTTGGCCAGTTCCTTTGACCTCATGAGTCTCATTTGGTCTGACATGCACTGTGAGCTGTGATGACTTGTATAGACATTTGTGTGCCTTTACAATCAAGTCTTATCAATTTAATTAAAGACACCTGGACTCCAATGAAGAAGTAGAACCATCTCAAGGAGGATCACAAGGAAATGGACAGCATGTGACTTAAATATAAGTGTCTGAGCAAAGTGTCTGAATACTTATGACTATGTGATATTTCAGTTTTTCTTTTTTAACAAATTTGAAAAAATTTATACATTTCTGTTTTTTATCAGTAAAGATGGGGTGCAGAGTTTACATTAATGAGAAAAAATGAACTTTTTTGCATTTACCAAATGGCTGCAATGAAACAAAGCATGAAAAATTTAATGGGGTCAGAATACTTTCCGAACCCACTGTATTGTATAATGCACATACCATAGTCCTCCATATAGTATAATGTGCCCCATAGTCCTCAATATAGTGTAATGTGCCCCATATCCCTCCATAAACTTTAATACCTCCCTATAATCCTCCATATAGTATAATGCATCCCATAGTTCTCCACATTGCATAATGCACCCCCATAGTCCTCCATTTAGTACAATGCACTCCTCATAGTATAGTGCACCCCATAGTCCTTCATATAGTATAATGCATTCCCCATAGTCCTCAATACCGTATAATACTGGTCCCATATAGTACATATAGTATAATACACTCCCCATGGTCCTTGATAGAGTAAAATGCAGCCCCATATAGTATGACACAACTTATTCCATAAAGTACAATGCAACCACCTCATAGAGTACAATGCGACCCCCAATAGAGTATAATGCAGCCCCCCATAGAGTACAATACAGCCCCCCTCAAAGTGTAATGCGGTGCTCCCTCATAGAGTGTAATTCAACACCCCACACACACAGTATAATGCAACCCTCCACATACACAGTACAATGCAGACCCCCTACACACAAACAGTATAATGCAGCCCCCCACACACACAGAATAATGCAGCCCCCCCACACAGTATAATGCAGCCCCCTACACAGACACACAAACACACACAGTATCATGCAGCCCCCCTACACACAGCATAATGCAGCCCCTACACACAAAGTATAATGCAGCCCCCTACACACTCAGTAAAAAGCAGCCCCCTACTCACACAGAGTAATACAGCCCTCACATACACAGTATAATGCAGCCCCCACACACAGTATAATGCAGCCCACCTACACAGACACACACATACACACAATATCATGCAGCCCCCCTACACACACATACACAGTATAATGCAGCCCCTACACACAAAGTATAATGCAGCCCCCCTACACACACAGTATAATGCAGCCCCCTACACACACACACACACACACACACACTATAATTCAGCCCCACTACACACATACGGTAAAGCAGTATTACACACAGTATAATGCAAAAACACACACAATACTTACCTCTCCCCGATCCCACGCTGCTCTGGCTTCTGCAGCGCATTTGGCAAAGCATGGCGCACAACGACGTGACGTCATCAAGCGCCCACTGCGTCAGAAGCAGAGGGGGAATGATGGGGGGAGAGAGCATCATCTTATGCGCTCTAATCCATCATTGATTTCAACTGTATCGGCTTCTTTGATGCCAATAAGTTGAATGCAGGGGGAGAGCACACACCACTATTAGCGCACACCACTGGCTGGGGTGCCCTGACAAAGCAGATGCCCTTAGGAGAGTGGTGGCCCTAGGCAGCTGCCTGGTCTGCCTACCCCTAACGTCAGCCCTGCAAAGAGTGCCTGCATGTTGACCATATTTAGCCCATGACCTAATTTAAGAATACCAACAAGAATCACTATTAGGGTTCATACCCATATGTGTGTAAAAAACGTTCTGATATCAGGAAAAAAAAAACTGACAAGTTTCGTGCGAGTGTCATGCGAGTACAATCCGATTTTTAACACCTGGCATCCGATTTACATCCGAATGCAGAGCGATTGCTCTTCGATGGCAATGCGATTTTAACATGAGCTTTTATATAGAGCAATTCTCTCTGTCATTTACACATAGTTTTCAAAGGGAATATTCTTCAAATCACACACACACATACAGTGGCGGATTATCATAGGGTCAATCTGGGCGGTAGCCCAGGGCCTAGTGATGTGGGGGGGCCCACCACAGGGCCGCCATCAGGGCATTACTGGCGTATGGGGCCCGGTGGGCAGAGAGGGCCCGTATCGGACCCCATCTCTTCTGCTCAACAGGCCCCTACTGGCAGCCGGCAGGCCAAACCGGGCCCTTAGCCGCACTGTGGCAGCTTAACGCTATTGACGTGCGGGCCAATCGGAGGTTGCAGATCCCTAAACTAACCACACAACTAGAAGCAGCCGTGGAGCATACCTACAGTGATCCTAGACCCCTCGCACAGCCGGAGAGCTAGCTACACCTAAAGATAGAAACAGGAAAGCTAACTGCCCCGGAGTAGAGCCCCAAAGAAATAGGTAGCCCCCAAACATATAATGGCTGTTAGACAAGACGAAACACAAACACAGGCAGAAAATAGAGTGAGCAAACGCAGGGGCCAAACACTGACTAAATAGGAGAGGAAAGAACAGAATACTATCTGCAACCCAGCAAAACCCTAGCAAAACTTCCAACACTTCTGATTACAAAAATGCTGAGATCACACGATCTCGCCACCCACTAAATCAGATCTCAGAGTGAACAAGGCTAACCCGCAGCCACTCAAAAAGCAGGGAAAGAGCAATTGAACAAATAACAGTGGCTACAGAAAACAGAGAGAAGCACAGGCCCCAGGAGGGGACCGGGCTAACCTCCACAAAGGGGCAGACAAAAATGGAAATAGCAAACACAATAGAAATAAGGAGAAAATATCTTATCTGAAAGTAGGAGACGCAGGCAAGACACCAGCAGACTTCCAAATGAACCAGGAAACAACAATTGATCACCGGCGAGGATCATGGGAAGGCAGCTTCCTTATATCAGTCCAGTCAGTGACTCCTGATTGCCAGGTATTGCTGCCAGCTGAGGAGGCCCAGTCATTCGATACAGCTTCAGTACCGTCAGCAACCACAAGTGGGAGCCTCCGCTCAGAAATTGTCTCCAATACGTTCACAACAGTACCCCCCCCTTGAGGAGGGGTCACCGAACCCTCACCTGCGCCATCAGGCCGATCAGGATGAGCTCGATGATAGGCACGAACCTGTCTCTCCGCATGAATGTCAGAAGCAGACACCCAAGAATTGTCCTCCTGACCATAATCTTTCCACTTAACCAAGTACTGGAGTCTCCGTCTAGCGAAACGAGAATCCAATATCTTCTCCACTTCATACTCCAGATTGCCCTCAACCAGAACAGGCTCAGGAGGCGCAGCCATAGGAACCACTGGCTCGACAAACCTTTTCAATAAAGATTTGTGGAAGACGTTATGAATCTTAAACGTCCCAGGAAGAGTCAAGCGAAAAGAAACTGGATTAAGAACTTTCCAGATCCTATAAGGTCCAATGAACCTTGGCTTAAACTTTGGAGACGCAACCTTCATAGGGATATTCTTTGAAGACAACCAAACCAAGTCACCCACTTTAAACCGAGGACCATCAGTCCTATGCCGGTTGGCACACCGTTGGGCCTTCTCCTGAGAGAGAGACAACTTATCCACTACTTGATCCCAAATCTGCTGCATTCTCTCTACCACAGAGTCAACACCCGGACAGACAGAAGCCTCCATCTGCCCAGAAGAAAATCGAGGATGAAACCCGGAATTGCAGAAGAAAGGGGACATCAAAGTGGCAGAACTGACCCTATTATTAAGAGTGAATTCAGCCAGGGGCAAAAAAGAGACCCAGTCATCCTGATCCGCAGACATAAAACATCTCAAATAAGTCTCCAAGGTCTGGTTTGTTCTCTCAGTCTGCCCATTGGTCTGAGGATGAAACGCAGAGGAGAAAGACAGCTCAACTCCCAGTTTAGAACAAAATGTCCTCCAAAATCTGGAAACAAACTGGACTCCCCTGTCAGACACAATGTTCTCCGGAATGCCGTGCAAAAACCACATGCTGAAAAAACAAGGGTACCAACTCGGAAGAGGATGGCAACTTAGGCAGTGGCACAAGATGGATCATCTTGGAGAATCTATCACAGATCACCCAAATGACAGTCATTCTCTGAGAGACCGGGAGAAATAGGCAGCCCCCAAACATATAATGGCGGTTAGACAAGACGAAACGCAAACTCAGGCAGAAAATAGAGTGAGCAAACGCAGGGGCCAAACACTGACTAAATAGGACAGGAAAGAGCAGAATACTATCTGCAACCCAGCAAAACCCTAGCAAAACTTCCAACACTTCTGATTACAAAAATGCTGAGTTCACACGATCTCGCCACCCACTAAATCAGATCTCAGAGTGAACAATACTAACCCGCAGCCACTCAAAAAGCAGGGAAAGAGCAATTGAACAAATAACAGGGGCTACAAAAAACAGAGAGAAGCACAGGCCCCAGGAGGGGACCCGGCTAACCTCCACAAAGGTGCAGACAAAAATGGAAATAGCAAACACAATAGAAATAAGCAGAAAATATCTTATCCGAAAGTAGCAGACGCAGCCAAGACACCAGTAGACTTCCAAATGAACCAGGAAACAACAATTGATCACCGGCGAGGATCATGGGAAGGCAGCTCCCTTATATCAGTCCAGTCAGTGACTCCTGATTGCCAGGTATTGCTGCCAGCTGAGGAGGCCCAGTTATTAGATACAGCTTCAGTACCGACAGCAACCACCAGAGGGAGCCTCCGCTCAGAAATTGTCTCCAATACGTTCACAACAGTAATGTGTTCTTTAAGCGGAGCTCTAGATAACTGTTATTTCCTGCAGAGACAAGCCCTGGCTGATAAAAGTGATGGCGGTCTGTGCTGGATGAAAGATGAAAAACAAAGATGAAAGACTTCACCTAGAGACGTCACTGGTGAGTCAGTGTGTTAAGCATACACTGACATGATAAACTGTATACTATATACAGAGGTCCTGTGTGTAATGTCACCAGTGATCACTGTATTATCTGTACACAGAAACTGCATACTAAGTGCAGATCTCCTGTGTATAATGGCACTTATAGTGATAGTATTGTGTTTTTTTTTATTACTGATCAGTATTGTAGTATTCAGTCACTATGTGGTGGTAATATGTGGTCTGGACATGGTGCTGCTGTATTTGTCCCTTGTATGTGCTATTTGGTCACTTTGTAGTGGTAATATGTGGTCTGGTCATGGTGCGGTGGTATTTGTTCATTGTATGTGATATTATTTGGTCACTTTATGGTGGTAATATGTGGTCTGGACATGGTGCGGTGGTATTTGTTCCTTGTATGTGATATTATTTGGTCACTTTGTGGTGGTAATATCTGGTCTGGTCATGGTGCGGTGGTATTTGTTCCTTGTATTTGATATTATTTGGTCACTTTGTGGTGGTAATATCTGGTCTGGACATGGTGTTGTGGTATTTGTTCCTTGTATGTGATATTATTGGTCATTTTAAAAATTGAAAAATAAAAATATACCTAAATTGTATTGGATATTTTAACAAATATTTAATAGGTTACAGTAGAGTAGAGCCCAGCCAAAAGTGTCTACCGTGTTATGGTGGCGGCTTAAAAAATCTTTTGGCCAAAACAAAAGCTGCTGGCTATATGTGTGATCTGGTGATGGGAACTGTTAATGTGTGATTGGTGAGAAGTGGAGTTTTTCCAAGAGAGAGCGGTGGGACTGTAGACAGTTCGAGGGGAGGAGGCGCCTCTGTTTCAGGTATATGATGACCCCGTCGCATGACTCTGTAACATGACCGGGGGCTCACAGAGTCTGAATAGCCCGGGTCCTGGCTACCCTTAATCCACCACTGCACACATATGAATATACACTGCTCAAAAAAATAAAGGGAACACTTTAAACAACAGAATATAACTCCAAGTAAATCAAACTTCTGTGAAATCAAACTGTCCACTTATGAAGCAACACTGATTGACAATCAATTTCACATGCTGTTGTGCAAATGGAATAGTCAACAGATGGAAATTATTGGCAATTATCAAGACACACTTAATAAAGGTGTGGTTCTGCAGGTGGGGACCACAGACCACATCTCAGTACCAATGTTTTCTGGCTGATGTTTTGGTCACTTTTGAATGTTGGTTGTGCTTTCACACTCGTGGTAGCATGAGACGGACTCTACTACCCACACAAGTGGCTCAGGTAGTGAAGTTAATCCAGGATGGCACGAAGGCTTGCTATGTCTGTCAGCGTAGTGTCCAGAGGCTAGAAGCTATAACGGACACCTATCCTTTGTGCAATATATTTGTTGGAGGCCTATACTGCATTTATGACCATTATTCTGGGGATGTGTGTGGGTGGTCATTGCCTTTATAATGTGGCATGACCTATTATAGGTCCTCATTGGTTTCATTGTGCATGTTGTTGTGTATGGAATTTTTAATGTTTTTAATTGTGCCTCTTGTTTGTATGTGTATACACATTAGTTTGGATATTTGCTAATAAAATGTTACATTTATATCTTGCATGCAATTGAGGTGTTCCCTTGATATATGGGCGTGCTTTTCTCTCCTTTTTTGATTCATTGTCCCTTCAAGCCCATGGTGAACTCTCTTGCTTAGTATTGACTGGTGGTGCCCTCCATCTTCTTTATATCCACAAGGGACATACAAGTACAGAACGAGAGAGGACCCTGCCCACTAGGGGTCACAGTCTACAGGGTATATATCTATCTATTCTATGTATATATTGTATATCTATTCTATTCTAACCTGTCACACTGTGATTTAACTGTACGCTACAAATGAATTTCCGGCTGTAGTGACACAGGGTCAGTGTCGCAGAGATTAAGTCTGGGGGCACTAACAGGGGACACTCACCAATATACATGGTGTGTAGAGACAGAGGAGTGCAGTTCACACAGGACCTGAGCTAAGCTGGTCACGTGATCACAGAGGTGGAGCTAAGCCATGCGAGGACGGGGAACCGGCATGGTGTTAAAAGGACAAAACTGATAAGGTAGTCAGAGAGCAAAGCCAAGGGTCAGAAGCCAGACAAGAATATAATAACCAAGGGCAAAACAGTAGAGTAAACAGGGGAAAGTCGAAGGGTCAGAATACCAGGAAGGACAAATCAGTACTGAGCAGAAAGACAGAGACAATAGTCAAGGGGCAAATTGGGTCATTCACAGTAAAGCTCACACATGCAGGGGAATATCGAATACGAATGCATAACCTGGGTCAGCGACCTCTAACCGAGTAGGTGGAAGTATCACTGACACTGAACCCAGGAACTACCAGAATTAATTAGCCGCCCCAGAACCAAAGAGAGGTGGACAGACTTAACCCTGACCTGACCAGAATGGGGCAAGAACCACCCCGTCCTAAGTCATGACAGTACCCTCCTCTCAAGGGGGGCCACCGGACCCCCAGGTTTCCCAGGAAATCGGGCATGAAAAGACCGCACCAGTCGATCGGCATGAACCGATCAAGCAGGAACCCAAGATCGGTCCTCTGGACCATACTCTTTCCAATGCACAAGATTCTGAAGGGAAAGACTGACCATCTGGGAATCCACAATGCACTCAATCTCATACTCTTCCTGACCATCTACCAGAATGGGTCGCAAAGGATTCAATGATCCTTCCTCAACCGCTCCCAAAGGTTTCAGCAGGGATCTATGGAACACATTGGGGATCTTAAAAGACGATGGGAGACGCAACCGAAATGCCACCGGATTAACCACTTCAGTGATCTCATTAGGACCAATAAACTTAGGCCCCAATTTCGCTGTAGGAACTTTAAGCCTAATGTTCCTAGTAGACAGCTAAACTTTTTCCCCAACCAGGAGCGTGAGTCCCACCGTCCGTCTCCTGTCTGCAAAAACCTTGAACTTCCTCTGAGCCTCCCCAATATTCCTCTGGACCTCCCGCCACAAGTCCCCCAACCGCTGAACAGCCGAATAAGCCCCAGGGCAACCGGAGTCCAAACGGGAGAACTCCCCGAAATGTGGATTGAAACCGTAATTACAGAAGAACGGAGAAATGCCTGTGGAGTGATTAATGCGGTTATTAAATGCAAACTCTGCTAACGGCAATGCATCGCACCAATCATCCTGTCTGGAAGTGGAAAGACAGCGCAAAATTTGCTCCAACGACTGATTGGTCCACTCAGTCAGACCATTGGTCTCTGGATAGTATGCGGACGAAAAAGACAACTCAACAGTCTTTTGCAGAACACCCTCCAAAACCTGGACACGAACTGTACTCCACGATCAGACACCACATTCAAGGGCACACCATGCAAACGAATCATATGCTGTATAAACAACCTGGACAAAGTTTCCACGGAAGTCAAAGCCACCAAGGGTACGAAGTGTGCTTGTTTAGAAAACCTGTCCACCACCACCAAAATTACAGTATTACCCTTGGAAGGAGGAAGATTGGTGATAAAATCCATGAACAAATGTGTCCATGGTCTATCAGGAACTGGCGAAGGCCCAATTCCCCGGCCAGCCGGTTATGAGAGCTCTTAGCGCGGGCACAAACCTCACAGGCAGACACAAACTTCTTGATATCAGACATATACGAGGACCACCAAAAAACCCTTGCAATGGCCCCCCGCGTAGCCGAAATCCCAGGATGACCACTCAAAGTCGAATCATAGAACTCTCGAAGAACTCTGAGGCGAAACTGAATTGGTGTTAGAACTCTCCTGTTAGGTTTTTCTATCTTGCTGGTCACATGACCTTTTTTGCCTATTTAATCCTGCTCTGCCCTTCTGGCTTTGCTGGACTTCATTGTAATTTCTACTCTTAAGCTAGCCAGGTGCTTTGTTACCTTACTCAGTCAGTTTTGTTTGGTCTTCGGACCTCTATGTTCTATGTTGTTTTTTTTGTCTTTTACTGCTACAACTTCTGTTAGGAGGTGTTCATCTTTCTCCCAGTCCCTAGTTCTTGTAGGGATCCCTTCCTCGCATCTATAGGTCTTCGTACAGACTAGCTGAGGACTTTAGCGGGTCTGATCGCAGGATCAGGTTCCCCGTTACATCGTAGGGATCTAGCTTAGTTCTATCGTAGGGACAGATCTCCCTTCTTTCCTTAGTGCTTGTAGCAGAACATAACAATTGGAGCAAACAGTTTTGTATGAGGGAGCTTGAGACTGCGCTTCTCGAATCTCCCTTTCCAACTCCGACAAGACATCAGCCACCACCATCCCAGGTTGAAGAATGGAGGATGGAGGTTCAAGAGGAGAAACTGGATCCAGACTCCGGGACAAGGCATCGGTCTTTACATTGCACTGGAACCGGGGAAAAAAAGTGACCATTGGGTCTGCCTTGGGGTCAATCTTTTAGCAGACTCAATGCACACCAGGTTTCTTGCGATCAGTAATCACTGTAATGGGATGAGCAGCACCCTTCAAAAAATGCCTCCATTCCTCAAAAGTCAATTTAAAAGCCAGCAGTTCCCAATTGCCCACATCATAATTTCTTCCTGCCAGGTGAACTTTTTAGAAAAGAAGACGCATGGTCTCAGATTGGTCAATGTGGCAGGTCCTTGAGACAACACTGCCCCCACCCCCACCTCCGAGGCATCCACCTCCACCACAAAGGGTTCAGATGGATCTGGTTGAACCAGAATTGGGGCAGTCATAAAGCATTTCTTTAAAGACAGAAACGCCGCTACCTCTGGGGCTGACCAATTCTTAACATCTGCCCCCTTCTGTGTCAAGAGAACCCTTTAATAAACCTTCGGTAATAATTGCCAAATCCTAAGAATCGCTGAAGCCCCTTCAGATCATGAGGCTGTACCCAATCATTAATAGCTTGAACCTTTTTGGGGTCCATACAGAAACCGTCACCAGAGACAATGAACCTAAAGAAATACAGTTCCTGAACAGAAAATTTGCATTTCTTTATTTTAGTTAAGAGCTGGTTCTCCCTGAGTCTCTGGAGAACAGCCCAAAGGTGACCAATATGGGCTTGTTTGTCAGATGAATAGATTAAAATATCATCTAAGTATATGATCACAAACCGCCTAATCAAATCTGAGAACATATAATTGATGAAGTTCTGGAAGACTGCAGGGGCATTGGTCAAACCAAATGGCATAACAAGATTTTCAAATAACCCTTCAGAGGTAAGAAACGCAGTCTTCCACTCATCCCACTCCAGTACCCGGATAAGGTTATAAGCCCCCCCAAGTCCAACTTAGAAGACCATTTGGCCCCGGAAAATTGGTTACACAAATCGGGAATGAGTGGGAGGGGATATGTGTTCCTTATGGTGATTTTATTAAGTTCTCGAAAGTCAGGGCATGGGCGAAGACCACCATCTTTTTTTTTAATGAAAAAGAAACCTGCAGCAACAGGAGACACAGAAGGGTGAATATGTCCTTTGTGGAGACTCTCAGATATATATTCCTTCATGGCGACCCGCTCAGGACCAGAAAGGGTGAACAATTGAGCCTTAGGCAATTTAGCCCCTGGAACTAGATTAATGGCACAATCAAAAGGTCGGTGCCGTGGCAACCCCTCAGCCTGACTTTCGGAGAACACGTCCTCGAATTCCATGAGGTACTCCGGAATACCCTCCAGATTGACGGACGACACAGATGCATAAATCAAACATTTACTTTCACTATGCTCCAGATGAACAGGGCCCACCTTAAGGATTAATTCTTTAGTAACAAAGTGGATTCCATCCTTGGTGAATAAAGTAGAGTCAATGGCCACCACTTTCATGGGTTTACCCAACCTGACTGTCCCTATCTCACAATGGGTCACAAACGTTGAGTCAATCAAATTTACTGAAGACCCACAATCCACAAAAGCAGAAGAGGGGAAAAAACAATTGTTCACACCAACTTCCACTTTTAGCAATAATTTGGAAACTGAGGAAAAAAGTACCTGAGGGTCTGGGTAACCTCCCTGACAGCTACCCAGACCTAGGCATTTCCTGAGACCTAGGAATCCAGCGGGCAGGATGGACAGTCCTTTCTCCAATGGTCCGGAGCTCCACAATAGAAACAGAGTTTGTATTCCCACCGATGTCTCCTTTCTCTTTCTTTCGAGGTGAACCGCCCCCACTTCCATGGGCTGAAGAGGCAAAGAAGATTCAGGTTTAACCAGCAACAGTGAAGCCTCACGTTGCACGACACCTCTTTCACGCAGTCTACGGTCTATATGGACGGCCTGTGTCATGGCGTCTTCCAGAGAGTCTGGCAGAGGATGCAGCGCCAACGCATCCTTTAAATGCTTGGACAGACTCCTGAGCGCGGAGTAGTTCCAAGACACTTCTGGTGCCCATCGCCAAACAATACCACTCAGCAGATCACTTTCCCTGGGTGAGACCCAAAATCATGTCCTCAGCCAAACTAACTCGCTCGGGTTCATCGTAAATCAGACCTACAGCCTCAAAGAACAGATCAACATACAGTCTCTCAGGGGAGGTGGGAGATAGGGATAAAGCCCAAGCATGCGGCCCCTCTCATAACAGAGATATCACTATTCCCACCCTTTGACTCTCATAGCCCGAGGACACAGGGCGCAGAGAAAACAATAATTTGCAACTTTCTCTAAACACCCAGAACATTTTTTATCCCCGGAAAAAGTATCCGGAAGTTTGACAGCGGGGTCAAGGAGACATCCGACACTGCACCACCCGCATTGCCAGACGGAGAAGGGGCACCCTGAATAGAGTTAACAGTACCAGTTAACTCCCTTTGCACTTGCTGGTGGGAAGTGACCAAAGCGCTTTGCTCCATAGACAGGTTCTGCAGCATTTTGGTGAGGTTATTCACCTGATTTGACAGAGCATGGAGCGAATCCATGGCGTACAGTGGATCCCAAAGGCCCCGAAAAAATGTGGGGTTGGTGATAATGTAGTGACACAGGGACAGCATCACAGAGATTAAGCGTGGGGCGCTAACAGGGGACGCGCACCAATATACAGGGTGTGCAGAGACCGAGGAATGCAGTTCACGCAGGACCTGAGATAAGCCGATCACGTGATCACAGGGGCGTAGCTAAGCCGGTCACGTGATCATGGGGTTGGGCTAAACCGGTCATGTGATCACAGGGGGTGGAGCTAAGCCACGCGAGGACGGGAAACCGGCCGAGGGCACGGTGTTAAAAGGACAAAACCGATAACATTGTCAGAGAGCAAAGCCAAAGGTCCGAAGCCAGATGGGAACAGCATAAACAAGGGCAAGACAGAAGAGTAAACAGGGGCAAGTCAAAGGGTCAGAATACCAGGAAGGACGAATCAGTACTGAGCAGAAAGACAGAGACAATAGTCAAGGGGCATACTGGGTCATTTACAGCAAAGCTCACACATGCAGAAGAACAGCGATTACGAATGCATAACCTGGGTCAGCGACTAGTGTTGAGCATTCCGATACTGCAAATATCGGGTATCGGCCGATATTAGCTGTATCGGAATTCCGATTCCGAGTTCCGATATTTTCGTCTTATCGGATACCGGAATCGGGATTGTCACTGTCACTGTCAGTGTCCGTCGGTCGGGTCTGTCAGGAGTCAGCGGCACTTACCTGGCAGAAGATCTCCGGCGGTCACGTCCTGGACTGCTTCATGGCCGCCATCCTCTTCTCCCCGGCGGTCACATGCAGTTTCTCGCGATAACTGCAGTGACTGCTGGGTAATCCCGGCCGTAAAGCAGTCAGTCCGATGACGTCATCGCCGGGGAAGCAGGTAATCAGCTGTGCTGCGTCGCGATGACAGGCTCTGCCTGTCATTGCGATGTAGCAGAGTTGGATCGTCGTGGGACTGTCGTTATGGACTGCGTCGGACAGGTGGCATACTGTTGGTTTGTTTTTTTATTTTTTTACAGGAGATCGATGGCGTCGCAGGAATGAGAGAGTAATAAAATTAATGAAAACTGTGTTGTCTCTTTTATTTCATTAAAATACTTTTTTCTTGCTTTGTCTTTTTTTTATGCATTTAATAACTTTGGGATTAATAATGGATCGGTGTCTTATTGACGCCTCTCCATTATTAACCGGGCTTATTGTCACCGTGCAATCAACGGTGACAATAACCCCTTATTACCCCGCTTGCCACCGCTACAGGGCAAGTGGGAAGAGCCGGGTAAAGTGCCACAATTGGCACATCTTTTGATGCGCCAAATGTGGGGCTGCTGTAGCCTGGTATTATCAGGCTGTTGAGGGCCAAAATCCATGGGCCTTGACAGTCTTTTAATACCAGGCCGCAGCAGTCTGCATTTTACTTGGCTGGTTAACAAAAATAGGGGGGATCCCCACGCCGTTTTTTTTTCGAGGGGATCCCCTATTTTTGTTAACCAGCCAAGCTAAGCAGACTGCTGTGGCCTGGTATTATCAGGCTTGCAAGGTCCATGGATATTGGATCCTTACCAGCCTGAAAAACCAGGCCTCAGCGGTCTGCTTCATCTGGCTGGTTAACAAAAATAGGGGGGACCCCATGCCAATTTTTTTCGAGGGGATCCCCTATTTTTGTTAATCAGCCAAGCTAAGCAGACTGCTGTGGCCTGGTATTATCAGGCTTGCAAGGTCCATGGATATTGGATCCTTACCAGCCTGAAAAACCAGGCCTCAGCGGTCTGCTTCATCTGGCTGGTTAACAAAAATAGGGGGGACCCCACGCCAATTTTTTTCGAGGGGATCCCCTATTTTTGTTAATCAGCCAAGATATGCAGACTGCTGTGGCCTGGTATTATCAGGCTGGCAAGGTCCATGGATCTTGGCTCCTTAACAGCCTGAAAATCCAGGCCTCAGCGGTCTGCTTCATCTGGCTGGTTAACAAAAATAGGGGGGACCCCACGCCAATTTTTTTCGAGGGGATCCCCTATTTTTGTTAATCAGCCAAGATATGCAGACTGCTGTGGCCTGGTATTATCAGGCTGGCAAGGTCCATGGATCTTGGCTCCTTAACAGCCTGAAAATCCAGGCCTCAGCGGTCTGCTTCATCTGGCTGGTTAACAAAAATAGGGGGACCCCACGCCAATTTTTTTCGAGGGGATCCCCTATTTTTGTTAATCAGCCAAGATATGCAGACTGCTGTGGCTTAGTATTATCAGGCTGGCAAGGTCCATGGATCTTGGCTCCTTAACAGCCTGAAAATCCAGGCCTCAGCGGTCTGCTTCATCTGGCTGGTTAACAAAAATAGGGGGGACCCCACGCCATTTTTTTTTCGAAGGGAACCCCTATTTTTGTTAATCAGTTCCCTCTGACGTCACTGATTGTGTCCCTGGCTGACCTGAAGTGAAAGTGGAAAGCAATCAATTAAGCTTTCCACTTAAGGGCCCGTCTCACATAGCGATATCGCTACCGAGATCGCTGCTGAGTCACTAGTTTTGTGACGCAGCAGCGAGCTCACCAGCGATATCGCTGTGTGTGACATTCAGCGACGATCAGCCCCCCTGCCGGGTATCGCTGATCGTCGCTGAAATGTCAGGACCTTTTTTTGATCGCTGGTTTCCCGCTGACAGGCACACATCGCTGCGTGTGACAGGCGGGAGACCAGCGATCCGCTGGTATCCAAGGTACACAGCGGGTTTCCAAGCGCTGCGCGGTGCCTGGAAACCCGCTGTGTACCTTGGTTACCAGCGGATCGCTGGTCTCCCGCCTGTCACACGCAGCGATGCGTGCCTGTCAGAGGGAAACCAGCGATAAAAAAAAGGTCCTGACATTTCTGCGACGATCAGCGATACCCGGCAGGGGGGCTGATCGTCGCTGAATGTCACACACAGCGATATCGCTGGTGAGCTCGCTGCTGCGTCACAAAACTAGTGACTCAGCAGCGATCTCGGTAGCGATATCGCTATGTGAGACGGGCCCTTAAGCGATGTTACCCGCAGTGTCGCTGTCCCAGATCGCTGCCTGAGCTGCCTGTTTGGCAGCTCAGCAGCGATCATGTAGCGATACACCAGCGATCCTGACAAGTGCATATCGTTGTCGGGATCGCTGGTGTATCGTTATGTGACACCCAGCCTTTACTCTCCTGTCAGGCAGGAGAGGAACTCATTCATTTGGGGTTTACTGTGAGGCTGCAGCATTAGCTGCGGTCCCTGCAGTAAACATTAACCCTTTCTGAAGGATTACACCGTGGGACCTGACTGTGCATGGGATAGGTAAGAATAAGTTTGCTTTTTTATTTTATTTTTATTACAGGAAATGGTTTTTGCAGTAAAATAAAAGATGGTCAAAAACATGTCTTTATTTCATTAAAATGATTTTTAATTAAAGTGTGTGTGTTTTATTTTTATTTCATGCAATAGGATAATAATTGATAGTTGTCTAATTGACAGCTCTCAATTATTAACCTAGCTTAAGGTCACCTTTCAATAGCAAGGTGGCTTTAACCCCATATTAACCCATTCGCCACCGCTACAGGGCAATGGGAATAGACGGGCAAAGTGCCAGAAAGGGCGAATCTAATTATAGATTTGTCTTTCCTGGGGTGTCTGGGGGCAGATGTTAGTAGCCGGGGGGGGGCAAAAATAATGGTCCCTCTCTGGGCTATTATTATCTGCCCCCACTCACTGGCTTTGTCTGTCTGGTTGCGAAAATAGGGCGGGAGCCCACGCATTTTTTTTCAGCAATTTTACACCTCATATATATATATACATGTCATTGAATTTGTGACACATATATATATATTTATATTTGTAGTTCATACACTTCTACATAGTATAATAGCCGCTAATTCAATTGCCGGCTTTTGTGAAAATGCAGAACCCGACATGAAATGACACTTGGTGTACATAGGGTTAACCATGTCTTTTCATGTCCTTTGCTATCTAATTTGCACAAACAATTAAATCAGACTATGTGTGCAAAATTTCACACCTGTAGGGGTTAATTAAAGGTGTAAATTCGTAGCAAAAAAGTCCGTTTTTTTTACAACGAATTTACACCTTTAATTAACCCCTACAGGTGTGAAATTTTGCACACATAGTCTGATTTAATTGTTTGTGCAAATCAGATAGCAAACGACATGAAAAGACATGGTTAACCCTATGTACACCAAGTGTCATTTCATGTCGGGTGCTTCTGTCTTTTCACTGAAGCCGGCTTTACCCGGCAATTGAATCAAAGGATATTTTACTATGTAGAAGTGTATAAACTATACATATATGTATATATATATGTCACAATGACATGTATATATATATATATATGTATTCTATGTGTGTATATTTAGTGTTTACAAGGAAAGAATGGGGTTTTTTTTAGTTGCGATATTTTGTTCCCATAGACTTACATGGGACTTCCGGTATCGGTATCGGGTATCGCCGATATTTTAGTGATATCGGCGATACCATTCCGATTCCGATACTTTAGGATATCGGAAAGTATCGCTCAACTCTATCAGCGACCTCTAACCAAGTAGACAGAAGTATCACCGACACTGAACCCAGGAACTAACAGCTTTAAATAGCCGCCCCAGAACCAAAGAGAGGCAGACAGACTTAACCCTGACCTGACCAGGACGGGGCAAGAACCACCCTGTCCTGAGTCATGACGCCGGCTTTTCCAAGGACATCTATGCTTAAAAATCGGACAGCACTCGCATGGTCCGAGTGCTGTGCGATTTTTTTTCTTGCACCCATTGACTTACATTGGCGAATATTATCTGAGATAGGCCAGGGTCACACTTGCGAGAAACTCACACAAGTCTCGCACCTTAATACCCGGCACTGCTGCCGGCACTCGGGACCGGAGAGTGCAGCTGCATGTATTTCCATGCACATGAACGCTCCAGTCCGAGTGCCGGCGGCAGTGCCGGGTATTGAGGTGCGAGATTCGTGCGAGTTTCTCACAGATGTGACCCTGGCCATATGCTGCAAATCGCAGCATGCTACAATTTTTTTTTCAGTCCGATATCAGCTGAGAAAAAAATTGCAGGTGAGATGTAAGCCATTGAATAATATTGGTCAGAGTGCAATCCGATTTTTATAGGATTGCACTCATCCGTTTTTCTCACAAATGAGTATGAGCTCTTACCCAGATTATTTGTATCTTCTTTGATATAATACAACTGACACATCTCATTTAAAGAACATTTTAGAAGTCTCATTTGACTAGTTAATTTTCATTGAAATAGGGGTAAAACTCGTAGATGAGACCAATGCTTTTCCAGGAATCTTGTTTTCCAGTCTCTCACTCAAGGATTCAGACTGAATGAGTTTTTGCCCAAATGGGTACGAAATAATTAGGTTGATGTGATGAAGAACTGGAGCATAAGAAGACATATGTGACAGCCTATGCATCTTTGATGGCACCTTTGTATTGTTACATTTACTTTCTAATGACCTTAGTTCAGCAATTTTACTTTATTCCCTGTAATGTGTGCTATTAGCTTTCCCTAAATTTTTTTTTTTTTTAAAGATGATAGCAAAGGACAAGATGATAGGAACTATGCTATAAAGATTATGTCAGTGTGTTCAGCAAATGAAAGTAATAAAATATTTCTGAAAGCCAAATGACAATGGGCAGACGTTCCTTTGAATTTGTAACTCAGTATGTTAATGCTATCTTTAAAGGGACTCATTGCTGACAGGGACATAACAGAAGCATTTTGATATAACTAAATAAGAGGGCAAGAAAATGGACTTTGCCATGTGACAAAAGAGTAAAAAGATCCTGAACAGATTTAAGCAGGCTCTTGTTCTTGTCAATTACATTATATGGAAATGATGAAACACTGCTTGAGACGTGGACGCACAATGCAGAATAAGAAAACTATTAAAGGACTCATTATGAGCTGTAATGCAATATTTAAAAAATATCACATTTTTAAAATTCATTTCTGATTTCTTATTGAAACTTCACACCCACACTGTCTCTTAATACCCGACCTCTCCAACTCAAAAACATGTCCACCATACATATCAATCCCCAGCATGATGCAATGAATCATTATCATAGTATCCAAGGTATAATGGGAATCTCCTAGGTCCAAGGTAAAGTCTGTAATAGGGTTAGCCTACCAAGTTCCATTTAAAATACTGCTGTCTTTTTGTTTGCAGTCTATAGCCACAGATATTCATAGCAATTATGAACACAAAAAATAAAATTTTTAACCTAAAAGATCTGTCAAAATATTAAAAGTGTCCAGCTGTTGATTTAATTCCCACTGATCCCATGATCATTCTGTTGACTGCTGTTTGTTTTTGTTTTTAATCCACCATACTGTTCCACAGATATAGGCTTTTTGGCTTAGTGCTAATTCTTTAGGTCTTTACAAGGGGGCATGGGATTCTCTAGTGGTGTGTCTTTAGGCTGCTCTGCATAATTACAGTTGCTTCTGAAAGTATTCAGACCCCTTTACATTTTTCACTCTTTGCTTCATTGCAGTCATTTGGTAAATGCAAAAAAATTCATTTTTTTCTCATTAATGTAAACTCTGCACCCCATTTTGACTGATAAAAAACAGAAATGTATAATTTTTTTCAAATTAATTAAAAAAGAAAAGCTGAAATATCACATATCACCTTTGCTCTTACACTCATATTTAAATCACATGCTGTCCATTTCCTTGTGATCCTCCTTGAGATTTTTCTACTCCTTGATTGGAGTCCAGCTGTGTTTAATTAAACTGATAGGACTTGATTTGTAAAGGCACACACCTGTCTGTATAAGACCTCAAAGCTCACAGTGCATGTCAGACCAAATGAGAACCATGAGGTCAAAGGAACTGGCCAAGGAGCTCAGGGACAGAATTATGGCAAGGCACAGATTTGGCCAAGGTTACAAAAGAATTTCTGCAGTACTCAAGATTCCTAAGAGCACAGTGGCCTCCATAATCCTTAAATGGAAGAAGTTTGGGACCACCAGAATTCTTTCTAGACCTGGCCGTCCAGCCAAACAGATCAATCGTGGGAGAAGAGCCTTGGTGAGTGAGGTGAAGAAGAATCCCAAGATTCTCCTCAGTGGCAGACATATGAAAGCCCGCATAGAATTTGCTAAAAAAACACATGAAGTTCTCCCAGACTATGAGAAATAAGATTCTCTGGTCTGATGAGATGAAGATAGAACTTTTTGGTGATAATTCTAAGTGGTATGTGTGGAGAAAACCAGACAGTGCTCATCACTTGCCCAATAGAATCCCAACAGTGAAACATGGTAGTGGCAGTATCATGCTATGGGGGTGTTTTTCAGCTTCAAGGAGAGGAAGACTGGTTGCAATTGAAGTAAACATGAATGCGGCCAAGTATAGAGATATCCTGGATGAATACCTATTCCAGAGTGCTCTGGACCTCAGACTTGGTCGAAGGTTCACCTTCCAACAAGACAATGACCCTAAGCACACAGCTAAAATAACAAAGGAGTGCCTTCAGAGCAACTTTGTGACCATTCTTGACTGGCCCAGCCAGAGCCCTGACCTAAACCCAATTGAGCATGTCTGGAAAGACCTGAAAATGGCTGTCCACCAACATTCATCATCCAACCTGACAGAACTGGAGAGGATCTGCAAGGAAGAATGGCAGAGGATCCACAAATCCAGGTGTGAAAAGCTTGTTGCATCATTCCCACGAAGACTCATGGCTGTACTAGTTCAAAAGGGTGCTTCTACTCAATACTGAGCAAAGAGTCTGAATACTTATGACCATGTGATATTTCAGTTTTTCTTTTTTAATAAATTTGCAAAAATTTCTACATAAATCAGTTGTCATACTTTGCACTGACTAGGGCCAATAGCCCAAAACACCGTGTCTGCAAATTGAGATACTGATTTGGCTTTTATCCTAAGTCATATTCCAAGACTCATTAAAGGGTTGATTATGACTTGTAGGATCGCTACTTCCAATAGGTGGTGCTGTAGAGTTCAAGTCCTCTTTTTTTCTGAAGAGGCAATTTGCATGTTACATTTCTGTTTTTTTTTTCATTAAAGATGGGGTGCAGAGCGTACATTAATGAGAAAAAAATGAACATTTTGCATTTACCAAATGGCTGCAATGAAACAAAGAGTGAAACATTGAAAAGGGTCTGAATACTTTCCGAACCCACTGTACATGGTGAGCAATGCCCCCTTGGTAAAGACCATAGAAATTAATACTAAACCAAAAGAGCCAAATCTCTGGAACTGATTAAAAAAAAAAGGTATGCTCAGGGAAGCAGCAGGAATAAAATAGGTGCAAAACTGGCCACTTTTCACTTGGTGACAGGTTTTCTTTAATGCTTAAAGAAGACCTATCACCAGAAATCTAGTTTTCTATTATATAATTAAATGTGTGTGTTTACTTATTTTAGATAGATGCTTTGAGAGTCAGTATCTTAAAAACCCTTTTTATTGGACCTTTTTCTTTAATTGAAGAGCGCCGCCATTTTGTCAATGACATTGCTTCTCACTGATCCCTCTGCATGCTTCTAATGTTTTTATATTGAGAGCCCGGAAGCTCACTGCTCCCAGATCCATACTACCATGCTACTGCCACACACATTCAGGTGGCACACGTGGTTTGTGGACTCACAGTGCCACAGACCGGATCTACTCTGGAGAGGAGTAATTAAGCAGCTACCATGGTGTTCACTGGAGCCTCTAGTGGTGAGGTCAGGCTTGTGCGGCAGGTATCTGCCAGGTACCACTCCAGGGTGGCTACTGTAAGTAGCAACTAACCCAGGGGTCTAAGCCGTTATGTTATGTTTAGGTAGCCGAGGAGAAATAGCAAAAAGGGTAATACACCAGAGAGGCTGGAACCTATTGGATTGCAGTAACCTGAACTAACCACACAACTAGAAGTAGCGTTCCTACGTTGATCCTAAACGTCTCGTCACAGCCTGAGAGATAACTACACCCAAAGGCAGAAAGATGAAAGCTATCTGCCCTGGAGCAGATCCCCAAAGAAAATAGGAAGCCCCCAAACATGTAATGGCGGTTAGACAAGAAGAAAGCACAGACACAGACAGAAAATAGAATGAGCAAACACTGGGGCCCAATCTGTCTAGACAGAAAAGTACAGGAAAGAAATCTGACTGCAATCCAAAAAAAACCTAAAAAATACCAACACTTCTGATTGCCAAAAAACCTGAGATCACACGATCTCATCCACCTAAATCAGATCTCTGGTGTAACAAAACCAAGCCGCAGCCACTGAAAAAACAGGAAAAAGCAAATGAACAAATAACAGTGGCTACAGATAAACTGAGAGGAGCACAGGCCCCAGGAGGGGACCCGGCTGAACTCCAAAAGTGCAGAAAAACTATGCAAAAAGCAAGCACAAAAAGAAAAGCAAAAATATCTTATCTGAAAGCAGCAGACGCAGGCAAGACTCCAGCAAACTTCCAAATGAACCAGGAACCACAATTGAGACAAGAACAATTGATCACCGGCAACCATCATGGGAGGATACCTCCCTTATATCAGTCCAGTCAGTGATCCCAGATTGCCATTCCTCGCTGGAAGGTTCAGTACTGTCTGTAACCACCAGAGGGAGCCTCTGCTCAGAAACCATCTCAAGCACATTCACAACACCGTTAATTCTGATTTCTGGTGAGGGCAGGATGTTCACTTGGACAAGTGTAGACTGGATGGACACTTAGGACATGTTGAGGCTGTGGAGACAAGACGGCCCTTGGGACAGGTACAGACACACAGTTCTGGTACCGCCGATATGGCCACGGGGTACAAATACCGTGGATGCAGTTTCAGGATATGAACAATGCCAAAGCGGTCGCAGGAAACAAGGATAATCTATACTGGAGTAACGGTACACAGGATATGGGAATAACTTTTTACAGACTAGGGATGGGGACCTGGCAACATGCAGTTGCACACACCAACACACCTAACAATAAACTATAGAGGTTTCTTAGGCACCTCCCTATTGGGGAGGGTGCATTTTATACAAGATGCCTCCCAGCTATCGGCTGGGAGACACCTTCCAGGTGAATACTGTAACAAAGAGCCTCCCAGCTGACATCTCACGTACTCCCACGATTTCTCTTCAAGACCACGACTTCTTCTGTTCACTAGAAGAAAAATTACATCTCTCACCATCTTCACGACTAGTATGCTTCTCTCCATCACGCCATCCTCACAATGAAGCGGGCATAGTACCAGGAACTTAGCATTAGGAAGTTTCTCGTGATTCATTGAGATCAGCTGCCACCCCGGAGAATTCAACGAGTGACTGAAGTTCCTCCGCCTGGTTGGTGGGCTGCAGAAACTTGAAAGATGCCACTGACCTGACGTTCTTTTCAACACACCTACTAGAGACTGAAGATACCTGCTCAGGGTACATCTTCATCCTGTTCTCCAAGATGACACGTCTACAAGGTTGGGAGATTCCTGGGTGCAAAGTATTGGTTCAATTGTTGACGGGACTGTGTGGGGACATCGCCACTGCTTCCCTTTCTTTGGAGACACCAGCACATAGAGCCTTTGTGACTAGGAAACCTAATGGGAAAGATGGCAGTGCTGCTCTCTGACCTGGAAATTTGGGGACCAGACACCTCTTGTAACTCGGCTGTCCCCAATAAAGCACTACAAGGGGTCTCCAGACTAGAATGGGCACCTGAGTTCTCAGCTCTGGACGACCAATGGGAATACAAGACAGCAGACGGATGGTGATCTTCTTCGTGTATAATGCTCCGATAGAGAGCTCTAGTAGTTCTGACATGACTTGACTGTTTCTGAGTAGGGCTTGTCCTTCACTAGACAAAACCCTCACTGGATTCTGGAGCTGTCGACCAGGAATCTTACACCGACTCTTCATGGCTAGCAGTTTGCATTTGCCACGGATACAGTCAAAGTCATTTGTGGAGAGCAAATACTCCCTCCAAAGGCAGCCTCTCCCACTGGCCCAAGGTTTAGAGGTTCTATAGGCTTCACTGGGCAAAGGTTTTTGAAAGGACAGGGCCAGACGTGATGGTTTCCTCACACCCGTCACCCATCTGGTATGCTCTTGGAAGCTGGGAAGGGAAGTTTTTGCAGTGGACTCTGGGTTCAGCTCATCGAAGACCTTTCATTAGGCCTGGAGGTCTGAGGTGATAGGAACTCCTTTTTCCCATAGGGAGTTGAGCCATGATAGGGCATCTCCTGCTAGGTAGAACATCAGGAATCCCATCATGGCCCGATTGGAGGACAACTGCTGACTGAAAACTTCATAGTGCTACATGCACTGCTCTAAGAACCCACAGCACTGCTTCAGATCCCCATAGTAATGAGGTGGATCACACAGGAGGGGTTCCACTTCAGAGGCATTGGTTTCAGGTTGCATAAGCACAGCCGTAGGTACTGCAACTTGGGCTGGTGCAGCAATAGTAAGGGCCTTCGATCGGGTATCCTGAGTCTCGGGGTGAAACATTTTTTCTTCCTGTCATATATTGGCCAAACAACGATTCAAATAACAATAATTCCAAGAGCAAAGGACCATGGAGCTCAGTGGGGCCCATGGCCTAAGCAAACTGCCACGCACATAGGTGGCACACATGGTTTGTGGATCCACTGTGCCACAGACTGGACTTACCCTGGGGGTGTAACTAAGGAGCTACCTTGGTGTTCACTGTAGCCTCGGGTGGTGAAATCAGGCTTGTGTAACAGGTAGCTGCCAGATACCACTCCAGGGAGGCGTCCGGCAGTAGCAGCACATACCAAGGGTCTAAGCTGTTAATCCAGACTCTTGGTCAGGGCAGGATGTCCACTGAGACAGGTTCAGACATGACGGCCACTTGGGACAGGTACAGAAACACAGGTCTCAGGTAACAGTTCCAGTACTGCCAATGTGGCCACGCGGTATAGATACGGCAGATGCAGTTTCAGGGTACCGACACAGCCGAAAGCAGTCACAGGAAATAAGGACAACCTATACTGGAGTAACAGGACACAGGATACGCAAATAAATTTCATGGTCTAGGGACAAGGACCTGGCAACATACAGTCTCACACACCAACACATCTAGCACAAAACTATAGAGATTGCTGAGGCACCTCCCGACTGGGGAGGGGTGCCTTTTATACAAGATGCCTCCAAGCTATTGGCTGGGAGACACCTTGCAGGTGATTACTTTAACAAAATGCCTCCCAGCTGTCATCTGGGGAATTTTGCCATGTTTGTGCACCACCCCTTTAAGATCAGGGGGGCGCACAGCTGGAAACTGTGGCGCGCTCACAGACTAGAAAGCAGGAGCATGTCACGGACCATGCAGGGGTCAGGGTGGTGAGTAAGCTGGCGTCTCTGTATGAAAGGAGAAAGGAACACCATGCAGTGGCACCTGCAGTAGTGCTACAGCTACAACATTTTTTAGAAGACTTTTCCTTGCCTGTCTGCAGCCTCACTATCTGCTATTGTCACACTGGTCGGTATTCTGATCAGAAGGAATGCGCTCCAGTCAGAGCAAAGACCAGTGTAAGGCCACGTTCACATGTTCAGCATTTGGTCAATATTGTATATAAATATTTGTAAGCAAAAAACAAGAGTGGGTGAAAAATGCAGAAGTGGTGACGTGTTTCTATTATACTTTTCCTCTGATTGTTCCAGTACTGGGTTTGGCTTACAAATACTGATTAAAATACTGACCAAATACCGAATTTGTGAACGTTGCCTAATCGTGACAGGTGATGAATCTGCTGACAGGCAGGGACTAGAGATGAGCGACTTTGCCTTTTTTAGGGTCGAGTGGGGTTTCATGAAACCAGACTTTCTCAAAAGTCGAGTCGAACGAAATTGGCCAACTATCGGGAAAAGTTGGGGGTCCGACTGAAACACGAAACCCAATACAAGTCAATGGGGAAGCAAAGTCGGCAGGGAGTGGAGGACAATAAACACACCTAGAGTGCCCATTTCAATGCCAACGATATCAATTCTTATTACTTAAGCTTAGCAACCTTAATTAACTTTATAATAATAGTTACACATTGAAAACTGGGGGTTATTTGCCTAAAGTTGTGGGGGGGTAGGGCTGGCTCCCGGTTTTCGTGTGCCCCGGGCGTAAGAGTGTCAGTGGGCCCCTTTAACACATACCACAATTCATGATGCTCCGAAACGGCACAGAAATATAGGTATAGTACAATGACAAACACTTCACTTCTTACATTACATGAGTGATATCTACAGTATTTTAAATTCTACAATAGCTCAAAAACCGGACACAATATTCCTCCATACAGTATTATGGCCACCACATAGTGTGCCATACAGAAAATGAGCCCCATATATTGCTCCATACAGAATAATTGGTCCCATATAATGTTCCATACAGTATATGATGAGCTCCACATAATGCTCAGTATATGATGGTCCCCATATAATGTGCCATACAGTATAGGACGGTCCCCATAGAGTTGAATGAGCCCCACATATATCTCCATACAGTATAATGAGTTGCATATAAAGCTCCATACAGTATATGATGGGCCCCATAT
Organism: Oophaga sylvatica; assembly: GCA_033576555.1. Taxonomy (NCBI): domain Eukaryota; kingdom Metazoa; phylum Chordata; class Amphibia; order Anura; family Dendrobatidae; genus Oophaga; species Oophaga sylvatica. The sequence goes on along the minus strand of JARQOD010000006.1, from coordinate 210,976,395 downwards.
ATTGCTCCATACAGAATGGGCTCCATATAATGCTCCATACAGAATAGGTCCCATATGTGCTCCATATGATGCTCCATACCCTATATGATGCCCCATAAGTAATGAACCCCATATGATGCTCCAGTATATGATGGGCCCCATGGATGATGCTCCATTGTATGATGGTCCTATATAATGCTCCATATATAATGGGCCCTATATGATGCTGCAGTATATGATAGGCCCCATGGATGATGCTCCATATATAATGGGCCCCATTTATAATGCTCCAGTGTATGATGGGCTCCATTTATAATGCTCCAGTGTATAATGGGCCCCATTTATAATGCGCAGGTGTATGATGGGCCCCATGGATGATGCTCCAGTGTATGATGGGCCCCATGGCTGATGCTCCAGTGTATGATGGGCCCCATTTATAATGATACAGTGTATGATGGGCCCCATATGATGCTCCAGTATATGATGGGCCCCATGGATGATGCTCCAGTGTATGATGGGCCTCATTTATAATGCTAAAATGTGCCACAAGGAAAAACAGTATATTGGATCCCTTCTATGCGAATGTTAAAGACGCCTATTCATCATCTGCACTGCCCCCCCTGGGGAAATCAGACACAACCTCATACTATGGTCTCCATCATACCAACCTGTTGTCAGTAAACAACCAGCGACAATAAAATTAATTAGGAAGTGGACTCCAGCGGCAGAGGAGGCTCTACGAGACTGCTTTGACCTCACAGACTGGGAGGTGATATGCGACAGGGGAGAGCATGATGATGTAACTGAGATTGTCGGGCGAGTAACGGATTATATACATTTTTGTACTGACACTGTTGTACCAGCTAAAAAGATTCGATGTTATGCAAATAACAAGCCTTGGATTACAAAAGAATTGAAACACTTACTAAACAAGAAAAAACTGGCATTTAAAATGAAGGATACTGAGAAACTGAAATTGATACAAAGGGATTTAAAGGGGAAAATTAAGAATACCCGTGAGGCGTTTCGAATTAAATTAGAAAATAAATTGTCACACAACAATTCCATGGAGGTGTGGTCGGGCATGAAACAGCTAACTGGGTTTAAGGCAAAGCCGGAGCATGGGGAAGTGGATCTGCCCTGGGTTAATGAAATGAATGAGTTTTTCAACAGATTCACCAACACAAGCACAGTGTCATCAGGAATGGGGGATGGATCCGGGAAAAGATCAGCAGCATTGACATTGGGGGAAAAGCTGCCTGCTTTCACTGTCTCCCAAAGCGACGTGAGAAGACAGTTTAGCAGACTTGTTATTGGCAAAGCAGCTGGGCCTGATGGCCTCAGCCCACGTGTCCTCAGAGCATATGCAAACCAACTGTGTACTGTCTACCAGCACCTGTTTAACTGGAGCCTTCAATCAAAGGGGGTACCAGAACTGTGGAAGACCACCTGCCTGGTGCCGGTTACTAAGACCACTTTTCCAACTTCCCTACACGACTATTGTATAGTGGCCTTAACATCACATGCTATGAAGTCCTTGGAGAGAATAATACTCGCCTACTTGTGTCCGAGGGTGAGGTTTTTTACTGACCCCCTACAGTTTGCGTACCAGCAGAGATTGGGGGTGGATGATGCTGTAGTTTCTCTGCTACATACAATGCATTTGTTCTTGGACAATGATGGAACTGCAGTGCGCGCTATGTTTTTTGACTTCTCAAGTGCTTTCAATACCTTACAGCCACCCTTACTACGTAATACAGTTAGGTCCATAAATATTTGGACAGAGACAACATTTATCTAATTTTGGTTCTAGACATTACCACAATGAATTTGAAACAAAACAAATCAGATGCAGTTGAAGTTCAGACTTTCAGCTTTCATTTGAGGGTATCCACATTAAAATTGGATGAAGGGTTTAGGAGTTTCAGCTCCTTAACATGTGCCACCCTGTTTTTAAAGGGACCAAAAGTAATTGGACAATTGACTCCAAGGCTATTTCATGGACAGGTGTGGGCAATCCCTTCATTATATCATTCTCAATTAAGCAGATAAAAGGGCTGGTGTTGATTTGAGGTGTGGTGTTTGCATTTGGAAGGTTTAGCTGTGAAGGAAACATGCGGTCAAAGGAGCTCTCCATGCAGGTGAAACAAGCTATCCTTAAGCTGCAAAAAACAGAAAAAACCCATCCGAGAAATTGCTACAACTTTAGGAGTGGCAAAATCTACAGTTTGGTACATTCTGGGAAAGAAAGAAAGCACTGGTGAACTCATCAATGCAAAAAGACCTGGGCGCCCACGGAAGACAACAGTGGTGGATGATCGCAGAATACTCTCCATGGTGAAGAGAAACCCCTTCACAACAGCCAACCAAGTGAACAACACTCTCCAGGAGGTAGGCGTATCAATATCCAAATCTACCATAAAGAGAAGACTGCATGAAATTAAATACAGAGGGTTCACTGCACGGTGCAAGCCACTCATAAGAATCAAGAATAAAAAGGCTAGGCTGAACTTTGCTAAAAAACATCTAAAAAAGCCAGCACAGTTCTGGAAGAACATTCTTTGGACAGATGAAACCAAGATCAACCTCTACTAGAATGATGGAAAGAGAAAAGTATGGCGAAGGCGTGGTACAGCTCATGATCCAAAGCATACCACATCATCTGTAAAACATGGCGGAAGCAGTGTGATGGCTTGGGCATGCATGGCTGCCAGTGGCACTGGGTCACTAGTGTTTATTGATAATGTGACACAGGACAGAAACAGCCGAATGAATTCTGAGGTATTCAGAGCCATACTGTGTGCTCAGATCCAGCCAAATGCAGCCAAACTGATTGGTCGTCGTTTCATACTACAGATGGACAATGACCCAAAACATAAAGCCAAAGCAACCCAGGAGTTTATTAAAGCAAAGAAGTGGAATATTCTTGAATGGCCAAGTCAGTCACCTGATCTCAACCCAATTGAACATGCATTTCACTTGTTAAAGACTAAACTTCAGACAGAAAGGCCCACAAACAAACAACAACTGAAAACCACCGCGGTGAAGGCCTGGCAGAGCATCAAAAAGAAGGAAACACAGTGTCTGGTGATGTCCATGAGTTCAAGACTTCAGGCAGTCATTGCTAACAAAGGGTTTTCAACCAAGTACTAGAAATGAACATTTTATTTACAATTATTTAATCTGTCCAATTACTTTTGGTCCCTTTAAAAACAGGGTGGCACATGTTAAGGAGCTGAAACTCCTAAACCCTTCATCCAATTTTAATGTGGATACCCTCAAATGAAAGCTGAAAGTCTGAACTTCAACTGCATCTGATTTTTTTTGTTTCAAATTCATTGTGGTAATGTCTAGAACCAAAATTAGATAAATGTTGTCTCTGTCCAAATATTTATGGACCTAACTGTAAGTTGACTGATATGGCGGTAGATGAGGGGATGGTGAACTGGATAAGTGACTACCTGACAGACAGGCCGCAGTTTGTAAGGGTGGGGGAGGTGGTATCTGGCAGTGTACGGAGCAGTGTTGGAGCCCCACAGGGTACAGTGCTGTCACCCTTCCTCTTCACATTGTATACTACTGACTTTCAGTATAAATCTGATTTTTGTCACCTCCAAAAATTCTCAGATGACTCCGTGATTGTAGGGGGCATTGTGGGGGGCCGGGTGTTAGAGGTTGAGTTCCCGCTTCTGCACAGGGGGAATCTCGAGCCATTCCCGCTGCGGTCCCCCATCCATCTCCGGCCACAGTGGAGCCTCCTCAGCAGAGACGTCGGTCCCAGCGTCTTGCACAGCCTGATACGGTACAAAGAGTTACTGCTGCCTTTCCAGGTTATATCTTTGTAGCCAGTACTGGTCAGTGGCAAGCAGACGGCTGTGGGATTAAGTCCTGCTTTTCCCCTTCTGAGCATGCCCAGAGCAAGGTCTTCCATTGGAGACCAAGGGTCACATGCTCAGGTACTGCAGCAACTTCTATTGGTCCGCCAGGAAGGTCCTGAAACTGCTTGTGTTCTGGAACAGTTTCTCATTGGTCCTTTTCTTGAAGGTCTTGTAGTTGCTGCTATAAAAGGGTTGCATGGCCGCACGGCCATGCGCTGGTATCAATTGTGTTATGTGCTTTGTGCCAGTGTGATCATACACGTATGCGGTTAGGGCTCGGCTGAAATAAGCCCCTAGAATACCGGCACCTCCGGTGAGGAGTTTTGTATGCACGTGTTCAGGGCTTGGCTGAAATAGCCTCTACCAGCTACTCCAGTGAGGAGTTGCTTGTTTGCGTTGCTGACTGCATGACCATGGACTGCTATCCGCACAGCAGTTATCTGTGTACCCCTGTGGTGTTAACAGGACACAGTCTCTATCTCTACGTCGCTACCTCAGTGACTCTGTGGTGTAACAGAGTTCGCTCATACCGCCATATAGTGCCACAATGTCTATGTCTGCGACTCTAGTGAAAATATATCGTCGCACTCCCGTGGTGGTGCACAAGTAGGTTTCCCAACCCGTGTATAGTAAGGTAGATAAACTTGGCACTCAACTTATAGATGATAATCCCAATTTATTTATTGCAGTCACAGAACAGATGAGACGTTTCGGTCCAAATAAGGGCCTTCCTCAGTCTGACAGCAAAATTTGAAAGATATTATAAACAAAAGAAAACCAATAAATAAAATTCTAACAAAAATAAAATTCTAACAAAAACCATATCAAAGAGTACTATATACATATTTACATATGTCCAAGAGACCAATCTAGAGAGGAGTAACAAGGAGGAGAGCACCTATGGTGGATTTATTGTATATTAGGTGAGGATATAGTTTAGTAATGTGATAGGAAGGTACCTATACTTACCCGACTGCTTGTGGCAAGAAGAATAGTGTGATTGAAGGCAGCTTGCCTGAGATGAGGATATAGTATTGTATTACATTTAAAAGCAGGTGTAGTCCTAAATAGGACAATCAAAGGTATATACCTAGTCATGAGTAGAGATTTAATACTAAATACCTTAGTAGAAAGACACTCATATAGTTAATTCCTGGTCGGCCTTCATATGAGGTGATCTCAAGATAAGATCTGGGAAGTAAAGTAATAAATACTCTTGTCTAATCATAAAAATGAAAATAAATAAAGAAGGAAGAGGTAGTCTGTGGGTATATCGGTAAAAAGACTTACATTATCCTAGTCGGGATCAGTTATAGTGGGCCACTGTGGCTCCTTAAAAGCCTAAAATATCGAAAAATATATGGCGTTGGAAAGGTGGGATAGATCTGTAACAGATTGCTCAAAGAGTGATAGCCTGTAGTTTTTGGCAGAAGGTAGGTCAAAGGGGTACCTATGATACATATAGCAGGGCTATCTGTGAATAATAGTGTGCAATATGAGTAGGTACTGAGGTATTAAACAGTTCCTAAGAGGTATGATAGCTTAATCAGGGAGGGTAGGTAGTTGGAGCATATTCATAGCTTGATAAGGGAAGGTGGGTAGTTGGAGCATATTCATAGCGGTACTTACAATATAGGCGTCCGGTAGGGATGTGTGTCTCTCCTCTGATGCGGTATCCACCGCTTGTCAGGTGGAGAGACCGCGCCGTGCCTTGCCTTAAAAAGGCAGAGGGAGGAGAGAGGTAGCGTGTGACGTCACAGGAAGTGACGTTTTGCGTACCACTATGCGTTTCAGCGGGTATGGTGTCCACTGAGGGGCATAAATGTATGCCAGACGCTAACTGGGCGTCATAAATGTATTAAGGCTAAAATTAATGTGGTGTATGTAAAACAATAATTAAAGTAGATAATGGAGGGTGAAAGTCTTTTTGCGGAACTGTTAAATGGATAGTGGGGTTAAAATAAACTAAAATAAAATAAAGGAGAAGAAGGGGAAAGAGTTAATCTATCTAAATTATAAAGTGAGGACACCACAGAGTATGGTTGTGTCTAATGAGTAAAAACCAGTGAAAAAAGGAGTAATGATAATGATATATTTATTGTGATCAGGAAAGTAATTGAAAAACAGGCGGAGGGTGAATCAAAAATAACACAGGGTGCTGGAATGCAGTCGGGTAGGGAGTACCAAGGGTGTGGGTCCTAGTTGACATATTTAATATAAACGACTCTGTAAAGAGAAGAACAAAAGTTAATACATTTGTACATGAACCGCATATCCGATACATATCGTGCTGAAGGGATACAGGAGAGAAGTTCACAAAAAGAGACATAATGGTATACTGAATGTTAAGTTATATATCCTGTCTATGGTTGTATGAGTATTAGACAATAAGAGTTAAACGTTCCATTGAGGCAAAAAAAATATAATGATATAATATATTTAGCGTATCCGATAGTGGACTCTGGATAACGATGAGTGTTTTAGATGAAGGAGTATAGATCATACTCCCGGTTCAAACCCTTAGGTGAAAGGGTCTGTAATTCGTGTATCCAATATGCTTCCCGTTTTTTGAGGAGGCGTATTCTATCCCCCCCTCTCCTGGGGGCATGTATTTGTTCTATCACCTGGAATTTTAATTGTGAGATCTGGTGACCTTTAGAGATGAAATGAGAGGGTAATGGAAGAAGAAGGTTTTTACACCTAATAGTACTCTTATGTTTGGAAATCCTTTCCTTGATAGCCTGCGTGGTTTCTCCCACATAGAGGAGGCCACATGGGCATTTAATCAGGTAGACCACAAACGTTGAGTTGCAGGTAGCGTAGCACTTGATGTTATAGCTCTTGCCGGAGTGGGGATGGTGTATGATGTTACCTTTCATCACATTGTGGCATTGATTACAGTGAAGGCAAGGGTATGTGCCTGTTTTAGGTGTGGATAGGAATCTCTGAGATTGTGTCGGTCTGTTATCTCCAATATCCGCTCTGACCAGATCGTCTCGGAGATTGGGTGCCCTTTTGAAGCACGGAAGGAAAGGATTACGAAATTCGGGTACTTCAGGGTGGGCCTTACTAAGAAGGCCCCAATGCCGTCTAATTGTTTTATGAAGTACTCCCACAAAGGGATGATATGTGTGGACAAAAGGAATTCTTTTGCCCATCTGTAGATTTGGTCTGAAGGATGGTGTCGCTGCCTCAGTGAGGAGGCCAGAGGGATACCCACGTTCCAGAAATTTATTGTGCATTTCCCTTTGACGGAGGGGGAGAGTGTCACTATTGGATACAATTCTCTGTAATCGTTTAAATTGTGAGCGTGGTATCGACTTCTTGGTTGCTGGTGGATGTAAACTATTGAAGTGTAGCAAGCTGTTACGGTCGGTCTCTTTCGTAAAGAGATCCGTGCTGAGATTGCCATTAGCATCTTTAGTTACTGTCACATCAAGAAAACTGATTTTTTCTAGACTTTCCGACATGGTGAAGGTCAGGCCTGGCCATGATTCATTTAGAGTAATGAAGAATTCCTTTAAGCTAGAGATGGGACCATCCCAGATGCAGAAAATGTCGTCTATGTATCTTTTCCATAGACGACAGTGGGTGTGAAATAGAATATTCTTATAGACTACCTCATCCTCAAAACGGGCCATGTAGCAGATGGCGTACGGGGGAGCAACGTTTGACCCCATGGCCGTACCCTTCACCTGTAGATAGAAGGATTCTTCAAATAGAAAAAAGTTTTTGGTTAGGACGATAGTTAGCAATTCCACACATAGTTGGATGGAACCAGTTTGCATGTTAGACATTTGTAGTAATTGCCTGGCACAGGAGATCCCCTTCTCATGTGGTATTGAAGTGTAGAGGTCTTTGACGTCTAGTGTTACCAGAATAGATGTACCATTTAGTGTACCTAGTGAACCTATTGTATTAAGGAAGTCGCCTGTGTCCAAGATGAAAGATGGGACTTTCCGGACCAACGGGGTGAGTATTTTCTCTAAGAAGATAGACAACGGTGATAGGATCGACTCTGTCGATGCGACTATGGGTCTGCCTGGGGGATTTTCCAAATTTTTATGTATTTTTGGCAGGGTGTAAAACACCGGTACAATGGGAGTCCTTTTCGTAAGATAATCTTTAGTTTTTATGTCGATCACACCTAATTCAAGGAATCTTGATAGTACTGAATTGATTAGGTTTCTGATGTCACTAGTGGGGTTCCTAGATAGTTTGACATAAACAGTGGTGTCATTGAGTTGTCGGTGGATCTCTTTAAGATAATCAGATCTATTCATTACTACTATAGAGCCGCCCTTGTCGGCCGGCTTCAAAATGATAGTCTTATCCTCCCGTAGTGAGCGCAGAGCCTGTTGGTCAAGTGGATTAAGATTGGGATTCAGATGTAATTTCCCATTCTCCATGTCGTGTCTCAGTTGTTTTAATACCTCAGTACCTACTCATATTGCACACTATTATTCACAGATAGCCCTGCTATATGTATCATAGGTACCCCTTTGACCTACCTTCTGCCAAAAACTACAGGCTATCACTCTTTGAGCAATCTGTTACAGATCTATCCCACCTTTCCAACGCCATATATTTTTCGATATTTTAGGCTTTTAAGGAGCCACAGTGGCCCACTATAACTGATCCCGACTAGGATAATGTAAGTCTTTTTACCGATATACCCACAGACTACCTCTTCCTTCTTTATTTATTTTCATTTTTATGATTAGACAAGAGTATTTATTACTTTACTTCCCAGATCTTATCTTGAGATCACCTCATATGAAGGCCGACCAGGAATTAACTATATGAGTGTCTTTCTACTAAGGTATTTAGTATTAAATCTCTACTCATGACTAGGTATATACCTTTGATTGTCCTATTTAGGACTACACCTGCTTTTAAATGTAATACAATACTATATCCTCATCTCAGGCAAGCTGCCTTCAATCACACTATTCTTCTTGCCACAAGCAGTCGGGTAAGTATAGGTACCTTCCTATCACATTACTAAACTATATCCTCACCTAATATACAATAAATCCACCATAGGTGCTCTCCTCCTTGTTACTCCTCTCTAGATTGGTCTCTTGGACATATGTAAATATGTATATAGTACTCTTTGATATGGTTTTTGTTAGAATTTTATTTTTGTTAGAATTTTATTTATTGGTTTTCTTTTGTTTATAATATCTTTCAAATTTTGCTGTCAGACTGAGGAAGGCCCTTATTTGGACCGAAACGTCTCATCTGTTCTGTGACTGCAATAAATAAATTGGGATTATCATCTATAAGTTGAGTGCCAAGTTTATCTACCTTACTATGTCTGCGACTCTGTGAAGTAACAGAGCTCGCTTATATCACCATATCCTGTCATCTTACTAGCAGCAGACTTTGCCTGCACAGTGGACCCCGGGCTGCGAACGCATCTATTATTTATATTTATTTGGTGCGTTAAGCAGTCCCTAACACCGGGGGGAGGAGGAATATAGAAGGGTGGTTTCTGACTTTGTGGATTGGTGTCAGACTAACTGTCTTGAACTACATGTAAAGAAAACCAAGGAGATGGTGGTGAGTTATAGCAGGAAAGAGGAGGATTACTTACCAATCAATATTGCTTGCCAGAAATATTTGGGGGTTCACCTTGACAGTAAACTCGATTGGAGGTGTCATTCAGAAAAGGTTTACAAGAAGGGAATGAGCAGACTGTACTTTCTGCGGAAGCTCAGGTCGTTCAATGTATGCAGTAAAATGCTGGAGATGTTCTACCAGTCCGTTGTAGCAAGCGCCATCTTTTTTGCTATCATTTGCTGGGGCAGTAGTGTGCGAGTAGCTGACGCTAATAAACTCAACAAACTTATCAAGAAGGCAAGTGCGGCTGTTGGCCTCCATCTGGACTCTTTTGAGGAGGTATTGGAGGATAGAATTCAGAAGAAGTGTAGGGCTATAATGAACAATAATACACACCCACTATACGAGCTGTTTGTAATGTATGTAGTACAGTTCATATAGCGTCTTGTGCTTGGGTGCGATGAACATACATGAGACACAGGTTTGATATAGAAAAGTCCTGTATTACTTCATACAAGTTGGCAGAAATAGTCACACAGTTTGCAGACACAGAAACAGGAGACACAGCAGGCCAGAGTAATCCAAGCTCAGCAATCACTCTCCAATACAGATTCAGGATCTTCTTCTCTGTTACCGTAAGTCCATGCAAACGTGGGTCTTTCAAAGAGCAGGGTTCAGAGTCCACAAGTGCTTCAGAGTTCCTCAGTAGGAATAGCTGGAGTACAAGGTCCAAGGCTTACAGGAGTCAAGTCACAGGTTCACTGCAGGCTAGATTCTGAAGCACTGATTGCTCAGCTGTGGCTGCTTAAGAAGCAAAGGAGAGAATCAGGGCGGGAACATGCAAGCTGGAAACTCCATTTTGACTGAGGGCAAGATAGCTGCAGCAAGACAGAAAGTAAAATGGCTGACGAACAAACTGAGTTTCAGGAATATATACATAGAACCTTACATTACTCCCCCCTTAAGGACAACCTCCGGATGACCTCAGACCAGGCTTGTGTGGGTACCTCTGATGAAACTGACGGAGCAAGCGAGGAGCATTAACGTTATTGACCGGTTCCCATGAGTTGTCCTCCACTGGGTAGCCCTGCCATTTAATCAGATATTGTAACTGATTTCTATACAACCTGGAATCTAAAATCCTTTCCACCACAAATTCTTCCTGACCATCGACTAGCACTGGGTCAGGGCAAGGAGAAGAACGTCCAGGAAACGTATTGGGTGTCGCAGCCTTTAGTAGGGATACATGAAAGACAGGGTGGATTCTCATAGTTCTGGGCAGTTGAAGACGACAAGCAACGGCACTTATAATTTTACTGATTTTATAGGGTCCAATGTACTTATGTCCCAACTTAGACAATGGAATCCTTAACTTAAGATTTCTGGTTGACAGCCAGACCAGGTCTCCTACCTTGAAAGCTGGTGCAGGTTTACGAAATTTATCTGCTGCTTTCTTGTACCTTTCCTGAGCCGATTCCAGATTCTCCTTTAGAAGATCCATATTCTTCTGTAAAGACGTGATTCTTTCAGCCACTGCTGGTAAAGGCGTTTCTATGGGAAATCGTGGTAGAATGTTAGGATGATAACCTAGATTAGAGTAAAAAGGAGACTGTTTAGTGGAGGCACTCTGAGAGTTGTTATAAGAGAACTCAGCTAATGGAAGTAGATCCACCCAATCATCCTGTAGGTGGCAGATAAAGCAGCGGAGATACTGCTCCAGGGTTTGATTGGTTCGTTCGGTCTGTCCATTAGTCTGGGGATGAAAAGCAGAAGAAAGGTTTACTTTAATGTCCAATGCTGCACAGAAATTTTGCCAAAACCTAGAAGTGAATTGCACCCCTCGATCCGAAATAACCTCATCCGGTACTCCATGTAAGCGAAACACATCTTTAATCATCAAATCTGATGTCTGTTTTGTAGTGGGTAAGCCGACACAAGGGATAAAATGAGCTGCCTTTGTTAGACGGTCAACCACCACTAGAATGGTGTTCTTCCCCTGAGAGGTTGGTAACTCCACAATGAAGTCCATAGAAATGGATCCCCACGGGCGGGACGGGGTGAGAAGAGGCTGTAACAGACCAGTTGGTGAGGAGCGAGGTGTTTTGCATCTTGCACAGACCTCACATGAAGTGACATAATTCAAAACATCCTTCCTGCAAGTGGGCCACCAAAAGAAACGAGAAAGAAATTCCTGTGTCTTTAGAATTCCTCTATGCCCAGCTATCTTGGAATCGTGAATGAGTTGCAATACTCTCAATCTGACTGTTTCAGGAATATACAGGCGTTGTCCCTGAATCCACACACCATTCTTAAAGACAAGACTTACGTCCCTTGGGGGTTGTGCCAAAAAGGAATCCGCATGGTATGCTTCCTTGATGTCCTTAAGTAGGTCTTGATTATGAATTACTCCTAGGAATCTAGAGTCAGGAAGAATAGTCTTAGGAGTAGTAATTGGACGTGTCTCTGCTGAGTAAATCCTAGAGAGTGCATCAGCCTTTCCATTGCGCGATCCTGGTCTATAAGAGATGATAAAATTAAATTGGTTTAACCCTGCTGTTCTGTTCGGGTTTACTATACACTTGTTATGTTCGGGTCATTTTTGACCCGAACCTATTAAAATGTTGTTTTGAGCCACTGAAAAGTTCTTTTTGAATACCTGTTGCATTATTATACTGTGTGTGATCATAGTTGTTCATTATCAAAGAAAAATTGAATAAAAAAACTTAATTTTTTTAAATTTTGTGTTGATTAATGTAAAACAGCCTAATTGCATTTTACACCAAAGTAACAAACTTGTGCTTAAATAATCAACTATATCTTTTACAACAACATCAACAACAACTTTAGGTAACTATTAGTACAACTAACTTAAAACTAAAATAAATTTTAACAGTATAAAAGCATTTTGAAAAAAAATAGTAAAAAATAATCAGAAAAAAATAAAAATTTCAGTTTTTTTCAAAAAAAGGTTTCTACTAATCTATTTTTTGCAATTAGCACAACAATAATAAACATGTCTGTTGCATATATATTTTTCACAATTAAAACAAATCATATTTGTTTTGCGGTCACTGGCAGGAGGACAAAAGCTGCATCTTTTTCTTTTTTTGCTTGTAGGTGTGCTTGTGAAGGATGTTTCGGTAGCAGAGCTGGTGGAGGGTGTGTTTTGAGCTTGGTTCTGGATTCTTTCAACAATTTTAATTGATCCTTCACTTCTTGGATGTATTTTTCTCTCTGTCACATAAGACCTAATAAGGGATTGTCCTAATTCCTCCAGAAACAGTCGTCTTTTATGTAGTTTATTTTTGTTCCAGTTTTGATCAATTTCACACCATAAAACTAAGGCGTTGTAGGCGGACACATCCAGAATATTATAGAAAACAATCATTGGCCACCGATTGGATTTTCGTTTGCAAGTGTAAGTATTTACGAGTTGGTCAAGCGTATCTACAGCCCCTTTTGTTGCATTGTAGTCCATTATTATGTCCGGCTTTTTGTCTTCTCTATCGCTTATTGCAGCATCCTTGTGCATCGTGCTCATAAGAATAACATGTTTGTTTTTTTTGGGCACATAAGAAACCACTGTTGTGTCTTGAGTGAAATAAAACGTGGAACTGTGTATATCTTTTTTGCAAAGAATACCTTCTGGAAGCTCAGGCTTGTTTTTTCTAACTGTTCCTAGCATGGTCATTTTTCTTTTTTTCAATATCTGCCCCAACTGGTATGACGTAAAAAAGTTATCACAAGTCACATTTTGCCCCTTCAGTCCTTGTGTCAAGTCAACAACTACTCTCATGCCCTGATTTTTTTCAGGTCTTACCCCTTGCTTTTTTCCAGTATATACCTGAGCATTTACCGCATAGAAATTTTTACTATCACAAAGTGTCCAAATTTTTATTCCATATTTTGCTGGCTTACTGGGAATATATTGGCGGAATGGGCACCTTCCTCTGAATGAGACTAGCTGTTCATCAACCGTTACATTTGGACCAATGTTATACATTTTTGGTAGAAGATCTACCCATGTATCCCATAAATTTCTTATAGGGGCCAGTTTATCTGTAGCTCGTCGTTCACTTCTATCTTTTTTTCATCAAATCGTAGTACACGAGAAATGGCATGAAATCTCTCAAGAGACATTGTGGCTCTAAAAATATGCCTACCAGTTTCTGGGTTCCACAAGCTCTTAGTAGATTCTCCATAGGATTTATACACTCCTGCTAAAAGTAGCAAGCCAATAAATGCATTCAGAGATGTCGAATCCAAATGTTTCCATTTATCACCATACACTTTTTGTCCCTCAATGTTTGTCATTGCGATTATAATATTTTGTATAGTATTATTCAGGAACAAATGGAATGCTGATTCTAGATCAGCTATTTTTGAGATAGCATACCTTGTAGGTCCAGAAGCAGTATTTATGACATTTGCAGCGTGCATTTTACCAGTTTGTACTGGAGGTTGTAAATTCCAAAGTATTTCTTTATTTTTAGAATAGACTGTTTGCATCCGACTACTTGTCAGGGGATCATGGTCCTCATCATATTCGACTTCTGATTCTGAATGTTCAACATTACTTCTTCGGAACTCAAGTGATCCTCCTCGGACACAGTTTCCAACGGGATGTCATCATCCGAATCGGAGGCGTTGATAAGCTCCATCAATTCAGAGTTGCTCAATCCACGTTTTCGCATCATTTTTGCAAAACTTCAACAGTCATAAATACCACGGGTACCATGTATTCAAAGATGTGAGGTAAACTCTGTGTGCAGCTCCAGACTCCAGCTCCTCTCTCCAACAGCCTTGGAATGTCTGACTGAACTACTATACTGACAAGATAAGGGCGGAGACACACAGGCACCTTCTGCAAGGCTAAGATAACACACAACAAAATACATTCTCATTAGCTTGTCAGTTCACAAGGAAAAGAAACTATTTTCTTTTGCAATCTTGAAACCTGAATTGATTTATTTGTAGAGGAACAGCAGGCCTTTAGATACAGCAATAAAAATTGTACTGAAAGACAATGTGTATGGTTTGTACTGAAATCATTTGTATACATGTATCCATCCATTTATGTCCATCTGTGCACCTAAAGCAACTAGATAACTTGATAAACAATAGTAGATGCAATAAGTAGTCTCAAAATAAACTAAAAATCTTTGTTTTACTCAAAAAATGGCTGTAGATTAGTATAAAAGGCTAACGGGTCATTTTTGACCCGAACATAACAAGTGTATAAAAAACTGTAGCGCAAAAAGTAAAGCACCGAAAAAAAAAAATAAAGTACCCTTAGTATGAACCCCGTAAATTAGGAAAATAGAAGGAACCACAAGTTTCAAAATCAAAAAATGAATGAATAAAATAATATCTAATTTCCAAAACGGGTCATTTTTGACCCGAACAGAACAGCAGGGTTAAGAAAAGATTCCAGCGAGCCTGGCGAGGAGTCAGGCACTTAGCCGACCTGATAAACTCAAGGTTACGATGGTCTGTCAGGACGACTATTTGCTGTGCAGGTCCCTGAAGAAGGTGTCTCCATTCTTTGAAGGCGGCAATAATGGCCAACAACTCTCTATTGCCCACATCGTAGTTCCTCTCAGCCGAAGACAACTGCTGGGAAAAGAAGGCACAGGGATGCAAGACATTCTTCTCACCTGTTCTCTGAGAGAGTATAGCTCCAACGGCACAGTCTGAAGCATCCACCTCTATTATGAAGGCAAGCTCGGGGTTGGGATGTACTAGGATAGGTGCAGTGGTAAATTTATCTTTTAGACGGGAAAATGCTTCCTGGGCTTGGGGAGTCCAGGAAAACCTAGACTCTTTCCGGGTAAGTTGAGTGATAGGTGACACTACCTCAGAGAAATTTCAAATGAAACGTCTATAGAAGTTGGCAAACCCGATGAAGCGCTGTACCTCCTTCACATTTCTAGGACTTGGCCAATCCTTGATGGCTTGGGTTTTGCTTCCATCCATACTAATTCCTTGTGTAGACAGTACATACCCCAGAAATTGAATTTCGGTCCTATGGAATTCACACTTTTCAAGTTTGATGTAAAGATGATTTTGTCTTAGACGTTCCAAGACCATTCTCACATGTCCATGATGTTCCTCTGTGGAGTTAGAAACAATTAGAATATCATCCAAATAAATTACCACGAATGTATCTAGGAGATCCCTGAAGATGTCATTCACCAAGTGTTGGAAAGTGGCTGGGGCGGTACTCAGACCAAAAGGCATAACTAGATATTCAAAGTGTCCATAGCGTGACCTGAATGCAGTCTTCCATTCATCCCCAGGTCTAATACGGACTAAGTTATAGGCCCCACGAAGATCTAGTTTAGAAAAAATTTTGGCATGTCGCACTCTCTCCAATAACTCAGGGATTAAAGGCAATGGATAACGGTTTCTAATAGTAACCTTATTGAGTTCCCTATAGTCTACGCATGGTCTCAGAGATCCATCTTTCTTCTTTACAAAGAAGATGGGTGCACCTGCAGGAGATGAAGAGGGGCGTATGAAGCCCTTGGCTAGATTTTCATCTATGTAATCCTTTAAAGCCTTTAGCTCGGGCCCCGCCAGGGGGTAGATCTTACCAAAAGGTATCTCTGCTCCAGGCAATAATTCAATTGGACAATCATATGGACGGTGAGGAGGAAGCTGGTCAGCGTTCTTCTTGTCACATAAATCCACATAGTCCTGGTATACAGCTGGTAGTTCAGGGACTGACATGATTCCTTTAGGAACAGAGCAAGCTGAAACTTTTGGACTCATCTGTTTCTCTGGAAAGTGTAATTCCTTGGTCTCCCAGTTAATGGTAGGATTCTGAGCCTGCAGCCATGGTAGCCCTAGAATAATGGGAAAGTGGGGAGAAGAGATAAGCATAAAGGACAGTTTCTCTTGATGATCTTTACCCATAAGAACCCTCAAAGGCTCTGTTTCCTGATCCACTGGTCCAGAGGTCAGCAGGGAGCCATCCACAGTTTCCATCTGTACTGGAGTAGCCTTCTTCACTGAACGTATTCCCTGTTTCAGAGCAAAGGAGACATCCATAAAATTTCCACTTGCCCCTGAGTCGATCATAGCAGAGCTAGACACCCAAGCTGAGTCAACCCAGAGTTTGATGGAAAGAAAGCAATGAGAATTGTTTTTCTTACAACTCAGCTGGGACACCGCTGAGGA
The DNA here is from genome assembly GCA_033576555.1 of Oophaga sylvatica. Taxonomy (NCBI): domain Eukaryota; kingdom Metazoa; phylum Chordata; class Amphibia; order Anura; family Dendrobatidae; genus Oophaga; species Oophaga sylvatica. The sequence continues at coordinate 210,959,791 of JARQOD010000006.1, read as the reverse complement.
AACTTGAAAAATGGCAGCGTTTACACAGTCAACGTCCTCAGAGGTAACGGAGTTTAAGTCCGAGAAATCAAGATCTGTTGCTGCAGATCTCTCTGGAGCCTGAGGCTCGGACCTGACAGATCCCCTCTCGCAACACTCACAATGAATGAGTGCTGCAGTAGTCTTACGAGAACGGCTGGGGCAGTTTATAATGAAGTGCCCTGACTTACCACAATAGAAACATAGATTCTCCTTAAAACGATGTTCCTTGCGTGCATCACTAACCCGTCGTTGTAAAGAGTCTACCTGCATGGGTTCAGGTTCAGGTTCCCGTGTAATCCTACTCAAAGGTTCCTTAGCTGGAGAGGAAGGTAGGAAAAGGTTAGTACGATTGCTTTCGAACCATCTCTCTTGCCTGCGTTCAGTCAGACGAGTATCAATACGGATGCAGTAGTTAATAAAGTCACCTAACGCAGTGGGAGGGTTGGCACGAGCAAGTTCATCCTTAATCAGTGGAGATAACCCCTTTCGAAAAATAGATTTTTTGGCGGAACTGTCCCAGGTGGTATCAAGGGCCCATCTCCTGAAATCCAAGGCATATTCAGCTACCGAGTGCTTACCTTGGCGCAAAGCTAACATGGCTGCTTCAGCTGTTGCACCTCGATTGGGGTCATCAAACACCTGCCCCAGGGCTGAAATAAAAATCATCAAGGTGATTCAAACAATCATCCTCAGTCTCAATCAGAGGGTTTGTCCACATTAAAGCCTTGTTGGTAAGCAACATAATTATAGTAAGCACCTTAGATCGTTCAGTGGGAAATTGTGAAGCATGTGCAGAAAAAAAAGATTGCATTGATTAATAAATCCCCTGAATTTCTCACGTTCACCGCCAAAACGAAAAGGGGGCAACTTGGGAATCCCAGCACTCGGGGCTACGGCAGGAGCCTGGACTAGCCCCTCTAGAACCTCAATCCTGGCTCGCAAATCTTGGGTAGTCTGTTCAACCACTTGCAAATTGTGATTATTGAGGTCCTGTAGATTTGTAAAACGGGTCTTTATATTCTGCAAATCTGCAAGGATATTATCAGTCACTCCGCAAAGTTCCTTTATGCGGGCCTCCATTTTCCAGATCTTTTAAGACAGGATTACTGGAAGAAGAGGAGAGAAAAAAAAACAATAGTGTTCACCTGTGGCAACACTGGAATGGTTGTGAGAAGTCACAACCACTGTCATCACAGAAAGTACAACCGGACGTCTGATATCCACAGTACAGCAGACACAGCCTTCCAGACCCAGCAGACACTAACGTTTTGGCTTCAGAATCTTGTAATGTATGTAGTACAGTTCATATAGCGTCTTGTGCTTGGGTGCGATGAACATACATGAGACACAGGTTTGATATAGAAAAGTCCTGTATTACTTCATACAAGTTGGCAGAAATAGTCACACAGTTTGCAGACACAGAAACAGGAGACACAGCAGGCCAGAGTAATCCAAGCTCAGCAATCACTCTCCAATACAGATTCAGGATCTTCTTCTCTGTTACCGTAAGTCCATGCAAACGTGGGTCTTTCAAAGAGCAGGGTTCAGAGTCCACAAGTGCTTCAGAGTTCCTCAGTAGGAATAGCTGGAGTACAAGGTCCAAGGCTTACAGGAGTCAAGTCACAGGTTCACTGCAGGCTAGATTCTGAAGCACTGATTGCTCAGCTGTGGCTGCTTAAGAAGCAAAGGAGAGAATCAGGGCGGGAACATGCAAGCTGGAAACTCCATTTTGACTGAGGGCAAGATAGCTGCAGCAAGACAGAAAGTAAAATGGCTGACGAACAAACTGAGTTTCAGGAATATATACATAGAACCTTACACTGTTCTTGAAGCAGAAGAGCACATTCAGCAGCCGTTTAATCCTACTAAGGTGCAAGAAGGAGAAATTCATGAAATCGTTTGTACCTACTGCTATGGGGATGTATATTATTTCCTAAGGGTGGTAGAAAATAATGACTGATGGCTGGTGTACTAATGTCAATTAACAGTGACTTGTATACACCTGAACTACCCACTTTTATTTATTATGTAATGTTGGTATACCTATGCAAGATTTGTGTCCTAATATTTTATGTACTGCTGTTTGTATTGCTGCTGTAATACTGTAATTTCCCCCCGGGATCAATAAAGTGTATCGTATCGTATCGTACAGTGTATGATGGGCCCATATATAATTCTACAGTTTCTAATGGGCCCTATCTATGATGTTCAAGTGTATGATGGGCCCCATATATAATACTCCAGTGTATAATGCTCCCCATATATTGCTCCAAACATTTAAAAATGAAATACCACCATCCGAACTATTTCTTTCATTGATGGGGCGGTCAAGAAAGAGGAACCAATGTGCATTCTGTCGATTGACGCAGAAAAGGCTTTCGACAGGGTGCACTGGGATTTTATATTTCAAACGTTAGAAGGAATTGGCTTAAAAGAAAGTATGCTCCGTAGAATTTCTGCCCTGTACTCATCTCCCAGTGCTCAAGTTAAAATGAATGGCGCATTTTCAAACACATTTGTAATTAGGAACGGCACGAGGCAAGGCTGTCCTCTTTCACCCTTGCTTTATATACTCACTATGGAACATCTAGCAAACCGCGATTCAGAATAATCCCTCCATTATAGGTATAAAAGCCCAATCAGAAGAGCACAAAGTGGCACTTTTTGCAGATGATGTCCTATTGTATGTCTCTTCCCCAACTATAATTCTCCCAAAGATTATCTGAGAATTCATAGATTTGGTCGTCTGAGCAATTTAAAAATTAATACCCACCAATCGGAGATTCTCAATATCTCAATCCAACCAAGTGAGGTGGAGAGAGTTTAGTAGCTTCATTTCCCTTTAAGTGGTGTTCAGATTGCCTTACCTATCTAGGAATAAAAATCACCGCCAAAGTATCTAATTTTTGTGAAGCAAACTTTAAGACAGCTTTACATAAAGCTGACTTCAACTTAGAAAAATGGCCAATAAACTACTTTTATCTTGGTTTGGAAGAGTGAGCGCTATTAAAATGGATCTATTACCCCGTCTCCTATTTATTTCCAAACAATCCCCTTGTATTTACCTGCCTTTTTCTCACGTTTTAAAAAAGCGATACTCGTTTAATTTGGTCACAAAACGAGCACGTATTTCATTACTTTTTGTGAGTAGATCGAAGCAAGAAGGGGGACTAGGTCTGCCAGATTTTGCCATGTTTAGTCAAGCAGCAATTGCTACATGTATTTTAGAGCTATTTCATACTAAAATCAAAAAAAGTGGGTTACATTAGAAATTATTTAATGGACGTGACTCCCGTATAGTTATTTGGTCCCCGACGGAAGAACGGGATACACCTTTACCCTTCCTCACCAAAAACATGATATCATTTATCAAAAGAGGGAGTCGAGAGCTGGTAGTCTCTTCATCTCCTGGCCCCCTAACTCCTATATATGACAATCCATCCTTTCCTGCAGGATTAAAAAGAGACACTTATCTACCTAAAAATAGAGCTTCATGCCCCATAGTCCATGATTATGTTACAAGGACATTGATGAGATCTCTCCAGAACATTTTTCGGGACAAGGAGCCACCAACGGTGCATGGTTTCTTTTACAGTATGAACAAATAAAGAGGTTTTTTATTAAATTAGCCAAACAATCGATCCATACTGAATATTATCTCCATTTGAGACTCTTTGTTTATCAACAAACTCTATAGATCACACTATCTCTTTATTACACAAAACCTTCCAAGAAGGGCAGACCCATCGAGAGATTTCCCAGCATTTTTTTCAAAATGGGAGATTGATTTGGGTAGACCCTTATCAGTTGAAGAAAGAACAAAGATTTGCTTATGCACATTCAGGTCATCGCTCTGTTCGACATCACAGGAGAGGAGCTACAAGATCTTGTCGAGGTGGTACAGATGACCATCAGATTTAAACGTAATTTATCAACAACACCGGATACGTGCTGGAGATGCTTAAAAAGATAGAGGTTCATTTGTACACATTTGGTGGCTCTGCCCACTCATACAGAAACTGTGGTTAGCATCCTTTGATCTCTGCAACAAGTTGTCTCTAACCAAATTACACCCACAATGGAGGTGGCCTTGCTGTCCTTGTGTAACTCCTCGATTTCTAGATTTAAGAAAGGTCTTTTTAGACAATATTCTCACTGCTACCAGGAACGTAATTATTAGATTTTGGAAACAGGAAAGGTTCCCTCGCGTTCTGATTTGGTGATGGAACTCAACGACATATATAGAATGGAACAGCTGATAGGACAACTGAATGGTACCACAGGAAAGGTATATAACACTTTGGCCCCCTGGCTTATGTTTAGAGAATCATCGGAATTGGACTCATGGTTGATAGACCCATAGATGATGGGTCATATGAGTTTACTACTGGATGGAGCCACATTTCCTACCCCACTCCTTAAATCCTTCCCCCTCCCTTTTCTTTTTTTTTCTTTTCCCTTCTTTCCCCCTTGTTTCTTCTCTATCTTCTTTTCTTTTGTAGACCTAGAGTCTTAGTCTAGGTACCTTCTTCTTAAAAATTTATAGACAAAGTAATACTGTGATAATAATTGCCTACATGAGCAAACACTTTAGGCGCTCATCCAACATTTGTTTTATATGTATGACTTTCTGGGGAAAAGCTATAGTTGCTATATAATTTTTTTTTGCATGTGATAGTAGAAGAGGTATGTTCTTTTCTCTTCCTGTTATGAATGATTGATGTGTATAAATACCTAAATTAACTTGATTTACCCAAAAAAAATAAAATACCTCTCCTGGTTGGGCACCACTCTACTCTGGAATCCTCAGCGTCACCATCTTCCAGCTCTCTGCACTGTGACTGTTCAGGCAGAGGCCGCACAGACGTGACGTCATCGTGCTCTCTGACCTGAATGTAACTGTCAGGAAACTGGGAGACGTCACAGAGGTGGAGCAGGGAGAGGTAAGTATTGCAAGTGCTGGGGCCCTGAGCAAGCAGGGGGGGCCCACTCGTGGGCAAAAGCACTGGCACAGGGCCCCTCATAGTACGCCAGGGTGTCTGACGGCGAGTGGCCCCCCACGTCAGAGACACCGGCATACTATTAGGGCCCTGTGCCACTGCCATCGCCCATGAGTGGGCCCCCCACTGCTCAGGGCAACGGCACTTGCCTGGGTGCACCAGATGGTGACGCGGCCCTGGGGGGGTACAGCCCAGTTAGGGAGGTGCAAAAAACTGGCATATTTGTGGTGTAGGCTGGACGTTCAGCATCTGCAAATGGAGGAATTGGAGAAGTCGGAGGAAGAGGAGGACAAAGCCAGCCACTTTGCTGGCAACCTATGTGTCATCAGGGGAAGGTGGTACAAAATCCTTTGAAACCCATGCATGGTTCATTTTATGAAGTTGAGATCATCAACATTTGGGGTCGACAGCCGGTCCTTCTTTTCTGTCAGGATTGATCCAGCTGCACTGAAGGACTCTTTCTGATAGCACACTACCTGCAGGGCAAGCGAGCTCCTGTAAGGCATATTGTGCCAATTCAGGCTAGGTGTCCAGTTTACAGGCCCAGTAGTCAAAGGGGAATGAACTGTGAGAAAGAACATCGATACGGGGGAGGAGGTAATTTTGAACCATAGTTGACAACTGCTGTCTCCTGTCCGTTTTAATCGATTCAGTATTAACAGTCGTGTGGAGCGGTACTTGAGAAAATCAGTCCACAACATGGTCACGAAAACCCTGTTTCCAATGCCACTTCGGCTGTGTGCACCATGAACACCTGTTCCATTTGGCCCACTACGGCTTGTGGTAGAACCTGCACGGCTGCTGTGTGCTGGGAATGCCTCTAACAAACGGTTTACAAGATTTGCTTGTTTGTTCGCCAATATTAGATCTAGGTTCTCCTGTTGCATGATGTTCTGTAATTTGCCCTTATAGCGTGGATCGAGGATGCTGGCCAACCAGTAGTCGTCATCCGTCACATTTTGGCAATGCGGGGGGTCCCTTTTTAGGATACGCAAGACATAATCACACATGTGGGCCAATGTTCCAGGTGTCAATGATGCACTGCCAGTGGTGGGTGGAGGAGCACAAACCCTGTACCTGACCTTGGCAAGCCAACATTTTCACTTGCCCCTGAGAAGCATCCTCCTCCCAAAAAATCATCCCGTCATCCTCCTCCTCTTTCTCTTCTTCCTCCACCTCGTCCAGGACAGTTCCCTGAGCAGACAATGGCTGACTGTTATCAAGGCTTCCCTCCTCCTCCTCCTCCTCTTCCTCCTCCACTGCAGATGCTGATCCTTATGTGCATCAAAGTTTGCATGAGCAGACGCATAAGTGGGATGCTCATGCTTATGATGGCGTCGTCTGCGCTTACCAGCCGTGTGCATTCCTCAAAACACTGAAGGACTTTACAGAGGTCTTTCATCTTTGACCACTGCATACCCGACAACTCCATTTTGGCCCTCAAACTGCCTGCCCGTGTATCCCTCCCACAAATGCATTACAGCCTGCCTCTGTTCGCACAGCCTCTCAACCATGTGCATGGTGGAGTTCCACCTTGTTGCAACGTCTATGATTAGGCGGTGCTTGGGGAGGTGGAGCGATCGCTGCAGCCTTTGCATTCGACTGGAGTCTACGGGTGAGCGGCGGATGTGCGAGCACAGTCTTCACACCTTATGGAGCAGGGCTGTTATCTCCGGAAATTATTTAGGAAGCACTGCACCACCAGGTTCAAGGTGTGAGCCAGGCAAGATATGTGTCTGAGTTTTGCCAGGGCTATGGCCGCCACAAAATTACGGCCGTTATCATGACTACCTTGCCTGGCTCAAGATGTAGACTGCCCAGCCATGACTCAGTTTCTCGCGCAAGTAGTCGGCCAGCACCTCCGCTGTGTGTCTGTTGTCGCCCAAAGACATCATCTTTAAAACAGCCTGCTGACGCTTACCACTAGCTGTTCGATAGTGGGACACCTCGTGTGCAACACTGGCAGCTACAGATGGAGTGTTCGTGCGACTGCACTCTGTCAACGAGCTTTTTCTCTTCTAGAGGAGGAGGAGGAGGGTCGAACGCCTACAGCCAACTGTTTCCTATACCATGGGCTAGGCAGCACTGTTCCACCGCCGCTGTCCCTGTGAAAGCCTGCATCCACCACTTTAACCCAGTGTTGCAGTGATGGACACGTAATGGCCCTGGCCATGCCTACTGGACCATGCATCTGTTGTGAGGTGCACCTTTCACTCACTGATTGTTTGATTGCATGGACAATGCAGTCTTTCACATGCAGGTGGAGGGCAGGGATGGCTTTTCTAGAAATGAAAGTGCCGACTGGTAGGTCATTAACGTGGGACAGCGTAGGCCATAAGCTCTCGGAACGCTGCGCTTTCAACCAAACAGAAGGGCATCATCTCTTATGAGATCAGTTTGGCAATGTAGGCGTTCAAAGTCAATGTACGCGGATGAGAGGATGAGTACATTTCTTGTCCTACTCAGAGTGTCTGCTAGGGGTGAGCTGGATTGAGAGTTGCATATGGGGGAACTGTGGTGGACATGACGGACTGAGAGGGGGTTGGTGATGGTGATGGTGGTGGTGGTGGTGGTTGATGGCCTAGATTCAGTCTTTCGTTGCAAAAACATTGTGTTCCCTGACTGCTTTGGCCTTGCGACGACACCTCAACATTTCTTGCTGGGGGTGTGCTAATCGGTGGGCTTACAGTGGGGGAAGCGATGGAGTGTTGCTGGCTACCTTCAGTCGGAGCAGGTGCACATGTGCTACCTGAGGTTTTTTAGTCTGTCCATGCTTGCAAGTGCATGGTCATTAAATGTCTAAGCATGCAACTGGTATTCAAATTTCAGAGATTTTTCCCTCAGCTAAAGGTCCTTCCGCACTTCTTACAGATAACCTTTGCCTCATCAATAGGATTTTGGTCAAAAAAGTGCCATATGCACTCTTCTACTATGGTATAAATTTTCAGGGCTGCACGCTGTGCTAATTGGACCATCTGGCAAGCTGTCTGCAACTCTTTTTTGTTTTTTTTTAACACGTTTTTGAACAGCTACGGGCCTGCCAGATAACCGCTGCTGCGATGTCGATGCCTGCTGTGGATCCTTCTCCTCTTCTGAGCTATTGCCAGCGGCACACTCTTCCCCCAATGGATGCCAATCCTGGTCAACAACTGGGTCATCCATCACCTCCTCTTCAATTTCATCTGCGCCTTCCTCTGTGTCACGTTGTAAGGTGGTATAGTATGTGGGAGGGGGCACTGAGTTTCTTCAGGGTCAGATTCTGGCTCAGTAGACTGCGAGGGCAATCTAGTGCTGTGAGTCATGTACCAGCAGAATCATCTAGCAGTGGCTGTGCATCAGTGCACTCCATGTCATATTCATCTTGGGCTGGGGAATTCTGGATTTGACTTGATAACCCAGGCATGGTATGTGAAAAGAGCTCCAGGAGTAATTGAAGTGTGGCCTGCCGCATCCTTCACTTTTGGTGGGGGTGAAGGACACAAGGAAAGGTGTTGTTCCTGACCAGGAGCCTGCATGAGACTCAGTGCTTGCATTTTTTGAAACTTCAGAAGAGGAGGCGATAGAGCTGGAGGCTGTTTTGGCAATGTTAGCCAAAACCTGTTCCTGATGCTTCGGCTTTAAAATCGGTTTACCTACTCCAGAAAAGGGAACCTTCCAGGCCTTCTGGAGCCAGGACGATGCCGCAGCTCAACACTCCTGCCTTAGGTGCTATTGTGCTTTTGGCAACACCAGCAGTGCACCACCATCACCATCAGTACCAGCTGGCCCCCCACCCACGTCTGCGCCTCTTCCACCATACTGCCTCATGTTTTGGAAAATGTACCAAAAATACCCGCAGATATATGGTACTGTATCAGAAGCGTACAGCTGTATACAGTGTTGGGGTAATTTTAAATCTCCATATAGATTTCCGGAGTAAACACACAGATGCTCACAGGCTCAGTATGGATTAGACCACAATATAAAAAGCTCAAAAAGGGTACTGTAACTGAAGATAACAGGGGGTATATAGTTTAGGGGTAAATTGTAAATCTCCGTATAGATTTCCGGAGTAACATACAGACGCTCACAGGCTCAGTATGGATTAGACCAGAATATAAAAAGCAGATTCGCAAGACATAATCACCATGTGGGCCAATGTTCCAGGTGTCAATCATGCACTGAAAGTGGTGGGTGGAGAAGGACTTTCTGCAAAAAAGGGGTACTGTATCACAAGCGTACAGCTGTATACAGTTAGGGGGAATTGTAAATCTCTTTATATATTTCGGAGTAAACGGGGACAGAAGCTCACAGGCTCAATATGGATTACACCAGAATAAAAAAAAGTAAAAAAAAGGTTAATGTATCAGAAGCGTACAGCTGTATACAGTGTTGGGGTAATTTTAATCTCCGTATTATTTCCAGAGTCGGGACACAACTCTCAAGGCTCAGTAGGGGGTCACACCAGAATATAAAAAAGTAGAAAAAAGGGTAATGTATCAGAAGCGTACAGATGTATACGGGTGTTGGGATAATTGTAAATTCCGCATAGATTTCTGGAGTAAACACAAACGTCACAGGCTCAGTAGGATTAGACCAGAATATGAAAAGCAGAAAAAGTGCACTATATCAGAAGCATAAGCTGTATACAGTGTTGGGGTAATTTTAAATCTCCGTATATATTTTCAGAGTCAGACACGGGACTCTCAAGGCTCAGTATGGATCACACCAGAATATAAAAAGTAGAAAAAGGGTAATGTATCAGAAGCGTACAGCCTGTATACAGTGTTGGGGTAATTTTAAATATCCTTTATAGATTTTCGGACTAACCACGACGCTCACAGGCTCAGTATGGATTACACCAGAATATAAAAAAGTGGGAAAAGGGTAATGTATCAGAAGCGTACAGCTGTATACAGTGTTGGGGTAATTGTAAATATCCGTATATATTTCCGAAGTAACAGACAGACGCTCACAGGCTCAGTATGGATTAGACCAGAATATAAAAAGCAGATCAGCAGACATAATCACACATGGGGCCAATGTTCCAGGTGTCAATGATGCACTGACAGTGGTGGGTGGAGGAGGACTTTCTGCCAAAAAGGGTACTGTATCACAAGGTACAGCTGTATACAGTCTAGGGGTAATTGTAAATTTCCACATATATTTCCAAGTAACAGACGCTCACAGGCTCAGTATGGGATTACACCAGAATTAAAAAGTAGAAAAAGTGTAATGTATCAGAAGCGTACAGCTGTATACAGTGTTGGGGTAATTGAAAATCCTCCGTATATATTTTCAGAGTCAGACAAGACTTCACAGGCTCAGTATGGATCACACCAGAATATAAAAAGTAGAAAAAGGGTAATGTATCAGAAGCTTTACAGCTGTTACAGTGTTGAGGTAATTTTAAATTCCGTATAGATTTCCAGAGTAACACACAGATGCTCACGGCTCAGTATAGTTACACCAGAATATAAAAAGTGGGAAAAGTGTAATGTATCAGAAGCGTACAGCTGTATACAGTGTTGGGGTAATTTTAAATATCCGTATATATTTCCAGAGTCACACACAGACTCTCACAGGCTCAGTATGGATTTCACCAGAATATAAAAGTAGAAAAAGGGTAATGTTCAGAAGCGTACAGCTGTTTACCATGTTGGGATAATTGTAAATCTCTGTATATATTTCCGGAGTAACACACAGACGCTCACAGGCTCAGTATGGATTACACCAGAATATAAAAAGTAGAAAAAGGGTATGTATCTGAAGGTACAGCTGTATACGTGTTGGGGTAATTTTAAATCTCCGTATATATTTCCAGAGTCAGACATAGACTCACACAGGCTCGTATGGATTATACCAGAATATAAGAAGTAGAAAAAGGGTAATGTATTAGAAGCGTACAGCTGTATACAGTGTTGGGGTAATTTTAAATCTCCGTATATATTTCCAGAGTCAGACACAGACTCTCACTGTTAGGGCCTGCGGAAGCACCTAATAGAATTAAGGAGAGGTGCATTAGCAGCCCGGGGTCCACCGTGCAGGCCAGAGCCTGCAGTAGTATGATGGCGTAATAGGCAGTATAAGCGAACTCTGATATCCGCAGAGTCGCAGATGTAAACGCCGTAGCATATATGGCGAATAAGCGGTCTCTGTTAACTCACAGAGCCGCTGTAACAAAGACTGTGTCCTGTTTAGACTCACAGGAACACAGATGACTGTTAAGCGGATTGCAGTCTGTGGTCATGCAATAGAAACCCAAGCAGTAATTCCTCACCGGAGTAGCGGTGTTCTATGGCGTTTTCAGCTGAGCCTGAACCGTGCATACAATCTACTCACCGGAGTGCCGGTATTCTAGGGGCTTATTTCAGCAGACCTAACCACATGCATACATGACCACAGGCGCAAGCACGTAAAGATTTGATACTAGCGCACGGCCGTGCGGTAAGGACAGGCCTTTTATAGCAGCCCACGAGAAAAAGACCTTCCAGGAAGGACCAAAAGGGAAGCTGCTTCAGAACATCAACAGCGACAGGACTTCCTGAAGGACCAATAGGAGTGGGTAGCTGCATCTGAGCAATGTGACCCTGATCTCCAATGGGAGATCTGCTTGGGCACGCTCAGATGAAGCAACAAAGGACTTAGTCCTAAAGACGCCTGCTCGCACTGACCAGCACTGGCCACAACAGCAGAACCTGAAGAGGCAGCAGCATGTCTCTGCACCATGTATTAGACTGGGCGAGACGCTGGGACCGACGTCTTTGCTGAGCAGGCTCCACTGCGGCGGGAGATGGATGGGGGAATGCAGGCGGGACTGGTTCGAGACTCCCCTTGTGCAGGAAAGGGAACTCAAACCCTAACACTCACAGGCTCAGTATGGATTACACAAGAATATAAAAAGTGGAAAAAAGGGTAATGTATCAGAAGCATTACAGCTGTATACAGTGTGGGCTAATTGTAAATCTCCTTATGTATTTCCGGAGTAACACACAGACGCTCACAGGCTCAGTATGGATTACCACCAGATATAAAAAGTAGAAAAAAGGGTAATGTATCTGAAGTGTACAGCTGTATACAGTGTTGGTGTAATTTTAAATCTCCGTATATATTTCCGAGTCAGACACCAGACTCTCACAGGGCTCCGTATGGATTACACAGATATAAAAAGGAGGAAAAAAGGGAATGTATCAGAAGGTAACAGCTGTATTCAGTGTTGGAGTAATTTTTAAATCTCCGTATATATTTCGGGTAACCACACAGATGCTCGAGGTCAGTATGGAGTAGACCGAATATAAAAAAGCAAAAAAGGCTAATGTATCCGAGATACAGGCGTATAAAGTGTAGGGGTAATTGTAAATCTCGTATATATTTCCGGAGTAACACACAGACGCTCTCTCAGTATGGATTTGACCGTAACACAGAAGGCAGAAAAAACGGTACTGTATCAGAAGCGTACAGCTGTATACGGTTTTGGGGAAAATTTAAAATCTCTGTATATATTTCCAGAGTCACACACAGAGCTCTCTCGTATGGATTTGACCATAATAAAAAGAGCAGATATACGGTACTGTATCAGAAGCGTACAGCTGTATACAGTGTTGGGGTAATTTTAAATCTCCGTATATATTTCCAGAGTAACACAAGATGCTCACAGGCTCAGTATAGATTACACAGAATATAAAAAGTAGAAAAAGGGTAATGTATCAGAAGCGTACAGCTGTATACAGTGTTGGGGTAATTTTAAATCTCCGTATATATTTCCAGAGTCAGACACAGACTCTCACAGGCTCATATGGATTACACCAGAATATAAAAAGTAGAAAAGGGTAATGTATCAGAAGCGTACAGCTGTTTACCATGTTGGGATAATTGTAAATTTCTCCGTATATATTTCCGGAGTAACACACAGACGCTCACAGGCTCAGTATGGATTTACACCAGAATATAAAAAGTAGAAAAAGGGTAATGTATCTGAAGCGTACAGCTGTATACAGTGTTGGGGTAATTTTAAATCTCCGTATATATTCCAGAGTCAGACATAGATCTCACAGGCTTCGTATGGATTACACCGAATATAAAAAGTAGAAAAAGGGTAATGTATCAAAAGCGTACAGCTGTATACAGTGTTGGAGTAATTTTAAATCTCCGTATATATTCAGGAGTAACACACGACGCTCAGAGGCTCAGTATGGAGTAGACCAAAATATAAAAAGCAAAAAAAGGCTATTGTATCCGAAGATACCGGCATATACAGTGTAGGGGTAATTGTAAATCTCCGTATATATTTCCGGAGTAACACACAGATGCTCTCTCAGTATGGATTTGACCGTAATACAGAAGGCAGAAAAACGGTACTGTATCAGAAGATACCAGCTGTATACGGTTTTGGGGAAAAATTTCAATATCCGTAAAATATTTCCCGGAGTCACACAACAATGCTCTCTCAGTATGGATTTGACCATAATAACAAAGAGCAGATATACGGTACTGTATCAGAAGCGTACAGCTGTATACAGTGTTGGTGTAATTTTAAATCTCGTATATTTCCAGAGTCAGACACAGACTCTCACAGGCTCAGTATGGAGTAGACCAGAATATAAAAAGCAAAAAAGGCAATGTATCCGAAGATACCGGGTATACATGTTGGGGTAATTGTAAATCTCCGTATATTTCCGGAGTAACACACAGACGCTCTCTCAGTATGGATTTGACCGTAATAAAAAGGGCAGAAAACGGTACTGTATCAGAAGATACCAGCTGTATACGGTTTTGGGGAAAATTTCAATCTCCGTAATATTTCCGGAGTCCACACACAGATAGTCAGCATGTATTTGTCTAGTGATACCAGCCAGTACACAGTAGTGTGTGAGGAGCGTACAGCTCTATACGGTGTGGGAAAAAAAGAGCGCTCGGTAACTGTGCAGAAAAAAAGAAAAAAAGTATTAGTGCTGTGTAGGTGCTGTGTAAAAAGCAGTCTGCACAGCAGTGTACACCAGCAATACAGCTAGCAGGCAGCCTAATAATCAGCTCTGCTGCTGCACACAAAAATTCCTCACCTGTCACTGGCAGGCAGCCTAATAATCAGCTCTGCTGCTGCACACAAACAAATTCCCCCCCTGTCACTGGCAGGCAGCCTAATAATCAGCTCTGCTGCTGCACACAAGAAATTCCTCCCCCTCACTGGCAGGCAGCCCAATAACCAGCGCTGCTGCACACAACAAAATCCTCCCCCGCACTGCACACTACTGTACAGCACAATCGCTATCAGCACAAGCACAGAATTACTTTTTTTTCCTGCCTAACTCTCTCCCTACTGAGAAACTGCTGCAGCAACCCCTCCCTACGCTAGATCAGCAGAAGTAAAATGGCGGTCGGCGCTCAGGGCTTTTATAGTCACTGGATGCCCCACAAAGCAAGCCAATCACTGCAATGCCCTTCTCTAAGATGGTGGTGGCCGCTGTCCATGTCATCTCGTTGCCCACAGTGTGTGTCCTTGTCATTGGCTGAGAAAAGGGGCCCCGCAAGCATTCTGGGAAAACCGAATTTGGCGTTCGGGTCGACGACTGCAGGCCGACCTCACGCTATGGTTGGGTTTCGCTCGGCAAAACCCGACTTTGGCGAAAGTCGGTTGATTTTTTTAATTGAGACCGTTTCATCAACTTAGCAGGGACAACTGTAATAATACTGTATACTTACGCGTGGGGGCAGCGGGGGAAATTTTTTTCTAAGAAATTGAGGGTGTCCACGAGGACGGGGAAAGGGGGACCTTTTTCATTTCTTTCCTTATAAACAGGAGATTCATAAGTTAAATGGTCATTGATTTTTTTACAAGAACATTTAATGGCGTTTTTTTGGATTTACCTCCTGAATTCAAAAAAGGGTTGAATTTTTTTATAGGCAGGGTTTTTTTTAAAATCAGTGGGTTCAGAAAATATTCAGACCCCTTTAAATTTTTCATCTGTTTCTTTTGCGCCATTTGGGAAAAAGGGATTTTTTCTATAATATACACTCTGCACCCCCTTTGACTGATAAAAACCAGAAATTTTAGAAATTTTTGAAATTTTTTAAAAAGAAAAATGAAATATCAATGGTCATAAGTATTTGCCCTTTGTCAGAACCCCCATTTTAAGTCACAGCTGTCCATTTTATTGGACCTCTTGAGTTTGGGTTTTATCCTTCATTGGAGTTTCCCGCGTGTTTAATTAACGTGGGGGGGGTGATTTGTAAAGGACAACCTGTCTATGTAACGCCCAGCCCCCGAGGATATTGCGAGTGAAGCCCCTGTGCCACAAACCCCACTACCTGGAGGGAGTGTAAGCGCAACCTTTGGGTTTCATGGGCCTCTAGTGGTGAGGTCTTTTTCAGCAGGGCTGCCGGTACCCCTCCCGGGCTGTGTTGGCAGTAGCAGCTATCCCATGGGGACAAACATTCACAGGGGCGGGCAGAAAAGGGCCGATGGGGGGGGGATGGTGGCACTCTGGCAGGAAGGCTGGGCAGGCATTGGCGCAGTGGGCCAGCTGGCATCTGGAAGCGGGGTGGACTCTGGTAGGGGGGCCAGTGGCATCTGGCAGGCAGGGGGCTTG
>JARQOD010000006.1:210859606-210944105 GCA_033576555.1 Oophaga sylvatica | reverse complement strand
GGACTGAACAAACCCCCGGGGGCCCTGACGGCGCCGGGTAGGGGCCCAGTTATTATCATGCCATAGCTGGGGCTGGGGGACACTGAGGGGGGATGGGAGGATTTACGGCGTGGGGGTGGGGCCTTTTGCGGGGCCCGGATGTGGGAGGCTAAAGGTCCGAGGGTCTCCAGGTTCCCTGACATTGGGGAGTGGGGGTCGAAACTGGTAACATTTAGGGCGTCCCCTCCATTGAAACCCCCAGGGTCGGGTGTAAGTCCCAAGTCTCCTGGAAAACAGGCCCCTCCGGGGTGCCTTCTGGGAGGTAAAGCCCCCAGTCCCCCCGGTTTCCAAAAAAACTTTAAATAAAAGTCCAGGCCCCGGATAACCCCCCAAACCACCTTTTTTTTTTAAAGCTCCGTATGCCCCCCTTACCCCGCGGCTCCCCCGGGGTTTCCCTTTTTATCTTTTTCATCCGGGTCCTTATCTGCCGGCCCTTTCTCCAGGTTACGTTGCGAAGCTTTTGGGTTTCTCGCTGCTCCCTTTGTCGCCTGTTCCGCTCCAACGTCTCCATCTTCCTCCGGGACGCCGGTTTTTAATTCTCCTCCACCAGCTGCTCATGTCTCCACCTCAATGCCAGTTACAGGTCCGGTTTGCGGCGGCTCTCCTGGCGCCCCCCGCCCTGGCGGCGCTCACCTGCGGAGGAAGCAGCCGGTCTGGAACAGATGACAGTCGGGGCCCCGGTCAGGCAGGTGTGCTCTGGTGCCTGCGCGGCCTCCTCCATGAGGGAGGGTGTCGCTTCTTTTGTCTCAGCGACGGGGGCGACAGCGGGATTGGGGTGCTGCCGGTGCGGGTTTTTTTGCACGAAGGGTGCCTACTGCGACAACGAAAACCGGATCACATTGCAAGGGCTCCTTACAAGGGAACGGGTGCCTCCCTTCCGGACAGCCACTTCGGTAAGAGGATTGGCGCGCTCCAAGTTTAGTTTTAGGGCACGCCAGCGGGGCTTCCATCCTGGCGACCTCCTCCCGGTGCGGGCCAGGCCTCTTAGGGTATCTCGCTTCTTGCAGCGTAGGAGGGTTTCCAGGCCGGGTGCCCAACGGTGGTTCCGTGGCGATCGGGTCGCTTCGTGGGGGGAGAGCTCTGACTGCTCCATCCCTTCACACTTTGCTCTTGTCCCATTAGCCATCTCTGCCAAGTCACATGTGTCATTAGCATTGGAGAGGGCCCCTCTTTTGTAGGGAGGCGGGACCTTCGTGTTAGTTTCCGCACACTGAGGAGGATGAGGAGGCGGAACTGAAGAGCTGTGGGGCACGATCTTACATTGCAGTACCATTTAGAGCCATCGTTTTTCGCGTAATGAGTGAGTGTACACCCATGAAGAGCACGCCTTCTTCTTCACCAGTGCCTCGTCGTGACGCAGATATGGCAGAAAAATGGCAAATACATTCTCTATGATTTTAGCAATTCTCAAGCACAAACCGTTTCAATTCAGGCACCAGGACTTGCTTATAGCGAGCTACAGAATCCTGTTCGTGCGCCAAGTTGAGTCGCACAGAGCCAGAGGTTTTGGGGGTACTCGGCACCGAGCCCGTCGACTTCTATGGGGTATGTCACGGCTTTACCCGGCAATTGAATTCAGGTCTATTTTTACTATGTAGAAGTGTATAAACTATAAATTATGTATATATATATGTCACAATGACATGTATATATATATATATATGTATTCTATGTGTGTATATTTTGTGTTAAAATGAAAGAAAGGGTTTTTTTTTGTTGCGATATTTTGTTCCCATTAGGACTTACATGGGACTTCGGTATCAGAATCGGATATCGACGATATTTAGTGATATCGGCGATACCATTTCGATACGATATTTTTAGATATCGAGCAGTATCGCTCAACACTAGCGGTAAATCATAACACTGGTCAGAACAGCCCTGGTTCCACGCTGTCAGATGACAGTTGAGCCAGCAGCTATGATCAGAGGTATAAAGCTTGCCTCCAGGTCACTGGCGTTGGCTGATGGGACTACTGCTCCCATCAGCTACGCTGCTGCCACTAATAACAGCAAGAGCAGGTGGCGGCTGATAGGAGTATTCATAAGCCGCCACCTGCGCTCTAAATAAATAATAAAAAAAATTGGTGTGGGTTCCCTGTATTTTTGTAAGCAGCCTAGCAAAACTCACAGCTGGGGGCTGCAACCCTAGCTGTCAGCTTCAGCAGGTGGTTATAAGGAATAGTATAAAAAAAGGTGTGGAGTTCTCCCACTTTTGACAACCAGCCTTGCTAAAACTGACAGCAGGGGGCTGGTATTCTCAGGCTGGAAAGGGGCATGGATATCGACCTCACCCAGCTAAAATTAGCAGCTTGCAGCTGACCAGAAAAGGCGCATCTATTAGATATGCAATTCTGGAGCTTTTCCTGGCTCTTCCACTTGAACTGTAGCGGTGGCAAGTGGGGTTCATGTCACCTTTGTATTGTCAGATGTAAGACACCTATCGATTACTAATCCTTTTAGTTGTATTGTAAATAAAGGACATAGCCAGTATAAAGTTTTTGATTTGAAATAAATCAAAACACGCTTTTACATTTTTATTTAAAAAAAAACAAAAACACAGTTTATACTCACCTAATGCCATTCCACGAACCACATCTTCTATATTAAATCAAAAATAAAAAAACAACATTATCCCTTACCTGTCAGTTGTTTCTGTTCCACACGTAATTCATGTCTGGGGTTAAACTTTTCAAAATGACGGTGCGAAGATGCGGCTGTCCAGACTGAGAACCATGGTGAATGTGTTGCTGCAAAAGTGGCGTCAGTGACTAGCGGTGACATCATCAAGGTTACCACCAGTCTGAGGTTGCGCTCCAACTGGGCAATGAATTGCGGTGACCTCGGTGAGTATGCCCGCTAGCACCGTGAGATTTTTTCATTGCGCTTGCAGTGATCACTGTAGTTCGGGTCCCAGTTGGGAATGCAGCCTCAGTGACTTGTGGTAACCTCGATGAGGTCACCGCTACTCGGTTGGGACTCGCCTCTGCACCGTGCAACTTTTTCACGGTGCTAGTGGGGATCTCACCGAGGTCACCACAGTTCAAGCCCGGGCTGGGAAACGGAAGCCTCAGTGCATCACCGCTAGTTGCTGAGGCTGTTACTGCAGCAGCTCATTTCATGAGTGGTTCTCAGCCTGCACAGTTGCATCTTGGCACCGTCTAGGGTTGAAAACTGTTTATTCCCAGTATGGATTAGAGTGTGAGACAGAACGACGGACAGGTGAGGGATACTGTTGTTTTTTATTTTTGTTTTATTACAGGAGACAAGGGATTCAATGGATGGGTGTTGACGTGAGTATGGTTTAATTAGAATCATTAAAGGAGTCTGTGTCATTCTTTCAATTATAAAAGACTATTCTGGTGTGTGTTTATTTACGATATAAACTATTGGATTAGTAATGGACAGCCATCTTATAGAGCTTGTCCATTACTAATTCGTGGGCTTGATGTCACGGACAATACAAAGGTGATATCTACATACATATATGAACCCCACCTTGCCACCACTACAAGGCAAGTGGGAAGAGCCAGGCAAAGCACCAGAATTGGCCATCTAATAGATGTGCCTTTTCTGGGCAGCTTCGAGCTGCTATTTTTAGGCTGGGTGAGGTCAATATCCATGGCCCTTACCACCCTGAGAATACCAGACCCCAGCTTGAGCTTTAGCTTGGCTGGTTGTCAAAAATTACTTATAATTTAAGTAATTTTTAAAAAAATGGCGTGGAGATCCTCTATTCTTGATAACCATCCTTGCTAACGCTGACAGCTGAGGGTTGCATCCCCCAGCTGTGCGTTTCCCTGGCTGGTTATCAAAAATACAGGGAAACCACGCCGTTTTTTTTAAAAATTTTTATTTAGAGTGCGGGGTGGGGGAATGATGATACTCCCATCACCCGCCGCCTGCTCTCGCTGTTATTAGCGGCAGCAGGCGTAGACTGATGGGAGCAGTAGTTCCATCAGCCGACGCAAGTAAACGGAGGTAAGCTTTTTACCTACAGGCTGTCTGACCGGTGGTGTTTGCCGTGCTTTCTTTGCACATGACAGTGTGGCAAGCACAGATGTTTGGGCCCCCCATTCAAGTAAACCAAAGAATTTTTAACTGTTCAGCCAACTCGCCGGACCCGAACATCTAGGAGTCCACCCATCTCTACTAACAGCGCTTTCTCCTCCTGACTCAGTGGTCATGTGATCGCTTGGTGTTCAGTCATGGCCAAAAAGTTTTGAGAATGACACAAATATTATATTTTCACTGATCTGCTGCCCTTGGTTTTTATGTGTGTTTGACAGATGTTTTTACACAGACAGAAATATAATAATTGCAAACATATGAGTAACAAAAGCTTATATTGACAGTTAGAATGAGTTAATGCAGCAAGTCAATATTGCAGTGTTGACCCTTCTTCTTCAGGACCTCTGCAATTCTCCCTGGCATGTTCTCAATCAACTTCTGGACCAAAATCCTCACTGATAGCAGTCCATTCTTGCACAATCAATGCTTTCATTTTGTCAGAATTTTTAGGTTTTTGTTTGTCCACCCGTCTCTTGATGATTGACCACAAGTTCTCAATGGATTAAGATCTGGGGAGTTTCCAGGCCATGGACCAAAAATCTCTTTCTTTTGTTCCCTGAGCCATTTAGTTATCACCTTTGCTTTATGGCAAGGTGCTCCATCACTTGGAAAAGGCATTGTTGATCACCAAACTGCTCTTGGAGGGTTGGGAGAAGTTGCTCTTAGAGGACATTCTGGTACCATTCTTTATTCATGGCTGTGTTTTTAGCAAGACTGTGAGAGAGTCGATTCCCTTGGCTGAGAAGCAACCCCACACATGAATGATTTCAGGATGCTTAACAGTTGGCATGAGACAAGACTGGTGGTAGCGCTCACCTTGTCTTCTCCGATGAGGCGTTTTCCTGATGTCCCAAACAATCGAAAAGGGGATTCATCAGAGAAAATAACTTTACCCCAGTCCTCAGCAGTCCACTGCCTGTACCTTTTGCAGAATATCAGTCTGTCCATGATGTTTTTTCTGGAGAGAAGTGGCTTCTTTGCTGCCCTCTTTGAGACCAGGCCTTGCTCCAAGAGTCTCCGCCTCACAGTGCGTGCAGATGCACTCATACCTGCCTGCTGCCATTCCTGAGCAAGCTCTGCACTGCTGGTAGCCCGATCCCGCAGCTGAAACAATTTTAAGAGACCGTCCTGGCGCTTGCTGGTCTTTCTTGGGCGCCCTGGAGCCTTTTTTGCAACAATGGAACCTCTCTCCTTGAAGTTCTTGATGATGCGATAGATTGTTGACTGAGGTGCAATCTTTCTAGCTGCGATACTCTTCCCTGTTAGGCCATTTTTGTGCATTGCAATGATGACTGCACGTGTTTCTTTAGAGATAACCATGGTTAACAGAAGAGAAACAATGATGCCAAGCACCAGCCTCCTTTTAAAGTGTCCAGTGGTGTCATTCTTACTTAATCATGACAGATTGATCTCCAGCCATGTCCTCATCAACTCCCACACCTGTGTTAATGGAGCAATCACTGAAAAGAGGTTAGCTGGTCCTTTTAAGGCAGGGCTGCAATGATGTTGAAATGTGTTTTGGGGGATAAAGTTCATTTTTCTAGCCAAATATTGACTTTGCAAGTAATTGCTGTTAAGCTGATCACTCTTTATAACATTCTGGAGTATATGCAAATTGCCATTAGAAAAAGTGAAGCAGTAGACTTTGTAAAAATTAATATTTGTGTCATTCTCAAAACTTTTGTCCATGACTGTAGTGAGTGAGCAGAAGCTGCAGGGTCTTAGGAGACCTAGTTAGCTCTGTTATGCCACCAGGAGGCCATTTGACTTTTTGAATGGAAAATTAGCTTCAATCGTTAGTGGACACCATGACGCGTTTGGAGAGCCCCTGTGTGCCTAAACAGTGAAAACCCCCCACAAGTGACACCATTTTGGAAACTAGACCCCTTAAGGAACTTATCTAGATGTGTTGTGAGCACTCTGAACCCCCAAGTGCTTCACAGAAGTTTATAACGCAGAGCGGTGAAAATAAAAAATCATTTTTTTTCTTCAAAAAATGATTTTTTAGCCCATATGTGGGGGAGAACCACTGTTTGGGCACATGTCGGGGCTTGTAAGGGAAGTAATGACGTTTTGAAATGCAGACTTTGATGGAATGGTCTGTGGCGTCATGTTACATTTGCAGAGCCCATGATGTGCCTAAACAGTAGAAACCCCCCACAAGGGACCCCATTTTGAAAACTAGATCCCCCAAGGAACTCATCTAGATGTGTGGTGAGCACTTTGAATCTCCAAGTTCCTCACAGAAGTTTATAACGCAGAGCTGTGAAAATAAAAGATCATTTTTTTCCACAAAAATGATTTTTTAGTCCCCAATTTTTTTTTTCCCAAGGGTAACAGGAGAAATTAGACCCCCAATATTGTTGTGCAATTTTTCCTGAGTACGCTGATACCCTATATGTGGGGGTAAACCACTGTTTGGGTGCACGTCGGGCTCGGAATGGAGAGAGCAGTGTTTGACTTTTTGAACGCAAAAATGACTGGAATAAATGGTGGTGCCATTTCACGTTTGGAGACCCCCTGATGTGCCTAAATAGCGGAAACCCATCAATTTTAACTCCAACCTTAACCGCAACACACCTCTAACCACAACCCAACCCCAACACACCCCTAACCCTAATCCCAACCATAACCATAACCCCAACACACCCCTAACCCTAGTCACAACCCTAGCCATAACCCTAACCACAAGCCTAACCCTAATCCCAACCCTAACCCCAACACACCCCTAACCCTAATCCCAACTCTAATCCTAACCACAAGCCTAACCCTAATTCCAACCGTAACCCTAATTCCACCCGTAACCCTGATTCCAACCCTAACCCTAATTCTAACCCTAATCCCAACCCTAACCCTAATTCAAACTGTAACCCCTAATTCCAACCCTAATCCTAACCCTAATTCCAACCCTAACCCTAGTTCTAACCCTAACCCTAGTTTTAACCCTAATACTAACCCTAATGGAAAAAATAAAAAATGTTTTCTTTATTTTATTATTTGTCCCTACCTATGGGGGTGATAATGGGGGGGTTTATTTAATTTTTTTATTTTGATCACTGTGAGAGTTTATCACAGTGATCAAAATAAATGAATGGAATCTGCCGGCCGGCGGGCGCACTGCGCATGCGCCCGCCATTTTCCATGATGGCGGCGCCCATGAAGATTCCCGGACGGACGCTGGGACGGACCCAGGGACATCGGAGGACTGGGGAGGTGAGGGGGGATCGGAAGGTGGGGGGAGCGGAGGCAAGGAGGAGGGGAGCAGATAGTGACGGCGGCGACCGATCGCCGCCATCACTCGGTGTGGGGGGGTCGGATCTCGGAGTCCAGCCATGGCAGATGCTATTGCAGCATCGGCCATGGCTGGATTGTAATATTTCACCAAATTTCATTGGTGAAATATTACAAATCGCTCTGATTGGCTGTTTCACTTTTAACAGCCAATCAGAGCGATCATAGCCACGTGGGAGTTAAGCCACCCCCCCTGTGGTGAAGCACAAAGGGTCTTGTGCCTGCAGGTCGGGTGACCTTTCAGTGACCCTGGTCACCCGACCCGCAGGAAAGCGATTTATACCAGGATGCCTACGTAGACGTCATGGGTCGGGAAGGGGTTAATATACCCATTATAGTAAATAATAATAGCAAAATGAATAACAAATGCCGATGTGAGGACTTTAGTTAAACGCACCATGTAAAATAGGTCATACAGTAAGTATGATACATGAATTACATATGGAATCTGAAAGACGTGTATAATGTGACCATGCATGGTTGAAAGCTCCCTCACGTCCGAGACTGGAGACCTGTCTCCATGGAGCAACCAGAATGGATGTGATATTGGTATGCATTTCACTGTGGAACACAAGTGTACGGGAGACCTGAAGAAGCGTCTCTGTGGGATACGGTAACCTGGACTGACATGACAAAAGTTTGCGTTCCACTGTGGAACGCAAGTACATGGAAAGTGAAAGGAACTCATACATATGAAACACGAACTTCATTGGTGAAACTAAAGAGTAGGAAGTAGTGTCATATCAGGTGAAATCAACATGTGAAAAAATTTACAACTAGATTAAATCAATATTAAACTATAATGAAAATCTAATTTCTTGCGTAGGGGAATAAATTACAGGTAACTCCTAGATCAATTAACGATTTGAAATTGAATACATTATTACAAAAATAAGTAAATAAGGGTGTATGTGAAATAAAAAAGATGTGAGAGAGCAATTTTTTATGAGTGAATACTCAAATAAGTGTGAACATATAAGTGACAGTAATAGAACATTCTATTATGCATGTATTATATCATAAATCCACATAATGGTGTTAAATCTTATTAAAAAGAAATACAAAAAGATTTAAAACTGAAAGAAAAAACATGGACTGAACATTACAGAGGTGCCAATTTCCTTCAATCTACAACAGGCTCTCAACAGGATAGCCTTTATTTTATTTTTAAGTCATTTTGTATTTAATTTTGATAAGATTTAATACCATTATGTGGATTTATGATATAATACATGCATAATAGAATGTTTTATTACTGTCACTTATATGTTCACTCCGCATTCTCTCATAAAGAAAACTTCTCTCACATTTTTTTAATTTCACATATACACTTATTTTATTTATTTTTGTAATAATTTTATTCAAATTCAACTCGTTAATTGATCTAGGTGTGACCTGGAATTTATCCATATTTAAATTCTGATGAAATAGTTGCGGATTGTTCTATAAGTTTTACTGATGTTGCAGTGTATTTACTATAATGGATATACACCATGTTCAAAATTATTATGCAAATGATATTTTTCTCTGATTTTCCTAAGTGGTCGGTGCAAATGACAGTCAGTCTAATAAAAGTCATCACCCGTTAGAGTATACATCAAATTTTATTGAAGAAATCTCCCAATGATAGCAGTATAATCTCCAAAATGAATAAAAACTCAAAATGCACTGTTCCAAATTATTAGGCACAGTAGAATTTCTAAACATTTGATATGTTTTAAAGAATTGAAAATGCTCATTTGTGGAATTTGCAGCATTAGGAGGTCACAGTCACTGAACAAAAAAGCTATTTAACTCCAAAACATCCTAACAGGCCAAGTTACATGTTAACATGGGAACCCTTCTTTGATATCACCTTCACAATTCTTGCATCCATTGAACTTGTGAGTTTTTGGAGAGTTTCTGCTTGTATTTCTTTGCATGAAGTTAGAATAGCCTCCCAGAGCTGCTGCTTTGATATGCACTGCCTCCCACCCTCATAGATCTTTTGCTTGATGATACTCCTAAGGTTCTCTATAGGGTTGAGGTCAGGGGGAGGATGGTGGCCACACCAAGAGTTTATCTCCTTTTATGCCCATAGCAGCCAATGACTCAGAGGTATTCTTTGCAGCATGAGATGGTGCATTGTCATGAATGAAGATGATTTTGCTCCTGAAGGCACGTTTCTGCTTTTTATACCATGGAAGAAAGTTGTCAGTTAGAAACTCTATATACTTTGCAGAGGTCATTTTCCACCTTCAGGAACCATAAAGGGCCCTACAAGCTGTTTCCCCATGATTCCGGCCCAAAATATGACTCCTCCACCTCCTTGCTGACGTTGCAGCCTTGTTGGGACATGGTGGCCATGTCCAGCCACCAACCATCCACTACTCCATCCATCTGGACCATCCAGGGTTGGTCCATCCATCTGGACCATCCAGGGTTGCGTGAGTGTCTCCGCTGCGCTGCATGACCACCCGCATGTGCGGTCCCTGGCTACCACTGTGGAAGCTACCCGTGGGTTGCACGGTCCTCTGCAGTTGCGCATGACTTACCCCATGTGTTCAGGCTGCAGCCGTTGCCAGGTGTCCTTTGCTATGCTGATTTGTGTCTGGCTCTGCATAGGGTGCGCGGGCAACACCTCCCCTGGTTTTATGAGGAATGGGTGTGTGCTAGAATTGCTGCTCCAGCCTATTGCTGTAAGGCAGCTCCTATATAAAGTTCCCCTGCCCTGTGGGGCTTTGCCAGAGCTTCGCATTGAGTTCCTGAACCTAGCCATGTGTGTTTGTGTGTTCAGCTCCTGCTCTGATTGTGATCAGTTCTGGGAGAGCTGATGCCCTTTGTCCTGTCTTGTGTTTTCCACCTGCTCTGGGGGAAGAATACCCAGATCCGTTTGTGTCCTGTTTTCCACCTGCTCTGGGGGCAGAATACCCAGATCCGTTTGTGTCCTGTTTTTCCGCCTGCTCTGGGGGCAGAATACCCAGATCGCCTTTCCTGGAGGCTGCATATCCAGGCCTGTTCCTGCTGTGTCTTGTTTCCTGAATCCTTGATCTTGGATCTGTTCCTGTACCTGAACCTGTCTGAACTGTGTCTGCTGTGTTATGTTCCTGAAGTTCTTCTGTGTCCTGAACCCTGTGCCCAGTGACTGACTCTTTGTTAACTGACTTTCTGTGATCTAACCTGGGTTCATCTTGGAAGCAGGAGTCTGGTGTGTCTGCTGAGTTTCTGCTACTCTGTGCTCAACTTGTTATTTGGTGCAATCCCCGGCCGGCTCCAGTTCAAACTGACGGGGCTTGCACCAGACCGCTTGGGTTCCTTTTTAGGTCGTTGCCAGATGTCTGGAGCCCAATGACCGTGGCCTCTTGTCCAGAGCCTGATGACCACTTCCAGATGTCCAGATCCTATCCTTTCCTGCCCGATGCCCGGAGTCTGCCGATCGCTGCCAGATGTCCGGAGTCCGCTGCCAGTGTTCTGATGTTCTACTTGAGATCCAAGTCCTGATGTCCCAATGTTCTGATGTCCATCCTGATGTCCGGCTTGTGCCTTGATGTCCAGTCCATGTTCCGATGTCTCGTCTGTGTCCAGATGTCCTGCCTGAGTCCGGATGTCTGTCCGTGTTCTGATGTCCAGCTTGTGTCCAGTCCAGTCCCTGGTTCTGGTGGTCCAAGTTGTACTCTTGAGCCAGTCCAGCTTGTGTTCCTGGATGGATGTCTCCTCCGTGGTTTCCGGGAGTCTCCAACTCTGTTCCCCGGTGACGGTCTTGCCAGTGAGTCCTGGACCTGACCAGCCGATGCCAGGTGCTGTAGTGCCAACGTTCCTGGACCTGCGCTATCCGTGTCTTGCTTATGTTCTGATGTCCTGCCGGTTCCCTAGGGTCTTACCCGTGATGGCTCCTGCCATAGTCTGAAGGCTGTCTGAGGTCAGTGTCTGATGTTCTCCTGCTGTGCCAGTGCTGCGCTTGAGGCCTGAGAGAGGCCATCCTAATAGGCACGTGCCAGATAACCTTGGATTGCATCAACCTGTGATGACCCTAGCCATCATCGGAAGTCTGCCTGAGGTCGGTGTCTAATGTTCTCCTGCTGAGCCTGTGCTACGCCCAAGGCCTGAGAGAGAGGCCATCCAAGTATGCCCGTGCCAGATAACCCTGGACTGCATCAACCCGTGATATCCTCTTGCCATCGTCTGAAGCTAGTCTGAGGTCGGTGTCTGACGTTCTCCTGCTGTGCCTGTGCTGCGCCTGAGGCCTGAGAGAGAGGCCATCCTAGTATGCCCGTGCCAGACGACCCTGGACTGTGTCAACCCGTGATGACCTCTTGCTTCGCCTGTCAACATGAGATGTGCTTCCTTCATGAGGTGCATAATCTGGAACCTGGTGTTTTGATATCATTTGCTTTATTTAAGTAAACTTTATGTTTCTTCATACCTGAAGTTGTGCGATGTCTTTTAGTCCTGCATATGGCCATCTTGTCCACAAGCTCAGCTGCCACAGACCCCGATCGCTACCCTTCCCTAGTCCGTGTAGGCCCGGGTCCCCCCTTGGTCCAGTGGGTCCACATTCCACGATCACCTGGGACTCATACTGCGTCGTCGTTATGGTTCGACGACATGGGAGCGTTGGCTGGGTAAGACACTCTGCGTCCCCGATCGTAACAACCATTGATTATAATGGGGTTCATTGAATTTCCATTAGGTTGTTCGTCACTTTAACAGAAAAAATAATGCAGCCTGCTGCTCTTTTTCATATAGCACCTAAGATGTGGGTGTGATCAAAGACTAAATCTTGATTGAGGGTTTTTGGGTCCACTGACACTGATAGATAACATAATTAGTCTGCTAGTCCCTAGGTTCTCAAAATATATATGTTCCTTAAAGAGTACATTCCATGTCT
Organism: Oophaga sylvatica; assembly: GCA_033576555.1. Taxonomy (NCBI): domain Eukaryota; kingdom Metazoa; phylum Chordata; class Amphibia; order Anura; family Dendrobatidae; genus Oophaga; species Oophaga sylvatica. Next base: position 210,931,838 of record JARQOD010000006.1, on the reverse strand, counting down.
CCAGGGGTACTTGTGTAAATAGGTGGCAGGTACCCTTGGTTGCTCCCTCCCCCTTTTTGTCATTTGGCCCTTGTGCACTCTATATAAATATGCTATTGTAATGTATGTACTGTTGGTAATATGTACCTGCTATGTATGTGCTTATGTGTTAGCGTTAGGGAAAGTACTAGTTAATTTTGTGGGCTGGGCCAGGAGCAGTAAGGAGGGAGGAAGCTGCTGCTCCCAGTCAGTAGCCCGGACACGTTGGCCCAGGGCAGACGTATATCACAGTCAGGGCATTGCCAGACTCCAGGAGGGGAGAGATCTGTTGCCCAGTACTCAAGGACTTAAGAACTAAAGGACCACACCACGGGCCCCAGGATTTCGGAAGGGCCACCCGCTGAAGGGACTATAAGCGTCCAGATCCCAGCGAGTGGACTACTGTGAACTCTGGCTACTGCGGCCGTTGTGGGTATGGCCTTAGGCAGTGTCAGTGAGAGAGCAGGAAGTCAGTGTTGAACTTGTCTTTTTTTTCCTGTTCACCACCGTTTATTAAAAGTTATTTCCCTGTTGGACTACTGCTGCATTCTTGGACTTCAATTGCCTGAACTGCTGTGGCAGGAGGAGGTAAAGGTAACTGGAGGGGGAAAGGCTGTGTCAGTCCTGTGTTTCAAGTGCAAGGGACCGGTGTGTCTTCGGACTGTGTTTTGTGGGTGAGCTCAGTCAGGACTACTACCTCGGTCGCCCTTGTTACCCTTGCATTATTCCTCGTGCTATTCTTTTAATTGCCAGCGCAGTGTGGAATCAAAGTTTTGGGAGTACTTCCTTGGGGACATAATTTGTGCTTTTCTACCCTCCCCAGAAAGGAAGACAATACCGAAAGGCCAGACTGAGCACAACTTGACTGCGTCTGCCTCATTACAGGAAATGGCTATGTTGAGACCCCAAAGAACAGTTAGACTTTTTGGGCCTGCATTTCCAGAAACAAAATTCCACTTATCTTCCCTTTCCCGCAAAAAGTCCTCCTGTCTAACCTGTGCAAATACAAATGTGTCCCATGTGGGATACAGTACACCACAGTAGTTACTGCGGCTGTCCCAGGAAGAATGGCTTTAGCAGAATTACCAAGAACAGACTATGGAGATGCTCCATACTGGTAGAAAGTGATTAACCAGTTTCCAGTACATGCAAGGACTTACTTTATTATTAGCTTATTAATTAGTATTAGTTTTGTGCATATTTTACTTCAGTCCTCATTTTGTTTAGTTTTATGTTTACATTTTGGGAACTTTGGAACTAAGTAGCTATTTCCAATAGAGTTAAGTTTGAAACATACAATATTTTCACATACATTGGTCATCGCTAAAACTGTTACTATTGATTCATAAGAAACCACTATGCAAGAAAACCCAATTTGCAAGCATACCCGTTGTCTATGCTGAAATGAATTGACCCACCAGTAGCCTTCACTCTGTACATGGCTCCCTAAGTAGCTCCCACTCTGTATCATGACCCTTTTAATATCCCCACACTGTGTCGTGGCTCTCTTAGTAGCTCCCACACTGTGTCATGGCCTCCTTAGTAGCCCTACACTCTGATAGCCCCCTTAGTAGCCCCCACTTTGAAAGATGGCCTTTGCTAAGTAGCCTCCACTATTTATAGTGGCCCAAAATGTCAACTGTATTTACAGCTGTGTTTGATAAAGTTAAAGGGATTTTCCACTTTCAAGTTTTTTTTTACTATTTCATTGTGGCTGTGTTAAAATCAAGATAATAATCTGGTTGTGACACTAGTCACTTTTCATGGCCAAGCCATGAATCAGGAATGTCACGAAGTCCAAGGTCAGAAGCCAGTAGGGTACATCATAAACAGAAGGAAGAGACAAAAGCATGGTCAGGTAATATTCCAAGGTAAGAATACCACGAGGATAAAGGATCAGAGCAGAAGGGGTTAAACAGACAGATGGTCAGAACGAGGTCCAAGGTCAGGCAATGAAAGATCAACATACAGAACTTGAGGCACAAAGGAAACAAGGCACACTAGTTGAATGTACGACTGGCAGAGATCTGGAAGAAACAGCTCAGTTAGGGTAGCCTGGCAATCATCTGGGATAATGAACACTTGTAGACACCTCCCAGTCTCAGATTAAATAGTCGAGCTGTCAATCAAAGTACTAACAGCTTTGGCACACCCCTGTACCAGATTGGACGGCTGAGCTGTCAGTAACTGCATCACAGACACACTGAGGGGTGGAAATGTGACACTGGTACTTACCTTCATGGGTCCACCAATGTATATCCACCACTGCTTGGTGATCATACAGGACAAAAAACCACAGAAATGAGCCAGAGACCAAGGTGGTATATGTACAATGCATAAGAGCATGTTCACACCATGGCCATTTAATTTCTTTTGCTGTAATTTCTTATACTTTGCACAAATATTGACATGAACTCTTATTGCAAATTTGGCGATCGTATTCTGAACTAAACATTGAAATATTCGCTCATCTCTACTGAACACCTACTGTTCGGCACAGACATTGAACGCAGACTTCACCAGGAAGTCAGTGAAACTGTTCGGGTTCGGCCCCCCGAACACTGGGTGTTTGCCGTGCTGTCATGTGCATTTTTTTTTGCTCATCTAATATGTGTGTTTTCTTCTTTTTCTAACTATATGATGTTTGATTCATTGTCATGAGTTTTGTCTGGATATGCAAAGGACGTTACATGTCTGTTTTGTGGTTGAAGGAACAAGCTGCGCATTGTATATAAACTCATGAGGTTTTTTTATTTTTCATACCTATGATTAAGGACATGTTTGTCCGAATTGTGTAAGGTCCCCCCCTCCTTTTTTATTTGTTTTTTTCATTATGCTTTTTTAATTATGTGATTTTATGATATACTAAAACTAATACATTTTTCTTTATTTTATTTATCTTTGGTGCTAAAATTTTTCCTTAGTTATTTGGCTTTCCATGCCGGGGAAACTGGTCCTGTTTTTTCTTGCATCACTACATGGATATTTCATTATCGCTCTTTACCTTGGTGCACTGATATTCAGCTCACTGAAGTATATCAGAGTTGCTGGCACACGGGGAATCTGATCGGTTGGTCAGTTTACCAGTCCAGGCCTGGCATTTGGTAAAGTTAAACTCTTTATTTGGTCTGCAATTTTTTTCTTTCTTAAAGGTTATACCTTCTGGCCCACATTACAAACTTTTAGACAAGGATCACATATGCAGTTTATGTGGCAGCCTTTGATATATTTTTAGGGTATGTGCACATGGCGACTTTTTCTATCGTTTTTCACCTGGAACCCCACTGAAAAAGTTCATAATAAACCTTAAAAAGAATGAACACATGCACAGCAATCTCAAAATGAGTTCAGCTAAAATGATTAACCAAATCCTACATAAGAAGAAAATCCCAAAATATTAAAAAATATATCTATCAGGACATGTGTCATGGTCCAGGCCGGAGTTTGCGTTGTGCTTTTCCTTCTCCAGCCTGGTCATGGCGGGGGTTAACGTTTCCTGCCTCTCTTTGACTTTGGGGTGGTCTTCGACTTTAGCAGCTGACCCATTATACCCTAGTGATCCTTCTGCCTCTGACTTCCCGTATTAGTGTCTGACCCGGTCCCTATCCCTGTCTTAGCGTTCGTCTGGTGGTTTCCCTACAGTGTATGACTCGGCTTGAACTCTAGACCCCACCTCCTGTTTTCCGTCTCTGATACCACGCTCCCCGACTGGCTTTGACTTACTAGCTCGTACCCTGACTCCGCCTTGTCTTGGATACCACGCACCTCGACCGGCTTTTGACTTTCTGTCTTGTACTCTGACTCAGCTTTCCGTCTCCTGTCTCTGGCACCGCTCTCTCGGCTGTTAACGACCTGGCAAGCTTGACCCCTCTACTGACTCCCTGCGATGGCGTCCGTTGCTGCACCTTTACTCCCCTGGAGGTGAGCTGCGGTCACCCTCTGGTGGTTGCCTGTGGTACTGCACCCTAGGCAAACACGACACCATGAATACCACAAAATTATGGAAACTACAACACTATTCAAGAAGAAAGCAATGGTAGTATACAAATTACTTTATTAATTATTTATGATAATAAAACAAAACAACATTAAAAAAGGACATGATTTGACTCCCTGATGAAGTGATAGCGAAATGAGTGTTGGAGTGGTGTGAGGGGGTTGTGGTGTACCAATTGTGGTCTGTATCAGTCTCCAATTTTGAACAACTGCCATAAATCCTTGATCCGTCATGGAATTTCTACCTTTGGCATAGTGCAATAACTATTGATCATCATACTGCATCTAATAAATTTCATTTTTGGTCACTATATATTAACATTTTGTTTTAGTTTATTATTCTATTGTTATCAGATATTTATACTTTATTCATTTAGATTACCAATTTATATGAATTTATCCTTATACACAATGAACAATAATATATCTCACTAATAGAATATTTAAAGATGCAGTATTATATTTTTGAATCATGGCACATCCCTCCCCTCCCAGTGTACTCACTTTCAGGTCAGAGGTCAGATGCCTCCTCTGCATCCATATCCTTTGGTCCAGGATTAGCCGCACACACATCAAGGGACACCTGGTTCGTTATAAGAAATTCAACTTTACTGGACAGTTTAGATACAACAGTCTTAAACATGCAGTTTTGGGCACAGCACCCTCCAGTTCCAGTTTCATCCATACAATACATTTTAAGCCTCTGCTTACATTCAGCTTGGTTCATCCCTATGCTTGATCTTCCTGTCACCCCAGTAATTTCCCATCCGGCCCCACAGCATTCCCAAGATCCACTCACGTTTCTCTTGCCATCTGGTTTCCTCTATTTGGGCTCCTTTCCATTTTGTGGGAAAAAAAAACGGTCAGTTTTCTGGATGGAAAAAACGGTCCGAATATATGCAATTGTGATGCGATTGTCATGCGATTTTTAATCGCACCATCCGTTTTCCATCTGTTTTCCATCTGTTTGCAATGTGATTTTAACATGACGTTTTACATAGAGCAGTTATCTCTATGTAAAAAATCATGTAAAAATCACATTGTTAAAAAATTTTTTACAAAAAAAGCAAATAATTATATATAGGTCATACACTTCTACATAGTATAATAGCCGCTAATTCAATTGCCAGCTTTTGTGAAATTACAGACCCGACATGAAATGACACATGGTTTACATACAGTTAACCATGTCATTTCATGTAGTTTGATATATGGTTTTCACTAACAATTACATGAGTGTATGTGTGCAAAATTTCACACATGTAGGAGTTAATGAAAGGTGCAAATTCGTTGAAAAAAAATGCGTGGGCTCCCCCCTATTTTCTCAACCAGACAGACAAAGCTAGTGAGAGGGGGCAGATAATATTAGCCTAGGGAGGGTGCATTTATTTTGTGCCCCCCTGGCTACTAAAATCTGCCCCAGCCACCCCAGAAAAGGCAAATCTATAATTAGATGACTTTTCCAGTCTATTCCCATTGCCCTGCAGCGGTGGCGAATGGGTTAATAATAGGTTAAATCCACCTTGCTATTGGAAGGTGACTTTAACCCAGGTTAATATTTGAGAGTTGTCAATTTGACAACTCTCAATTATTAATCCTTTTGAAGGAAATAAAAAAAAAACACACACACATGAAGAATAAATAATTTTAATGAAATAAACACACATTTTTTTGACCATCTTTTATTTAACTGTTAATTCTTACGAAGCCCTTGGTCTCCTATAATAAAGAAAAAATAATAAAACAACATTATTCTTACCTATCCGCTGGTCTGTCAGGTCCCACGCTGTAATCCTTCACAAAGGGTTAACTAGCTTTCAGCCAAGCAGTGCAGCTAATGCTTGCCGCTGAGCTGAAAGCTCCTGAATGAATGACTTCCTCTCCCGGCGACAGGAGAGAAAGTGATTACTGTGTGAAACTTCATTGATTGCTTCCCACTACAATCAGTTCACTACAGGACAGCGGGGACACCGTACAGCATCAGTGACGTCAGAGGGAGTCCCCGCTGTAAACCATGTGTCATTTCATATCGGGTCTGTAATTTCACAAAAGCCGGCAATTGAATTAATGGCTATTATACTATGTAGAAGTGTATGAACTATAAATATATATATATATGTGTCACAATAACATGTATATATATATATATATGTATTATATGTGTATGTATGTAGTGTTTTGTGAGCTGTCAGTGTGATTTTACAGTAGCCGGGGATGAATTGCCGGCTTTTCAAAGGACACTGGTGCGTATAAATCGGACAGCACTTGCATGGTGCGAGTGCTGTCCGATTTTTTATCGCATCCATTGACTTGCATTAGTGATTATCATGCCAAAATCGCTGCAAATCGCAGCATGCTGCGATTTTTTTCTCAGACCGATTTCAGCTGAGAAAAAATAAATCGCAAATGAGAACTCACCTATTGAATAACATTGGTCCGATTGCAATCCGATTTTTTATCTGCTTGCAATCGTCCGTTTTTGTCTCCAGTGAGTATGAGCCCTATGGAAGGGATTAATCCACACTCCCAAGTGCCTAGTTTGGGGCGTAGACCCCTAACGTTACAGGAAGGTCCACAGGAAATTTGATACAAACTCATGCTGTTAGAGTGATGTGAACTCCACGTGCCTTCAGGCCATTGTACACTGAACTTGAACTTCACAATAACCTCTCACTAACTCAGACTGACTAAACCAGGAAATGATTCCCCTTCATGCTCGACCTTACCCCCTCTCATGCTGGGCTGGTCCAAAACATTTAACTGTATCTGTTCCTGCAGTCTGTTGTCGAGACGATCTAACCTTTCACCTACATTCCAGCACACAGCTTACATTTCTTTCTTACATTAGCTGTTACGTATCTGCAACTCAGGAATAGGACAGGAGGGGAAGAAGCTGACCCTGCACTAGGACTAGACTGAATCCCTACGATGGGGCTGGCAACATATTCCTTGTGAATAGACCCACCGACGTTTCCTAGTCTAGACTCGAGTGAAGACCTAAAGGTGGGTGGGAGGGTATCCCTGAAAGATCCAGGGACTGGGAACAAAACACAGGTAACCTACTAGCAGGAAAATAGAGGACACTTCTGCTCGTGTCCATTAGCCATCTCTGCCAAGTCACATGTGTCATTAGCATCTGGAGAGGGCCCCTCTTTTGTAGGGAGGCGGGACCTTCGTGTTAGTTTCCGCACACTGAGGAGGATGAGGAGGCGGAACTGAAGAGCTGTGGGGCACGATCTTACATTGCAGTACCATTTAGAGCCATCGTTTTCGCGTCACTGAGTGAGTGTAAACCCATGAAGAGCACGCCCTTCTTCTTCACCAGTGCCTCGTCGTGACGCAGATATGGCAGAAAAATGGCAAATACATTCTCTAATGATTTTAGCAATTCTCAAGCACAAAACCAGTTCAATTCAGGCACACAGGACTTGCTTATAGCGAGCTACAGAATCCTGTTCGTGACGCCCAAGTTGAGTCGCACAGAGCCAGAGGTTTTGGGGGTACTCGGCACCGAGCCCGTCGACTTCTATGGGGTATGTCACGGCTTTACCCGGCAATTGAATCAGAGTCTATTTTACTATGTAGAAGTGTATAAACTATAAATATATGTATATATATATGTCACAATGACATGTATATATATATATATATGTATTCTATGTGTGTATATTTTGTGTTTACAATGAAAGAAAGGGTTTTTTTTGTTGCGATATTTTGTTCCCATAGACTTACATGGGACTTCCGGTATCAGAATCGGATATCGACGATATTTAGTGATATCGGCGATACCATTTCGATACGATATTTTTAGATATCGAGCAGTATCGCTCAACACTAGCGGTAAATCATTAACACTGGTCAGACAGCCCTGGTTCCCACGCTGTCAGATGACAGTTTGAGCCAGCAGCTATGATCAGAGGTATAAAGCTTGCCTCCAGGTCACTGGCGTTGGCTGATGGGACTACTGCTCCCATCAGCCTACGCCTGCTGCCACTAATAACAGCAAGAGCAGGTGGCGGCTGATAGGAGTATTCATAAGCCGCCACCTGCGCTCTAAATAAATAATAAAAAAATGGTGTGGGTTCCCCTGTATTTTTGATAAGCAGCCTAGCAAAACTCACAGCTGGGGGCTGCAACCCTCAGCTGTCAGCTTCAGCAAGGCTGGTTATAAGGAATAGTATAAAAAAAGGTGTGGAGTTCTCCCACTTTTGACAACCAGCCTTGCTAAACCTGACAGCAGGGGGCTGGTATTCTCAGGCTGGAAAGGGGCCATGGATATCGACCTCACCCAGCCTAAAATTAGCAGCTTGCAGCTGACCAGAAAAGGCGCATCTATTAGATATGCCAATTCTGGAGCTTTTCCTGGCTCTTCCCACTTGAACTGTAGCGGTGGCAAGTGGGGTTCATGTCACCTTTGTATTGTCAGATGTAAGACACCTATCGATTACTAATCCTTTAGTTGTATTGTAAATAAAGACATAGCCAGTATAAAGTTTTTGATTTGAAATAAATCAAAACACGCTTTTACATTTTTATTTAAAAATAACAAAAACACAGTTATACTCACCTAATGCCCATTCCACTGAAACCCACATCTTCTATAATAAATCAAAAATAAAAAAACAACATTATCCCTTACCTGTCAGTTGTTCTGTTCCACACTGTAATTCATGTCTGGGGTTAAACAGTTTTCAAAATGGACGGTGCGAAGATGCGGCTGTCCAGACTGAGAACCACTGGTGAATGTGTTGCTGCAAAAGTGGCGTCAGTGACTAGCGGTGACATCATCAAGGTTACCACCAGTCACTGAGGTTGCGCTCCCAACTGGGCAATGAATTGCGGTGACCTCGGTGAGATGCCCGCTAGCACCGTGAGAATTTTTCTCATTGCGCTTGCAGTGATCACTGTAGTTCAGGGTCCCAGTTGGGAATGCAGCCTCAGTGACTTGTGGTAACCTCGATGAGGTCACCGCTACTCGGTTGGGAACTCGCCTCTGCACCGTGCAACTTTCTCACGGTGCTAGTGGGGATCTCACCGAGGTCACCACAGTTCAGCCCGGCTGGGAAACGGAGCCTCAGTGACATCACCGCTAGTTGCTGAGGCTGTACTCGCAGCAGCTCATTCATGAGTGGTTCTCAGCCTGCACAGTTGCATCTTGGCACCGTCTAGGTTGAAAACTGTTTATTCCCAGGTATGGATTAGAGTGTGAGACAGAACGACGGACAGGTGAGGGATACTGTTGTTTTTTATTTTTGTTTTATTACAGGAGACAAGGGATTCAATGGAATGGGTGTTGACGTGAGTATGGTTTAATTTAGAATCATTAAAGGAGTCTGTGTCATTCTTTCAATTAAAAGACTATTCTGGCTGTGTGTTTATTTACGATATAACTATAGGATTAGTAATGGACAGCCATCTTATAGAAGCTTGTCCATTACTAATTCGTGGGCTTGATGTCACCGGACAATACAAAGGTGATATCTACATCACATATATGAACCCCACTTGCCACCACTACAAGGCAAGTGGGAAGAGCCAGGCAAAGCACCAGAATTGGCACATCTAATAGATGTGCCTTTTCTGGGCAGCTTCGAGCTGCTATTTTTAGGCTGGGTGAGGTCAATATCCATGGCCCCTTACCAGCCTGAGAATACCAGACCCCAGCTATGAGCTTTAGCTTGGCTGGTTGTCAAAAATTACTTATATATTTAAGTAATTTTTAAAAAAATGGCGTGGAGACTCCTCTATTCTTGATAACCATCCTTGCTAACGCTGACAGCTGAGGGTTGCATCCCCCAGCTGTGCGTTTTGCCTGGCTGGTTATCAAAAATACAGGGGAAACCACGCCGTTTTTTTAAAAATTATTTATTTAGAGTGCAGGTGGCGACTGATGAATACTCCCATCAGCCGCCGCCTGCTCTCGCTGTTATTAGCGGCAGCAGGCGTAGACTGATGGGAGCAGTAGTTCCATCAGCCGACGCAAGTAACCGGAGGTAAGCTTTTTACCTACAGGCTGTCTGACCGGTGGTGTTTGCCGTGCTTTCATGCACATGACAGTGTGGCAAGCACCAGATGTTTGGGCCCCCCATTCAAGTGAACCCAAAGAATTTTTAACTGTTCAGCCAAACTCGCCGGACCCGAACATCTAGGAGTCCACCCATCTCTACTAACAGCGCTTTCTCCTCCTGACTCAGTGGTCATGTGATCGCTTGGTGTACAGTCATGGCCAAAAGTTTTGAGAATGACACAAATATTATATTTTCACATGATCTGCTGCCCTCTGGTTTTTATGTGTGTTTGACAGATGTTTTTATCACAGACAGAAATATAATAATTGCAAACATATGAGTAACAAAAGCTTATATTGACAGTTAGAATGAGTTAATGCAGCAAGTCAATATTTGCAGTGTTGACCCTTCTTCTTCAGGACCTCTGCAATTCTCCCTGGCATGTTCTCAATCAACTTCTGGACCAAATCCTCACTGATAGCAGTCCATTCTTGCACAATCAATGCTTTCATTTTGTCAGAATTTTTAGGTTTTTGTTTGTCCACCCGTCTCTTGATGATTGACCACAAGTTCTCAATGGGATTAAGATCTGGGGAGTTTCCAGGCCATGGACCAAAAATCTCTTTCTTTTGTTCCCTGAGCCATTTAGTTATCACCTTTGCTTTATGGCAAGGTGCTCCATCATGCTGGAAAAGGCATTGTTGATCACCAAACTGCTCTTGGAGGGTTGGGAGAAGTTGCTCTTAGAGGACATTCTGGTACCATTCTTTATTCATGGCTGTGTTTTTAGGCAAGACTGTGAGAGAGTCGATTCCCTTGGCTGAGAAGCAACCCCACACATGAATGATTTCAGGATGCTTAACAGTTGGCATGAGACAAGACTGGTGGTAGCGCTCACCTTGTCTTCTCCGAATGAGGCGTTTTCCTGATGTCCCAAACAATCGAAAAGGGGATTCATCAGAGAAAATAACTTTACCCCAGTCCTCAGCAGTCCACTGCCTGTACCTTTTGCAGAATATCAGTCTGTCCATGATGTTTTTTCTGGAGAGAAGTGGCTTCTTTGCTGCCCTCTTTGAGACCAGGCCTTGCTCCAAGAGTCTCCGCCTCACAGTGCGTGCAGATGCACTCATACCTGCCTGCTGCCATTCCTGAGCAAGCTCTGCACTGCTGGTAGCCCGATCCCGCAGCTGAAACAATTTTAAGAGACCGTCCTGGCGCTTGCTGGTCTTTCTTGGGCGCCCTGGAGCCTTTTTTGCAACAATGGAACCTCTCTCCTTGAAGTTCTTGATGATGCGATAGATTGTTGACTGAGGTGCAATCTTTCTAGCTGCGATACTCTTCCCTGTTAGGCCATTTTTGTGCATTGCAATGATGACTGCACGTGTTTCTTTAGAGATAACCATGGTTAACAGAAGAGAAACAATGATGCCAAGCACCAGCCTCCTTTTAAAGTGTCCAGTGGTGTCATTCTTACTTAATCATGACAGATTGATCTCCAGCCATGTCCTCATCAACTCCCACACCTGTGTTAATGGAGCAATCACTGAAAAGAGGTTAGCTGGTCCTTTTAAGGCAGGGCTGCAATGATGTTGAAATGTGTTTTGGGGGATAAAGTTCATTTTCTAGCCAAATATTGACTTTGCAAGTAATTGCTGTTAAGCTGATCACTCTTTATAACATTCTGGAGTATATGCAAATTGCCATTAGAAAAAGTGAAGCAGTAGACTTTGTAAAAATTAATATTTGTGTCATTCTCAAAACTTTTGTCCATGACTGTAGTGAGTGAGCAGAAGCTGCAGGGTCTTAGGAGACCTAGTTAGCTCTGTTATGCCACCAGGAGGCCATTTGACTTTTTGAATGGAAAATTAGCTTCAATCGTTAGTGGACACCATGACGCGTTTGGAGAGCCCTGTGTGCCTAAACAGTGAAAACCCCCCACAAGTGACACCATTTTGGAAACTAGACCCCTTAAGGAACTTATCTAGATGTGTTGTGAGCACTCTGAACCCCCAAGTGCTTCACAGAAGTTTATAACGCAGAGCGGTGAAAATAAAAAATCATTTTTTTTCTTCAAAAAATGATTTTTTAGCCCATATGTGGGGGAGAACCACTGTTTGGGCACATGTCGGGGCTTGTAAGGGAAGTAATGACGTTTTGAAATGCAGACTTTGATGGAATGGTCTGTGGCGTCATGTTACATTTGCAGAGCCCATGATGTGCCTAAACAGTAGAAACCCCCACAAGGGACCCCATTTTGAAAACTAGATCCCCCAAGGAACTCATCTAGATGTGTGGTGAGCACTTTGAATCTCCAAGTTCCTCACAGAAGTTTATAACGCAGAGCTGTGAAAATAAAAGATCATTTTTTTCCACAAAAATGATTTTTTAGTCCCCAATTTTTTTTTTTTCCCAAGGGTAACAGGAGAAATTAGACCCCCAATATTGTTGTGCAATTTTTCCTGAGTACGCTGATACCCTATATGTGGGGGTAAACCACTGTTTGGGTGCACGTCGGGGCTCGGAATGGAGAGAGCAGTGTTTGACTTTTTGAACGCAAAAATGACTGGAATAAATGGTGGTGCCATTTCACGTTTGGAGACCCCCTGATGTGCCTAAATAGCGGAAACCCATCAATTTTAACTCCAACCTTAACCGCAACACACCTCTAACCACAACCCCAACCCCAACACACCCCTAACCCTAATCCCAACCATAACCATAACCCCAACACACCCCTAACCCTAGTCACAACCCTAGCCATAACCCTAACCACAAGCCTAACCCTAATCCCAACCCTAACCCCAACACACCCCTAACCCTAATCCCAACTCTAATCCTAACCACAAGCCTAACCCTAATTCCAACCGTAACCCTAATTCCACCCGTAACCCTGATTCCAACCCTAACCCTAATTCTAACCCTAATCCCAACCCTAACCCTAATTCAAACTGTAACCCCTAATTCCAACCCTAATCCTAACCCTAATTCCAACCCTAACCCTAGTTCTAACCCTAACCCTAGTTTTAACCCTAATACTAACCCTAATGGAAAAATAAAAAATGTTTTCTTTATTTTATTATTTGTCCCTACCTATGGGGGTGATAATGGGGGGGTTTATTTAATTTTTTTATTTTGATCACTGTGAGAGTTTATCACAGTGATCAAAATAAATGAATGGAATCTGCCGGCCGGCGGGCGCACTGCGCATGCGCCCGCCATTTTCCATGATGGCGGCGCCCATGAAGATTCCCGGACGGACGCTGGGACGGACCCAGGGACATCGGAGGACTGGGGAGGTGAGGGGGGATCGGAAGGTGGGGGGAGCGGAGGCAAGGAGGAGGGGAGCAGATAGTGACGGCGGCGACCGATCGCCGCCATCACTCGGTGTGGGGGGGTCGGATCTCGGAGTCCAGCCATGGCAGATGCTATTGCAGCATCGGCCATGGCTGGATTGTAATATTTCACCAAATTTCATTGGTGAAATATTACAAATCGCTCTGATTGGCTGTTTCACTTTTAACAGCCAATCAGAGCGATCATAGCCACGTGGGAGTTAAGCCACCCCCCCTGTGGTGAAGCACAAAGGGTCTTGTGCCTGCAGGTCGGGTGACCTTTCAGTGACCCTGGTCACCCGACCCGCAGGAAAGCGATTTATACCAGGATGCCTACGTAGACGTCATGGGTCGGGAAGGGGTTAATATACCCATTATAGTAAATAATAATAGCAAAATGAATAACAAATGCCGATGTGAGGACTTTAGTTAAACGCACCATGTAAAATAGGTCATACAGTAAGTATGATACATGAATTACATATGGAATCTGAAAGACGTGTATAATGTGACCATGCATGGTTGAAAGCTCCCTCACGTCCGAGACTGGAGACCTGTCTCCATGGAGCAACCAGAATGGATGTGATATTGGTATGCATTTCACTGTGGAACACAAGTGTACGGGAGACCTGAAGAAGCGTCTCTGTGGGATACGGTAACCTGGACTGACATGACAAAAGTTTGCGTTCCACTGTGGAACGCAAGTACATGGAAAGTGAAAGGAACTCATACATATGAAACACGAACTTCATTGGTGAAACTAAAGAGTAGGAAGTAGTGTCATATCAGGTGAAATCAACATGTGAAAAATTTACAACTAGATTAAATCAATATTAAACTATAATGAAATCTAATTTCTTGCGTAGGGGAATAAATTACAGGTAACTCCTAGATCAATTAACGATTTGAAATTGAATACATTATTACAAAAATAAGTAAAATAAGGGTGTATGTGAAATAAAAAAGATGTGAGAGAGCAATTTTTTATGAGTGAATACTCAAATAAGTGTGAACATATAAGTGACAGTAATAGAACATTCTATTATGCATGTATTATATCATAAATCCACATAATGGTGTTAAATCTTATTAAAAAGAAATACAAAAAGATTTAAAACTGAAAGAAAAAACATGGACTGAACATTACAGAGGTGCCAATTTCCTTCAATCTACAACAGGCTCTCAACAGGATAGCCTTTATTTTATTTTTAAGTCATTTTGTATTTAATTTTGATAAGATTTAATACCATTATGTGGATTTATGATATAATACATGCATAATAGAATGTTTTATTACTGTCACTTATATGTTCACTCCGCATTCTCTCATAAAGAAAACTTCTCTCACATTTTTTTAATTTCACATATACACTTATTTTATTTATTTTTGTAATAATTTTATTCAAATTCAACTCGTTAATTGATCTAGGTGTGACCTGGAATTTATCCATATTTAAATTCTGATGAAATAGTTGCGGATTGTTCTATAAGTTTTACTGATGTTGCAGTGTATTTACTATAATGGATATACACCATGTTCAAAATTATTATGCAAATGATATTTTTCTCTGATTTTCCTAAGTGGTCGGTGCAAATGACAGTCAGTCTAATAAAAGTCATCACCCGTTAGAGTATACATCAAATTTTATTGAAGAAATCTCCCAATGATAGCAGTATAATCTCCAAAATGAATAAAAACTCAAAATGCACTGTTCCAAATTATTAGGCACAGTAGAATTTCTAAACATTTGATATGTTTTAAAGAATTGAAAATGCTCATTTGTGGAATTTGCAGCATTAGGAGGTCACAGTCACTGAACAAAAAAGCTATTTAACTCCAAAACATCCTAACAGGCCAAGTTACATGTTAACATGGGAACCCTTCTTTGATATCACCTTCACAATTCTTGCATCCATTGAACTTGTGAGTTTTTGGAGAGTTTCTGCTTGTATTTCTTTGCATGAAGTTAGAATAGCCTCCCAGAGCTGCTGCTTTGATATGCACTGCCTCCCACCCTCATAGATCTTTTGCTTGATGATACTCCTAAGGTTCTCTATAGGGTTGAGGTCAGGGGGAGGATGGTGGCCACACCAAGAGTTTATCTCCTTTTATGCCCATAGCAGCCAATGACTCAGAGGTATTCTTTGCAGCATGAGATGGTGCATTGTCATGAATGAAGATGATTTTGCTCCTGAAGGCACGTTTCTGCTTTTTATACCATGGAAGAAAGTTGTCAGTTAGAAACTCTATATACTTTGCAGAGGTCATTTTCCACCTTCAGGAACCATAAAGGGCCCTACAAGCTGTTTCCCCATGATTCCGGCCCAAAATATGACTCCTCCACCTCCTTGCTGACGTTGCAGCCTTGTTGGGACATGGTGGCCATGTCCAACCACCAACCATCCACTACTCCATCCATCTGGACCATCCAGGGTTGGTCCATCCATCTGGACCATCCAGGGTTGCGTGAGTGTCTCCGCTGCGCTGCATGACCACCCGCATGTGCGGTCCCTGGCTACCACTGTGGAAGCTACCCGTGGGTTGCACGGTCCTCTGCAGTTGCGCATGACTTACCCCATGTGTTCAGGCTGCAGCCGTTGCCAGGTGTCCTTTGCTATGCTGATTTGTGTCTGGCTCTGCATAGGGTGCGCGGGCAACACCTCCCCTGGTTTTATGAGGAATGGGTGTGTGCTAGAATTGCTGCTCCAGCCTATTGCTGTAAGGCAGCTCCTATATAAAGTTCCCCTGCCCTGTGGGGCTTTGCCAGAGCTTCGCATTGAGTTCCTGAACCTAGCCATGTGTGTTTGTGTGTTCAGCTCCTGCTCTGATTGTGATCAGTTCTGGGAGAGCTGATGCCCTTTGTCCTGTCTTGTGTTTTCCACCTGCTCTGGGGGAAGAATACCCAGATCCGTTTGTGTCCTGTTTTCCACCTGCTCTGGGGGCAGAATACCCAGATCCGTTTGTGTCCTGTTTTTCCGCCTGCTCTGGGGGCAGAATACCCAGATCGCCTTTCCTGGAGGCTGCATATCCAGGCCTGTTCCTGCTGTGTCTTGTTTCCTGAATCCTTGATCTTGGATCTGTTCCTGTACCTGAACCTGTCTGAACTGTGTCTGCTGTGTTATGTTCCTGAAGTTCTTCTGTGTCCTGAACCCTGTGCCCAGTGACTGACTCTTTGTTAACTGACTTTCTGTGATCTAACCTGGGTTCATCTTGGAAGCAGGAGTCTGGTGTGTCTGCTGAGTTTCTGCTACTCTGTGCTCAACTTGTTATTTGGTGCAATCCCCGGCCGGCTCCAGTTCAAACTGACGGGGCTTGCACCAGACCGCTTGGGTTCCTTTTTAGGTCGTTGCCAGATGTCTGGAGCCCAATGACCGTGGCCTCTTGTCCAGAGCCTGATGACCACTTCCAGATGTCCAGATCCTATCCTTTCCTGCCCGATGCCCGGAGTCTGCCGATCGCTGCCAGATGTCCGGAGTCCGCTGCCAGTGTTCTGATGTTCTACTTGAGATCCAAGTCCTGATGTCCCAATGTTCTGATGTCCATCCTGATGTCCGGCTTGTGCCTTGATGTCCAGTCCATGTTCCGATGTCTCGTCTGTGTCCAGATGTCCTGCCTGAGTCCGGATGTCTGTCCGTGTTCTGATGTCCAGCTTGTGTCCAGTCCAGTCCCTGGTTCTGGTGGTCCAAGTTGTACTCTTGAGCCAGTCCAGCTTGTGTTCCTGGATGGATGTCTCCTCCGTGGTTTCCGGGAGTCTCCAACTCTGTTCCCCGGTGACGGTCTTGCCAGTGAGTCCTGGACCTGACCAGCCGATGCCAGGTGCTGTAGTGCCAACGTTCCTGGACCTGCGCTATCCGTGTCTTGCTTATGTTCTGATGTCCTGCCGGTTCCCTAGGGTCTTACCCGTGATGGCTCCTGCCATAGTCTGAAGGCTGTCTGAGGTCAGTGTCTGATGTTCTCCTGCTGTGCCAGTGCTGCGCTTGAGGCCTGAGAGAGGCCATCCTAATAGGCACGTGCCAGATAACCTTGGATTGCATCAACCTGTGATGACCCTAGCCATCATCGGAAGTCTGCCTGAGGTCGGTGTCTAATGTTCTCCTGCTGAGCCTGTGCTACGCCCAAGGCCTGAGAGAGAGGCCATCCAAGTATGCCCGTGCCAGATAACCCTGGACTGCATCAACCCGTGATATCCTCTTGCCATCGTCTGAAGCTAGTCTGAGGTCGGTGTCTGACGTTCTCCTGCTGTGCCTGTGCTGCGCCTGAGGCCTGAGAGAGAGGCCATCCTAGTATGCCCGTGCCAGACGACCCTGGACTGTGTCAACCCGTGATGACCTCTTGCTTCGCCTGTCAACATGAGATGTGCTTCCTTCATGAGGTGCATAATCTGGAACCTGGTGTTTTGATATCATTTGCTTTATTTAAGTAAACTTTATGTTTCTTCATACCTGAAGTTGTGCGATGTCTTTTAGTCCTGCATATGGCCATCTTGTCCACAAGCTCAGCTGCCACAGACCCCGATCGCTACCCTTCCCTAGTCCGTGTAGGCCCGGGTCCCCCCTCTGGTCCAGTGGGTCCACATTCCACGATCACCTGGGACTCATACTGCGTCGTCGTTATGGTTCGACGACATGGGAGCGTTGGCTGGGTAAGACACTCTGCGTCCCCGATCGTAACAACCATTGATTATAATGGGGTTCATTGAATTTCCATTAGGTTGTTCGTCACTTTAACAGAAAAAATAATGCAGCCTGCTGCTCTTTTTCATATAGCACCTAAGATGTGGGTGTGATCAAAGACTAAATCTTGATTGAGGGTTTTTGGGTCCACTGACACTGATAGATAACATAATTAGTCTGCTAGTCCCTAGGTTCTCAAAATATATATGTTCCTTAAAGAGTACATTCCATGTCTCCAGGGGTACTTGTGTAAATAGGTGGCAGGTACCCTTGGTTGCTCCCTCCCCCTTTTTGTCATTTGGCCCTTGTGCACTCTATATAAATATGCTATTGTAATGTATGTACTGTTGGTAATATGTACCTGCTATGTATGTGCTTATGTGTTAGCGTTAGGGAAAGTACTAGTTAATTTTGTGGGCTGGGCCAGGAGCAGTAAGGAGGGAGGAAGCTGCTGCTCCCAGTCAGTAGCCCGGACACGTTGGCCCAGGGCAGACGTATATCACAGTCAGGGCATTGCCAGACTCCAGGAGGGGAGAGATCTGTTGCCCAGTACTCAAGGACTTAAGAACTAAAGGACCACACCACGGGCCCCAGGATTTCGGAAGGGCCACCCGCTGAAGGGACTATAAGCGTCCAGATCCCAGCGAGTGGACTACTGTGAACTCTGGCTACTGCGGCCGTTGTGGGTATGGCCTTAGGCAGTGTCAGTGAGAGAGCAGGAAGTCAGTGTTGAACTTGTCTTTTTTTTCCTGTTCACCACCGTTTATTAAAAGTTATTTCCCTGTTGGACTACTGCTGCATTCTTGGACTTCAATTGCCTGAACTGCTGTGGCAGGAGGAGGTAAAGGTAACTGGAGGGGGAAAGGCTGTGTCAGTCCTGTGTTTCAAGTGCAAGGGACCGGTGTGTCTTCGGACTGTGTTTTGTGGGTGAGCTCAGTCAGGACTACTACCTCGGTCGCCCTTGTTACCCTTGCATTATTCCTCGTGCTATTCTTTTAATTGCCAGCGCTAGTGTGGAATCAAAGTTTTGGGAGTACTTCCTTGGGGACATAATTTGTGCTTTTCTACCCTCCCCAGAAAGGAAGACAATACCGAAAGGCCAGACTGAGCACAACTTGACTGCGTCTGCCTCATTACAGGAAATGGCTATGTTGAGACCCCAAAGAACAGTTAGACTTTTTGGGCCTGCATTTCCAGAAACAAAATTCCACTTATCTTCCCTTTCCCGCAAAAAGTCCTCCTGTCTAACCTGTGCAAATACAAATGTGTCCCATGTGGGATACAGTACACCACAGTAGTTACTGCGGCTGTCCCAGGAAGAATGGCTTTAGCAGAATTACCAAGAACAGACTATGGAGATGCTCCCATACTGGTAGAAAGTGATTAACCAGTTTCCAGTACATGCAAGGACTTACTTTATTATTAGCTTATTAATTAGTATTAGTTTTGTGCATATTTTACTTCAGTCCTCATTTTGTTTAGTTTTATGTTTACATTTTGGGAACTTTGGAACTAAGTAGCTATTTCCAATAGAGTTAAGTTTGAAACATACAATATTTTCACATACATTGGTCATCGCTAAAACTGTTACTATTGATTCATAAGAAACCACTATGCAAGAAAACCCAATTTGCAAGCATACCCGTTGTCTATGCTGAAATGAATTGACCCACCAGTAGCCTTCACTCTGTACATGGCTCCCTAAGTAGCTCCCACTCTGTATCATGACCCTTTTAATATCCCCACACTGTGTCGTGGCTCTCTTAGTAGCTCCCACACTGTGTCATGGCCTCCTTAGTAGCCCTACACTCTGATAGCCCCCTTAGTAGCCCCCACTTTGAAAGATGGCCTTTGCTAAGTAGCCTCCACTATTTATAGTGGCCCAAAATGTCAACTGTATTTACAGCTGTGTTTGATAAAGTTAAAGGGATTTTCCACTTTCAAGTTTTTTTTTACTATTTCATTGTGGCTGTGTTAAAATCAAGATAATAATCTGGTTGTGACACTAGTCACTTTTCATGGCCAAGCCATGAATCAGGAATGTCACGAAGTCCAAGGTCAGAAGCCAGTAGGGTACATCATAAACAGAAGGAAGAGACAAAAGCATGGTCAGGTAATATTCCAAGGTAAGAATACCACGAGGATAAAGGATCAGAGCAGAAGGGGTTAAACAGACAGATGGTCAGAACGAGGTCCAAGGTCAGGCAATGAAAGATCAACATACAGAACTTGAGGCACAAAGGAAACAAGGCACACTAGCTGAATGTACGACTGGCAGAGATCTGGAAGAAACAGCTCAGTTAGGGTAGCCTGGCAATCATCTGGGATAATGAACACTTGTAGACACCTCCCAGTCTCAGATTAAATAGTCGAGCTGTCAATCAAAGTACTAACAGCTTTGGCACACCCCTGTACCAGATTGGACGGCTGAGCTGTCAGTAACTGCATCACAGACACACTGAGGGTGGAAATGTGACACTGGTACTTACCTTCATGGGTCCACCAATGTATATCCACCACTGCTTGGTGATCATACAGGACAAAAAACCACAGAAATGAGCCAGAGACCAAGGTGGTATATGTACAATGCATAAGAGCATGTTCACACCATGGCCATTTAATTTCTTTTGCTGTAATTTCTTATACTTTGCACAAATATTGACATGAACTCTTATTGCAAATTTGGCGATCGTATTCTGAACTAAACATTGAAATATTCGCTCATCTCTACTGAACACCTACTGTTCGGCACAGACATTGAACGCAGACTTCACCAGGAAGTCAGTGAAACTGTTCGGGTTCGGCCCCCCGAACACTGGGTGTTTGCCGTGCTGTCATGTGCATTTTTTTTTGCTCATCTAATATGTGTGTTTTCTTCTTTTTCTAACTATATGATGTTTGATTCATTGTCATGAGTTTTGTCTGGATATGCAAAGGACGTTACATGTCTGTTTTGTGGTTGAAGGAACAAGCTGCGCATTGTATATAAACTCATGAGGTTTTTTTATTTTTCATACCTATGATTAAGGACATGTTTGTCCGAATTGTGTAAGGTCCCCCCCTCCTTTTTTATTTGTTTTTTTCATTATGCTTTTTTAATTATGTGATTTTATGATATACTAAAACTAATACATTTTTCTTTATTTTATTTATCTTTGGTGCTAAAATTTTTCCTTAGTTATTTGGCTTTCCATGCCGGGGAAACTGGTCCTGTTTTTTCTTGCATCACTACATGGATATTTCATTATCGCTCTTTACCTTGGTGCACTGATATTCAGCTCACTGAAGTATATCAGAGTTGCTGGCACACGGGGAATCTGATCGGTTGGTCAGTTTACCAGTCCAGGCCTGGTATTTGGTAAAGTTAAACTCTTTATTTGGTCTGCAATTTTTTTCTTTCTTAAAGGTTATACCTTCTGGCCCACATTACAAACTTTTAGACAAGGATCACATATGCAGTTTATGTGGCAGCCTTTGATATATTTTTAGGGTATGTGCACATGGCGACTTTTTCTATCGTTTTTCACCTGGAACCCCACTGAAAAAGTTCATAATAAACCTTAAAAAGAATGAACACATGCACAGCAATCTCAAAATGAGTTCAGCTAAAATGATTAACCAAATCCTACATAAGAAGAAAATCCCAAAATATTAAAAAATATATCTATCAGGACATGTGTCATGGTCCAGGCCGGAGTTTGCGTTGTGCTTTTCCTTCTCCAGCCTGGTCATGGCGGGGGTTAACGTTTCCTGCCTCTCTTTGACTTTGGGGTGGTCTTCGACTTTAGCAGCTGACCCATTATACCCTAGTGATCCTTCTGCCTCTGACTTCCCGTATTAGTGTCTGACCCGGTCCCTATCCCTGTCTTAGCGTTCGTCTGGTGGTTTCCCTACAGTGTATGACTCGGCTTGAACTCTAGACCCCACCTCCTGTTTTCCGTCTCTGATACCACGCTCCCCGACTGGCTTTGACTTACTAGCTCGTACCCTGACTCCGCCTTGTCTTGGATACCACGCACCTCGACCGGCTTTTGACTTTCTGTCTTGTACTCTGACTCAGCTTTCCGTCTCCTGTCTCTGGCACCGCTCTCTCGGCTGTTAACGACCTGGCAAGCTTGACCCCTCTACTGACTCCCTGCGATGGCGTCCGTTGCTGCACCTTTACTCCCCTGGAGGTGAGCTGCGGTCACCCTCTGGTGGTTGCCTGTGGTACTGCACCCTAGGCAAACACGACACCATGAATACCACAAAATTATGGAAACTACAACACTATTCAAGAAGAAAGCAATGGTAGTATACAAATTACTTTATTAATTATTTATGATAATAAAACAAAACAACATTAAAAAAGGACATGATTTGACTCCCTGATGAAGTGATAGCGAAATGAGTGTTGGAGTGGTGTGAGGGGGTTGTGGTGTACCAATTGTGGTCTGTATCAGTCTCCAATTTTGAACAACTGCCATAAATCCTTGATCCGTCATGGAATTTCTACCTTTGGCATAGTGCAATAACT
The DNA here is from genome assembly GCA_033576555.1 of Oophaga sylvatica. NCBI lineage: Eukaryota > Metazoa > Chordata > Amphibia > Anura > Dendrobatidae > Oophaga > Oophaga sylvatica. Next base: position 210,909,294 of record JARQOD010000006.1, on the reverse strand, counting down.
ATTGATCATCATACTGCATCTAATAAATTTCATTTTTGGTCACTATATATTAACATTTTGTTTTAGTTTATTATTCTATTGTTATCAGATATTTATACTTTATTCATTTAGATTACCAATTTATATGAATTTATCCTTATACACAATGAACAATAATATATCTCACTAATAGAATATTTAAAGATGCAGTATTATATTTTTGAATCATGGCACATCCCTCCCCTCCCAGTGTACTCACTTTCAGGTCAGAGGCCAGATGCCTCCTCTGCATCCATATCCTTTGGTCCAGGATTAGCCGCACACACATCAAGGGACACCTGGTTCGTTATAAGAAATTCAACTTTACTGGACAGTTTAGATACAACAGTCTTAAACATGCAGTTTTGGGCACAGCACCCTCCAGTTCCAGTTTCATCCATACAATACATTTTAAGCCTCTGCTTACATTCAGCTTGGTTCATCCCTATGCTTGATCTTCCTGTCACCCCCAGTAATTTCCCATCCGGCCCCACAGCATTCCCAAGATCCACTCACGTTTCTCTTGCCATCTGGTTTCCTCTATTTGGGCTCCTTTCCATTTTGTGGGAAAAAAAAACGGTCAGTTTTCTGGATGGAAAAAACGGTCCGAATATATGCAATTGTGATGCGATTGTCATGCGATTTTTAATCGCACCATCCGTTTTCATCTGTTTCATCTGTTTGCAATGTGATTTTAACATGACGTTTTACATAGAGCAGTTATCTCTATGTAAAAAATCATGTAAAAATCACATTGTTAAAAAATTTTTTACAAAAAAAGCAAATAATTATATATAGGTCATACACTTCTACATAGTATAATAGCCGCTAATTCAATTGCCAGCTTTTGTGAAATTACAGACCCGACATGAAATGACACATGGTTTACATACAGTTAACCATGTCATTTCATGTAGTTTGAAATATGGTTTTCACTAACAATTACATGAGTGTATGTGTGCAAAATTTCACACATGTAGGAGTTAATGAAAGGTGCAAATTCGTTGAAAAAAAATGCGTGGGCTCCCCCTATTTTCTCAACCAGACAGACAAAGCTAGTGAGAGGGGGCAGATAATATTAGCCTAGGGAGGGTGCATTTATTTTGTGCCCCCCTGGCTACTAAAATCTGCCCCCAGCCACCCCAGAAAAGGCAAATCTATAATTAGATGACTTTTCCAGTCTATTCCCATTGCCCTGCAGCGGTGGCGAATGGGTTAATAATAGGTTAAATCCACCTTGCTATTGGAAGGTGACTTTAACCCAGGTTAATATTTGAGAGTTGTCAATTTGACAACTCTCAATTATTAATCCTTTTGAAGGAAATAAAAAAAAAACACACACACATGAAGAATAAATAATTTTAATGAAATAAACACACATTTTTTGACCATCTTTTATTTAACTGTTAATTCTTGCGAAGCCCTTGGTCTCCTATAATAAAGAAAAAATAATAAAACAACATTATTCTTACCTATCCGCTGGTCTGTCAGGTCCCACGCTGTAATCCTTCACAAAGGGTTAACTAGCTTTCAGCCAAGCAGTGCAGCTAATGCTTGCCGCTGAGCTGAAAGCTCCTGAATGAATGACTTCCTCTCCCGCGACAGGAGAGAAAGTGATTACTGTGTGAAACTTCATTGATTGCTTCCCACTACAATCAGTTCACTACAGGACAGCGGGGACACCGTACAGCATCAGTGACGTCAGAGGGAGTCCCCGCTGTAAACCATGTGTCATTTCATATCGGGTCTGTAATTTCACAAAAGCCGGCAATTGAATTAATGGCTATTATACTATGTAGAAGTGTATGAACTATAAATATATATATATATATATGTGTCACAATAACATGTATATATATATATATGTATTATATGTGTATGTATGTAGTGTTTTGTGAGCTGTCAGTGTGATTTTACAGTAGCCGGGGATGAATTGCCGGCTTTTCAAAGGACACTGGTGCGTATAAATCGAACAGCACTTGCATGGTGCGAGTGCTGTCCGATTTTTTATCGCATCCATTGACTTGCATTAGTGATTATCATGCCAAAATCGCTGCAAATCGCAGCATGCTGCGATTTTTTTCTCAGACCGATTTCAGCTGAGAAAAAATAAATCGCAAATGAGAACTCACCTATTGAATAACATTGGTCCGATTGCAATCCGATTTTTTATCTGCTTGCAATCGTCCGTTTTTGTCTCCAGTGAGTATGAGCCCTATGGAAGGGATTAATCCACACTCCCAAGTGCCTAGTTTGGGGCGTAGACCCCTAACGTTACAGGAAGGTCCACAGGAAATTTGATACAAACTCATGCTGTTAGAGTGATGTGAACTCCACGTGCCTTCAGGCCATTGTACACTGAACTTGAACTTCACAATAACCTCTCACTAACTCAGACTGACTAAACCAGGAAATGATTCCCCTTCATGCTCGACCTTACCCCCTCTCATGCTGGGCTGGTCCAAAACATTTAACTGTATCTGTTCCTGCAGTCTGTTGTCGAGACGATCTAACCTTTCACCTACATTCCAGCACACAGCTTACATTTCTTTCTTACATTAGCTGTTACGTATCTGCAACTCAGGAATAGGACAGGAGGGGAAGAAGCTGACCCTGCACTAGGACTAGACTGAATCCCTACGATGGGGCTGGCAACATATTCCTTGTGAATAGACCCACCGACGTTTCCTAGTCTAGACTCGAGTGAAGACCTAAAGGTGGGTGGGAGGGTATCCCTGAAAGATCCAGGGACTGGGAACAAAACACAGGTAACCTACTAGCAGGAAAATAGAGGACGCTGCAGAAACAAAATGAAAAGACAAAATACTAAGCAAGTAGAACTAGAGTTCCCAGAACTGCACAAAGTTAAACACAAAAAAGCTATCAAAGCACCTAGCCAGAACTCTAGTGGATTAACACTGATGTACATAAAAGGACTGGGAGGCAGGTGCAGGGTAATAAAGGATGATACAATCACCTGACCAACGACAACCCCAGCAAAAGAGGAAAAAGACCAGCAGCCAGAAAACCACAACAAGATGGCGGATGGTCAAAACTAGATTCTAACATTAACACTTTATTAACAATACTTATATAATACCTATCACTTATACACTAATAGGCTCACCACTGCGCATCTGACCTAATGCTCCTACCCCTGAGCTGAGCATGCCAGGTTACCTTAGGCATTACCGATACAGTACTCACACAGCACCAGTACTTATAACACTCTATGCATTTTACATTATACCATCAAAACCCAATACAATCGCATGTTAATATTCACACTACAATTGTTGTCTTCAGGGTTAGGTATATAACATTCCCTGTAACCCTTACATACGTGCGGAATATTCTTGGGTTATTTGCTGTAATGCACAGTCTAAAGACATTCTCTTGAGCTTTTCTGTTTATACAGAAGCTGTCAATCCCCCATCTTCCTACACACAAACATAACTATGATACATGATTGAAAACCATTCATCATTTGCTGTGTAGGCTGCAAAATGATTTTCTTGTGGCTGCAAGGAGCTGGATATTGTATTATACTAAGTATTTTGGGATATATAGCTGTTCCCTAAACTATGATAGTTTTTGAGAGAGATAAGAAGATGAGTTCATTTGAGTTATCAGTCATGGCAAAAAATTAGAAGTAGAAAGCAAACATTTATTCTGATATAGGAAGTACAAATTATAAAATAATTTACGTAAGTGACTAATTTGGTCAGCGGGATACTTCAGATGTGAACGTTTCTTAGTAAATCTAAAGCACTCTACAATTAGCAATCATGAGATGTGCCTTTATAGCCTTGATGGGGGTTCTTTTTTTACAGACCACCTCTTCTAATTTGATGGCAAAACTTGGTACAGTTCGAAAAGTGAATTTATGGGATTCAAGTTATTATATATGCAAAGAGTTCAATCAGATCTTCTTGGAACATGTCAAAATAATCTATGTGCATAAATATGACCCATTCTATGGATGGTAATTTCTACGTAGTACATACCAAGAAATACTACAAAGACAATATACAAAGTAAAACACTTGTCAAAGAAAAAATGTGGTGGGGAAGAAAATTACAAAAGTGCACGTTTATCTATGTTATCTAATTCTTAAAGAAACACTCCCATTAAGTTTTTGGTTCATTAAACGTGTGTATATATGAATGTAATGTACTGTGTATGTCTTAATATGCTCACCTACCTACTCTCTGGTGTCCAGCACCATTCTTCTCTGCTTCTAAGTGACAACATCGCAATTGCAACTAGACGACTTCCTCTATGCGTGAACCGTAAGTGTATTTCACAGTGAAAGCATATGGAGCCTCAATGTGATACTCCATAAGCTTCCTTGTAACATTCACTTCCAGGTCACGCAGAGCACAGTGTGACCCAGAAAGTCGACAGAGCGGTGATGTCGCTAAGAATAGGAGAAGCACGGCTCTGGTCACTTGAGTGAGCAGTGGTAGGTGAGTGTATTACGTGCATATATACACACATTTACTTAACAAAAATTAATGGGAGTTTTTCTTTAAGGCCCCCATACACATTACATACGATACGATACGATACACTTTATTGATCCCGAGGGAAATTATGGTATTAGACCAAGCTTGAATGTATATGTGGGCATCCTGACTTTACCCAAACAGATGATGTCGGGGAGATAAAAATTCAGCATATCCAATTTTGGACTCCTGATCCTCTTTTTCATTGGGACATAAGCCACCATTAGAGGAATCTGGCAGCGTCTCTCTCATAGAAAACACAGGAGCAATCCTGTGTATAGACTGTTTGAGAGAGATACAGTCAGGGCCAGAAATATTTGGACAGTGACACAATTTTCGCGAGTTGGGCTCTGCATGCCACCACATTGGATTTGAAATGAAACCTCTACAACAGAATTCAAGTGCAGATTGTAACGTTTAATTTGAAGGGTTGAACAAAAATATGTGTTAGAAAATGTAGGAATTGTACACATTTCTTTACAAACACTCCACATTTTAGGAGGTCAAAAGTAATTGGACAAATAAACATAACCCAAACAAAATATTTTTATTTTCAATATTTTGTGGCGAATCCTTTGGAGGCAATCACTGCCTTAAGTCTGGAACCCATGGACATCACCAAACGCTGGGTTTCCTCCTTCTTAATGCTTTGCCAGGCCTTTACAGCCGCAGCCTTCAGGTCTTGCTTGTTTGTGGGTCTTTCCCTCTTAAGTCTGGATTTGAGCAAGTGAAATGCATGCTCAATTGGGTTAAGATCTGGTGATTGACTTGGCCATTGAAGAATGTTCCACTTTTTTGCACTCATGAACTCCTGTGTAGCTTTGGCTGTATGCTTGGGGTCATTATCCATCTGTACTATGAAGCGCCGTCCAATCAAGTTTGCAGCATTTGGCTGAATCTGGGCTGAAAGTATATCCCGGTACACTTCAGAATTCATCCGGCTACTTTGTCTGCTGTTATGTCATCAATAAACACAAGTGACCCAGTGCCATTGAAAGCCATGCATGCCCATGCCATCACGTTGCCTCCACCATGTTTTACAGAGGATGTGGTGTGCCTTGGATCATGTGCCGTTCCCTTTCTTCTCCATACTTTTGGCTTCCCATCATTCTGGTACAGGTTGATCTTTGTCTCATCTGTCCATAGAATACTTTTCCAGAACTGAGCTGGCTTCTGGAGGTGTTTTTCAGCAAATTTAACTCTGGCCTGTCTATTTTTGGAATTGATGAATGGTTTGCATCTAGATGTGAACCCTTTGTATTTACTTTCATGGAGTCTTCTCTTTACTGTTGACTTAGAGACAGATACACCTACTTCACTGAGAGTGTTCTGGACTTCAGTTGATGTTGTGAACGGGTTCTTCTTCACCAAAGAAAGTATGCGGCGATCATCCACCACTGTTGTCTTCCGTGGGCTCCCAGGTCTTTTTGGATTGATGAGTTCACCAGTGCTTTCTTTCTTTCTCAGGATGTACCAAATTGTAGATTTTGCCACTTCTAATGTTGTAGCAATTTCTTGGATGGGTTTTTTCTGTTCTTGCAGCTTAAGGATGGCTTGTTTCACCTGCATGGAGAGCTCCTGTGACCGCATGTTTCCTTCACAGCAAAACCTTCCAAATGCAAACACCACACCTCAAATCTACTCCGGCCCTTTCATCTGCTTAATTGAGAATGACATAACAAAGGGATTGCCCACACCTGTCCATGAAATAGCCTAGGAGTCATTTGTCCAATTACTTTTGGTCCCTTTAAAAACAGGGTGGCACATGTTAAGGAGCTGAAACTCCTAAACCCTTCATCCAATTTTAATGTGGATACCCTCAAATGAAAGCTGAAAGTCTGAACTTCAACTGCATCTGATTTGTTTTGTTTCAAATTCATTGTGGTAATGTCTAGAACCAAAATTAGATAAATGTTGTCTCTGTCCAAATATTTATGGACCTAACTGTAGTTGTTGACTAAATGATCATTCGGCCAACACGTGTATTGGGGGCTTTAGACAGTGCAAATTTAGAATAGACAGTCTTAAAATGTGCCCTATTTTTGATACTGGTTCATGATGTTTGATATATCATGAATGTTTGATAATTGTGTGCCACAATTCTGGTGCATTTTCCCGACTCGTACGTTAGGCTATACCACTTTTCTTTGAGGCCAACCCCTTTCACCAAGCGAGAAAAGGCTTTTAGAATTCATAATTAATGTCATGCAAGTTTTTGGTTGCAAAAAATCTGGTGTATCTAACTTGAAAATACAACCCAATGTGCGTTATAAAAGAATTCAACTTCACTCCAAAATCCACATCTGGAAGGCTGGCTATTGAGAGTCAGTTCTTGGTTTGCAAAGTTTTGGAATAACAAGCCTGACACCTTGTAAGAAAAGAAAAAGAAAAAATAGGGCCCTCCTTCCTTTTAATATGGATGGTCCCTAACCACTTAATGTCCTACATCCATATTATAAGGTGCACCTTGACGTGGTTGGATGGCTTTTGCGCACTTTAATCAAAAACACTAAGTACTTTACATTTTTAATGTTTACAGCAATATTAGAATTCATGTATTCATTAACCGCAGTGTGCTGATGCATTGTGTATGTATAATCTTGAAAGTAAAAGCATATGATGCTGTCATGATCCAGACTGGGTTTTGAGTCCTGTTTTCCCTTTTCCCCGGTCTGGTTATGTCAGGGGTTAACCTTGCTCAGCCTCAGTCTGGGTTCAGGTTGGCTATTTATCACCGCTGCTTCCTGCAGGCGGTGTCGGTTATAGTTTTTGCCTAGGGCTGCTGTAGCTGACTCTGATTGCTCTGATTTGTCCTCCTGCGTTTGCTGTCTGAACCTGTGTCTCTGTTTCCCCCATTCCCCTTTTGACTCAGTGTTCCCCTTCAGTGTATTGATCTCCCAGTTATGACTTGGCTTGTATCCTGACCTACTTCTGTCTTTTGGCTTATCCACTCCTGACTGATAATGACTTTCTCGGCTTGCCACTGACCCTGAGTTTGGTTATTCCGTTTTGTACTGCGCTATAGTGTGTTGCTCCACCTGTTTGACTACGCTGCTGCCACCTGTGGTAGCCTTGCTGCTGCATTGCAAGCCTGATCTGTTTAGGTGCAGTTCTGCATTCTGTACTGTCATCTAGTAGAGCCTGCACCTATCTGCATTGCAGCAACCTGACAGATGCCTTTCTTTTGGGAAGAGATGGCTACTGGCAACATAGGGAGTAGAGCCATGATAGGGATCCATAATATCTGTGCTCCTGAGACCTAGTGATGTAGCTGGCTCAGAGCATTTGGGGTATACTCCTTGTTTGTGTGCAGGTGTTATATACCATCTCATAGTAGTATTTTTTTATTTCTACTATCATCTATAGGGGATTTCTGAATTATGAGTAAAAATAAATGCTATTAACAAGACCTCTGAGTCAGATATTGACCTAATTGTAGTTGCCATGATCAAACAAATGGTAAACGGGAAGTTGTCTTATTAAGTGATTTAAATCGTTTTAAATCTTGTTGGTACTAGTCATTCTAATCCTTGATACACATCTCGATAACTGGCCATTCTTCATCCAACCCTTCCTGATCTACTTCCCTAGGAAAAAAAAGACTAAGGATGTAAGGAAGACAAACTTCTTGCAAAGTGCCTGAACTGGATGCCTGGAGACCTTGGCAAACCAGGAATTTCATGCCAAAACTCCCATTGGGATTAGTAAGGCAGGTTTATCAGACCATAAAGTGAGTGGGAAGAGAGATGTGAAGAAGATGAACTTACATGATGTTTTCCTCAAAATGAAACATCAGAGAGGTGATATAGAGAATTACAATGCTTTAGGTCTGGAGAGATGGGGCAACCAAAGTAAGTGAGGTATACAAGAGCCCAATATTTCAGTTTCTAATTTCACACATTCATTTACAGTCTAAGGCGATGGGTACATGATAACTTTTTCAGGCGGGTATGCTCTGTAACCTGGCTGAAAAGCGTTAAACGCTAAAAAGAAGAACATATTGATTGCAATGTAAAAATAACTTGTGCATATATTCAGTTTTTGATCTACATTAGAACTATCCCATAGGTGTACACCAAAATAATAGTTAGAATCAAGAAAGAAAAAGAAAAAGATATGTGCAACTAAAAATTAACTTTTAATTTTTTAATTCACCTTTTAAAAAGTTTTATGATTAATACATACACATTAGATGTATATTGGGTTATATATGACCCACTAATCCCCAGGTTAGAAAGGAAAATGTATTAAATCCAAAGGGATTACAACCATTATACCTTTAAATTGTTAGTTGAAAAAAACTCCCTATATAATTACATAAATGACAGGAGCTTATAAATCGTATTGTTCATTGACCATAAGTAATATATCTTTTCATAAAACTCCCCACTAACATGAGGTGCCAATTAATGACAGACTCAGTTAAGGTTTAATAGCGATCACACCGCTCTCTTATTGCACTTTGTTCTATTGCACTTTGCCCAATGCGGAGTTGTATGAATGAATGGTATACGTCCTGGTTAGGCCTCATACTCACTGGCTGGAAAAAAATCAGTCCGTTTTCTGCAGGAAAAAAACGGTACATTTGTTGTAAAAAGGCATGCGATTTTGATGCGATTTTAAGTCGCACCATGCGTCTTCTGTCAGTTTTCCATCAGTTTTCCATCTGTATGCAATGCGATTTTAACATGAAGTTTTACATAGAGCAGTTATCTCTATGTAAAAAGTCATGTAAAAATCACATTGTAACAAAAAAAGTACACAAAAAGCAAATAATTATATATAATATATATATATATATATATATATACATCTAATATATATATAATATATATATAGGTCATACACTTCTACATGGTATAATAGCCACTAATTCATCCCTGGCATTACTGTAAAATCACACTGACAGCTTTAATAAAGAATAGAAACAATACATATACACACATAGAATACATTATATATATATATATATATATATATATATGTAATTGTGGCATATATATATACATATATTTATAGTTCCTAGACTTCTACATACTGTAATAGCCGCTAATTCAATTGCCGGCTTTTGTGAAATCACAGAAGCCGACATGAAATGATACATTGTTTCCACACAGTTAACCATGTCATTTCCTGTATTTTGATATATGGTTTGAACTTACTATTACATGAGTGTATTTGTGCAAAATTTCAGACATGTAGGGGTTAATTAAAGGTGTAAATTCGTTGAAAAAAAATGCGTGGGCTCCCTCTGTATTTTCTCCACCAGACAGACAAAGCCAGCGAGTGGGGGCAGATAATAATAGCCTAGGGAGGGTACATTTTTTTTGTGCCCCCCTGGCTACTAACATCTGCCCCCAGACACGCCAGAAAGGGCAAATCTATAATTAGATTCGCCCTTTTCTGGCACTATTGTATGATACAAAAATCAAACACACACAGTTTAATAAAAAATAAGTTTAATGAAATAATCACACAGTTTTTGACCATATTTTATTTTCCTGCTAAAACCATTTCCTGTAATAAAAATAAAATAAAAAAGCAAAATTATTCTTACCAATCCGATGTACAGTCAGGTCCCACGGTGTAATCCATCAGAAAGGGTTAACAGGTTACAGCTTGCAGAGAGCTAATGCTGTCTCCAAGTTGTAACCCCATGAATGAATCAGTTACTCTCCCAGTGAAAGGAGAGGAATAGATTCATGAATGGAGCTTAATTGATTTATTGCCACTTTCACTTGAGTGACCTGACCTAACGTGAAAGTGGGACACAATCAATTAAGCTTCATTCATGAATCACATCCTCTCCTGTCGGCAGGAGATAAGCTCATTCATTCAGGAGCTATCAGATGAGCACGCAGGATTACTTGCGCTGCTTATATGATTGCTAGTTAACCCTTTGTGAAGGATTACATCGTGGGACGTGACAGATCGCCAGATAGGTAAGAATAATGTTGTTTTATTATTTTATATTTATTTTAGAAGAACAAGGGCTTCGAACGGATTAAGAGTGAAATAAAAGATGGTCAAAAATATGTGTTTTGATTTCATTAAAATTATTTATTCTTAAAGTGTGTTTGTGTTTTTTTATTTACTTCAATAGGATTAATAATTGATAGTTGTCTAATTGACAGCTCTCAATTATTAACCTGCCTTAAGGTCACCTTTCAATACTAAGGTGACATTAACGCCTTATTAACCCATTCGCCACCGCTACAGGGCAATGGGAATAGACGGGCAAAGTGCCAGAAAGGGCAAATCTAATTATAGATTTGCCCTTTCTGGGGTGTCTGGGGGCAGATGTTAGTAGCCAGGGGGGGCACAAAAAAATGTACCCTCCCTAGGCTATTATTATCTGCCCCCACTCGCTTGCTTTGTCTGTCTGGTGGAGAAAATACAGCGGCAGCCCACGCATTTTTTTCCAACGAATTTACACCTTTAATTAACCCCTACATGTCTGAAATTTTGTACAAATACACTCATGTAATTGTAAGTTCAAACCATATATCAAAATACAGGAAATGACATGGTTAACTGTGTGGAACAATGTATCATTTCATGTCGGCTTCTGTGATTTCACAAAAGCCGGTAATTGAATTAGTGGCTATTACAGTATGTAGAAGTGTAAGAACTATAAATATATATATATGTATGTGTTACAATGACATGTATATATATATATATGTATTCTATGTGTATGTATCTACTGTTTTGTGAGCTGTCAGTGTGATTTTACAGTAGCCGGGGATGAATTACCGGCTTTTCAAAGGAGACTGGTGCGTATAAATCGGACAGCACGTGCATGGTGCGAGTGCTGTTCGTTTTTTAATCGCACCCATTGACTTGCATTGGCGATTTTCATCCCAAAATCGCATCAAATCGCAGCAAGCTGCGATTTTTTTCTCACACCAATATCTGATGAGAAAAAAATCGCTAATGAGAACTCACCCATTGACTAACATTGGTCAGATTTGCATCCGATTTTTTATCGTCTGATTTTCATCCGTTATCGGCACCAGTGAGTATGAGGCCTTACTGTGAGACTACTGACACCATAATGCCTGCAGTGGTAAAGCGTTACAGCGCTCAGTCAGTGGAACAGCACGTGTCAGCCTATACAGCCGCTAGTTAAATCTCTAGCCGGCATTGCTCACATCAGCAGTGGTAATACAATTATACACACCGCCCTGCTATCTGAGTCTCATGCAGTGATCGGTAATTTCTACCATTGCTAGATCCCAGGCTCACACGTGGTTAGTCGCTTAATTCCAACCATATCATGTAACAGAGACGTATAACGCGTGTTCAGCTTTGGTGCGCTTATAGTAAGTAAAGGTCATTGCTATCTGCCTGTCATGATTTCTACCTGGGGCATGTGTCCCGACGTGCGTTTCGCCGGTATACCGGCTTTTTCTAAGCTTAGAAAAACCTTAGAAAAGGCCGGTATACCGGCGAATAATTTTTTCCTTTCTACCCTGGGGATTAGTGGGTCATATATGAACCAATATACATCTAATTGTGTATGTATTAAAGGGAACTTGTCACCCCCCCCGGGCGTTTTTAAGTAAAAGAGTCACCTTCAGCAGTACTAAGGCAGTAGTCTGTGAAGGTGGCTTTTTTTTCTGGTCCCCTGCATTGCTGAAATATAGAGTTTTAAAACTAGGTCCCTATACCTGCGTCCCTGAGGTATGGCCTCTTCCCCTGACTCATTCTCCCCCCAGCCGTCCATCAACCCCCTTCAGCGTCACCGCGCCTCCTACAGAGTAGTTTTTCTTTCAGTTCGGTTCTATGTGGCGCCTGCGCTGTTGTAACAGTCCTTGGGCATGTGCAGTGCGCGCTGCCCGGGAACTGTCAGAAGACTATTGTGCCTGCATCTTTCTCTTTCCCCAGATCCCTCCCCTCAGTGTGTTATTATGTATTCACACTGCGGGGCTGTCAATCTGGTGCCTGCGCAGTCTACATGTTTAGCTGCGCCTGCCCCCTTCTCCCAGTCCTTCCACTTTCATTTTCATACCCTGTGTGGCGTCGGATGGGGGCAGGCGCAGCTAAACATGTAGACTGCACAGGCGCCAGATTGCCAGCCCCGCAGTGTGAATATATGATAACACACTGCGGGGAGGGATCTGGGGAAAGACAAAGACGCAGGCGCAATAGTCTTCTGACAGATCCCGGGCAGCGCGCACTGCACATGCCCGAGGACTGTTACAACAGCGCAGGCGCCACACAGAACCGATCTGAAAGAAAAACTACTCTGGAGGAGGTGCAGTGACGCTGAAGGGGGTTGATGGACGGCTGGGGGGAGGATGAGTCAGGGGAAGAGGCCATACCTCAGGGACGCAATTAAGGTATGGGGACCTAGTTTTAAAACTCTGTATTTCAGCGTTGCAGGGGACCAGAAAAAAAAGAGCCACCTTCACAGACTGATGTCTTCGTGCTGCTGAAGGTGGCTCTTTTACTTAAAAACACCCGGGGGGGGGGGGGTGACAAGTTCCCTTTAATTATAAAACTTTTTAAAAGGTGAATTAAAAGTTAATTTTTAGTTGCACATATCTTTTTTCTTTTTCTTTCTTGATTCTATATTCAGTTTCTGAACTACTTCTGGTTTCCAAAGATGTAAAGTGATTAAAGGAAGTGATTGACAATTCTTCAGGCAGCTTCCACTTGGAAGCCACTCGCTTGTTTATTCCATACAAGTTAACAAAAATAAATCTTGTGGCCAAAGATGTTGCAAAAAAAACTCAGAAAAGGTGCAGAAAAAGACATATCAACACAAAAGCGTCTTTGTCCTGAAAAGCATGTTTCATCTGAAAAACACGCCTCGTTTGTACATGTCTAAAAAATGTTGTGTGCACATGTTCTCATGACAAAACTGGTGGAGAATTTAACAACCATTGTTACCCTATGATACCTCACTATGATGTAAAAACTTTATTATCCATCAACTTTGGCTTATAGGGACCCTGCTAAAATATGACATTCTAGACACAACGTCATATACAATGCTGTACATAAAATAGTGCCGAAGCAATATTGCTTCATCCCAAATCTGGCCCAATGGCCCATAAGTAGTGGATGATATACTCCAAAGAGTCAATAGTATACACCAAAAGAAAGGAGTAAAGACATCATCATTTTATAAAAATACAAAGGCTTTATTAATAAACAACAATATGCCAACAAATAGTGGCCTACAATGCAGAGATAAAATATGGAGGCAAAAAACTGCGGGTATAACAAGCAGGGGTAGCACAGACACATTAGTAACCAGGGTATATCAAGAATATAGTTTGTCACTTAAATATTGTGCAAATTGGTGCATATCACTACATATGGATATATAACGCAAGACTCATTAGGCCACAAATAGCCCATTAGTAGTCATAATACAACGTAACGTTTTTTGCCTCCATATTTTATCTCTGCATTGTAGGCCACTATTTGTTGGCATATTGTTGTTTATTAATAAAGCCTTTGTATTTTTATAAAATGATGATGTCTTTACTAGAGTTGAGCGATACTTTCCGATATCCTAAAGTATCGGAATCGGAATGGTATCGCCGATATCACTAAAATATCGGCGATACCCGATACCGATACCGGAAGTCCCATGTAAGTCTATGGGAACAAAATATCGCAACTAAAAAAACCTCTTTCTTTCCTTGTAAACACACATAGAATACATATATATATATACATGTCATTGTGACATATATATATACATATATGTATAGTTTATACACTTCTACATAGTAAAATATCCTCTGATTCAATTGCCGGGTAAAGCCGGCTTCAGTGAAAAGACAGAAGCACCCGACATGAAATGACACTTGGTGTACATAGGGTTAACCATGTCTTTTCATGTCGTTTGCTATCTGATTTGCACAAACAATTAAATCAGTCTATGTGTGCAAAATTTCACACCTGTAGGGGTTAATTAAAGGTGTAAATTCGTTGTAAAAAAAACGGACTTTTTTGCTACGAATTTACACCTTTAATTAACCCCTACAGGTGTGAAATTTTGCACACATAGACTGATTTAATTGTTTGTGCAAATTAGATAGCAAAGGACATGAAAAGACATGGTTAACCCTATGTACACCAAGTGTCATTTCATGTCGGGTTCTGCATTTTCACAAAAGCCGGCAATTGAATTAGCGGCTATTATACTATGTAGAAGTGTATGAACTACAAATATAAATATATATATATGTGTCACAAATTCAATGACATGTATATATATATATGAGGTGTAAAATTGCTGAAAAAAAATGCGTGGGCTCCCGCCCTATTTTCGCAACCAGACAGACAAAGCCAGTGAGTGGGGGCAGATAATAATAGCCCAGAGAGGGACCATTATTTTTGCCCCCCCCCGGCTACTAACATCTGCCCCCAGACACCCCAGGAAAGACAAATCTATAATTAGATTCGCCCTTTCTGGCACTTTGCCCGTCTATTCCCATTGCCCTGTAGCGGTGGCGAATGGGTTAATATGGGGTTAAAGCCACCTTGCTATTGAAAGGTGACCTTAAGCCAGGTTAATAATTGAGAGCTGTCAATTAGACAACTATCAATTATTAATCCTATTGCATGAAATAAAAATAAAACACACACACTTTAATTAAAAATCATTTTAATGAAATAAAGACACATGTTTTTGACCATCTTTTATTTTACTGCAAAAACCATTTCCTGTAATAAAAATAAAATAAAAAAGCAAAATTATTCTTACCTATCCCATGCACAGTCAGGTCCCAGGTGTAATCCTTCAGAAAGGGTTAATGTTTACTGCAGGGACCGCAGCTAATGCTGCAGCCTCACAGTAAACCCCAAATGAATGAGTTCCTCTCCTGCCTGACAGGAGAGTAAAGGCTGGGTGTCACATAACGATACACCAGCGATCCCGACAACGATATGCACTTGTCAGGATCGCTGGTGTATCGCTACATGATCGCTGCTGAGCTGCCAAACAGGCAGCTCAGGCAGCGATCTGGGACAGCGACACTGCGGGTAACATCGCTTAAGGGCCCGTCTCACATAGCGATATCGCTACCGAGATCGCTGCTGAGTCACTAGTTTTGTGACGCAGCAGCGAGCTCACCAGCGATATCGCTGTGTGTGACATTCAGCGACGATCAGCCCCCCTGCCGGGTATCGCTGATCGTCGCAGAAATGTCAGGACCTTTTTTTGATCGCTGGTTTCCCTCTGACAGGCACGCATCGCTGCGTGTGACAGGCGGGAGACCAGCGATCCGCTGGTAACCAAGGTACACAGCGGGTTTCCAGGCACCGCGCAGCGCTTGGAAACCCGCTGTGTACCTTGGATACCAGCTCCCTGCATCAGGGCGCTGGTATCCAAGGTACACAGCAGGTTTCTAGGCACAGCCCCGCGCCTGGAAACCCGCTGTGTACCTTGGTTACCAGAGGATCGCTGGTCTCCCGCCTGTCACACGCAGCGATGTGTGCCTGTCAGCGGGAAACCAGCGATCAAAAAAAGGTCCTGACATTTCAGCGACGATCAGCGATACCCAGCAGGGGGGCTGATCGTCGCTGAATGTCACACACAGCGATATCGCTGGTGAGCTCGCTGCTGCGTCACAAAACTAGTGACTCAGCAGCGATCTCGGTAGCGATATCGCTATGTGAGACGGGCCCTTAAGTGGAAAGCTTAATTGATTGCTTTCCACTTTCACTTCAGGTCAGCCAGGGACACAATCAGTGACGTCAGAGGGAACTGATTAACAAAAATAGGGGTTCCCTTCGAAAAAAAAATGGCGTGGGGTCCCCCCTATTTTTGTTAACCAGCCAGATGAAGCAGACCGCTGAGGCCTGGATTTTCAGGCTGTTAAGGAGCCAAGATCCATGGACCTTGCCAGCCTGATAATACTAGGCCACAGCAGTCGGCATATCTTGGCTGATTAACAAAAATAGGGGATCCCCTCGAAAAAAATTGGCGTGGGGTCCCCCCTATTTTTGTTAACCAGCCAGATGAAGCAGACCGCTGAGGCCTGGTTTTTCAGGCTGGTAAGGATCCAATATCCATGGACCTTGCCAGCCTGATAATACCAGGCCACAGCAGTCTGCTTAGCTTGGCTGGTTAACAAAAATAGGGGATCCCCTCGAAAAAAAAACGGCGTGGGGATCCCCCTATTTTTGTTAACAGCCAAGTAAAATGCAGACTGCTGCGGCCTGGTATTAAAAGACTGTCAAGGCCCATGGATTTTGGCCCTCAACAGCCTGATAATACCAGGCTACAGCAGCCCCACATTTGGCGCATCAAAAGATGTGCCAATTGTGGCACTTTACCCGGCTCTTCCCACTTGCCCTGTAGCGGTGGCAAGCGGGGTAATAAGGGGTTAATGTCACCGTTGATTGCACGGTGACAATAAGCCCGGTTAATAATGGAGAGGTGTCAATAAGACACCGATCCATTATTAATCCCAAAGTTTTTAAATGTTTAAAAAAAAGACAAAGCAAGAAAAAAGTCTTTTAATGAAATAAAAGAGACAACACAGTTTTCATTAATTTTATTGTACTCTCATTCCTGCGACGCCATCGATCTCCTGTAAAAAAAGAAAAAAAACAAACCAACAGTATACCACCTGTCCGACGCAGTCCATAGTAACGACAGTCCCACGACGATCCAGCTCTGCTACATCGCAATGACAGGCAGAGCCTGTCATCGCGACGCAGCACAGCTGATTACCTGCTTCCCCGGCGGTGACGTCATCGGACTGACTGCTTTACGGCCGGGATTACCCAGCAGTCACTGCAGTTATCGCGAGAAACTGCATGTGACCGCCGGGGAAAGAAGATTGCGGCCATGAAGCAGTCCAGCCCGTGACCGCCGGAGATCTTCTGCCGCTGACTCCTGACAGACCCGACCGACGGACACTGACAGTGACAGTGACAATCCGATTCCGGTATCCGATATGACGAAAATATCGGAACTCGGAATCGGAATTCCGATACAGCCAATATCGGCCGATACCCGATATTTGCAGTATCGGAATGCTCAACCCTAGTCTTTACTCCTTTCTTTTGGTGTATACTATTGACTCTTTGGAGTATATCATCCACTACTTATGGGCCATTGGGCCAGATTTGGGATGAAGCAATATTGCTTCGGCACTATTTTATGTACAGCATTGTATATGACGTTGTGTCTAAATTGTTATTTCTGTGTATTCACAGCTGGTAGTCATAAACAAATGGATTATCGTGCGAGAGACCAAACGTGGTTATCTCACCTCCAGGAGGTATTTAAGGAGGACACTGCTGGTATTTGTACTACGAATGGTGGTGATTCTAAAGAAAATATTGTTAGATTAAAAACGCTGTTGCATCGGCGCACAAGACTGTGGTGGAATAAAGCATCTTTGGGACAATACCTTGCTCGTGCATTAATCCCAAGAGGGCTGCGTGTGCAGATCTTCCCAGCCTTTCCTATTGAGGATGACAAATTTAAAAAGGAATGGGAGGATACTGCCACGAGATGCTCCCGGAGATTTATGGAATTATTGATTCAATCTGATGAAGTAAAATTGGTTGAGTTGGAAAAAGAGATTGACACTATTCAGATAAACTTGAAAGATGTATTAAGTGATGATGCTCTGGAAAAATTGAATGGTGATCTAGAAAAAGATCTTACAAAATGGGAACAAGAAATTTGTGCTACTAAATCCAAAAAATTACAGAGGGACAATTTGGACTCCTCAGAAAATCGTGTATACAAATGGAGAAATAGAGGTAATAAATCACGCCATATAGCACAATCACTATCAGGATCCATGTCCTCTTTAACATCTGCAGATGATGCCAGTATCAGATCAGATCAGACATCTAATATGAGTACTGGGACTAATAGGACTGGAATTTCTACAAGAAGTACTAGAGGCCGTTATGCAAATAACAATATAAAAAAAGACATCTCACTTCTCCTAGTTTTGAACGCAAAAGTAAAAACTCAAATTTACAGGTAATCAATTTATCTACACATATCTTGTCTGAAAACCAATTAGATGTATTGAGATTGGGGCTAAATTTTGTACCTAATAATGGTTTTGATTTTTTTACAGTCCTAAAGGATTTACATCTTTTTTGCCGAAAAATAGTCCTTGAAAATTACATCATCGTACTGATGACAATTTAAGTATGACTGAACAACAGACTTTAAATGATTTGGAGGATCTATTAAACGAACAACTCCCCAATGACGTAGGTATTTTGCCACGGTCTATTGTGCCACGATCGCTTACCTTCCCCCCCTTGTCATTTTGTCCACAAGTTGATATCTTTTGTAAATTAGTAACAGAAGATCTAAAAAGGATATCTAATAAGATTTGTAATGATAATCTGACACAGGCACAGAGGTGTGCTCTAGAGGAATTACGGGCACTTGATTCAGTGGTAATAAAACCAGCTGACAAGGGGGGAATGTGGTGATCTGGCCTGTTGATAGTTATGAGAAAGAGGCATTTCGCCAGCTTAGGGATAAACAGACATACCGAGTGTTGCCTCAAAATCCAACTCTGCCATTTTCTTTGGAATTAAAGAAAATTCTTGATTATGCAGAGGAGCAGGGTCTTGTCCCAAGAAAAGCTTTAGATGCCCTGTTTCCTAAATATCCTAAGGTACCTACTTTTTATTTGATACCTAAGGTACACAAAGATGCCCTAAATCCACCTGGAAGACCTATTGTCTCTGGCATAGGAGGGTTGAGTGAAAATGTATGTAAATACATTGATCATCATTTGAAACCTCTAGTTGAAACCCTCCCTCTTATGTCAGAGACACAACTGATATCCTCACCAAGGTTGACGGACTCTCCCTCGAGGCGGACATGTTATTGGTAACTATCGACATTGAGTCCTTATACACATCCATCAGACATGGGGATGGGCTTCGGGCTGTCCGTTTCTTTCTTGAGACTGCCAACTGGGATGGCCATTTTTTGGAGTTTATATTGGATTTATTAGAATTTGTTTTGACTAAAAATTTCTTTGTATTTAAAGACAAATTTTATTTACAGACACAAGGGACTGCCATGGGTGCGGCGTGCGCTCCGTCGTATGCAAACCTGTTTCTCGGCTTTTGGGAGAGGCAGGTTTTCTTTGGTGACGGGGCGCACGCCGCCGACCCTGTGGTAGGATGGTTCCGGTACATTGATGATGTACTCATGATCTGGAAGGGAAATGAAGCCAGCCTATCACAATTCATGCAGTACCTCAATGAGAATTCCTTTAATCTTAAGTTTACTTTCAAATTTGATAAAAAATATATCGATTTTTTGGATGTTACATTATTGTGGCGGAGGATGGCTCTATTGAAACTGATTTATATCGAAAAGAACATCTGTCAATTCTCTTTTGCATGCCTCCTCTGCACATAATTCATCCGTAATTAAGGCCATCCCAGTTGGCCAATTCTTGAGAAATAGACGGACATGCTCGACTATGACCCGCTTCGAGCGACAGTCCGTCATACTTGCTGAGCGTTTTAGAGATAGAGGTTATAGTAACCGTTCTATTAAGGCAGGATATAGACGTGCTAAGTGGACTAGGAGAGAGGATCTTTTGGTAACAGCAGAAAGGAAAAATTTGAAAAACTCAAATGAGCTGAGATTTATTTCTACCTCTAATTGTCGCTGGACCAGATTCGAGACATATTAAACAAACATTGGTCTGTGTTGCGAACAGATGCCGTGTTGGCGACAAATCTATCACGACTACCCGCATTGACACAACGCAGAGGTAGAAATCTTAGAGATCATTTAGTGAAAAGCCACTATGTGGCGAAATCACAGCCTTTTTTCCACATATCTAATCCAAGAATGGGATGTTTCCCATGTGGCTCTTGTGTCGCGTGCCCTAATATCCTTAGATGTGGGACCTTCAAGAAATCTGATGGGAGCAGAGAATATACGATTCGTGATTACATTTCTTGTAACACTACACACGTGGTATATTATGCCACATGTCCCTGCCCCCTAATATATGTGGGTCTCACATCTAGGGAACTTAAAATTAGGACACGCGAACACGTACGTGACATTGCAGCAGCCAAGGAAGTTGTAGATGTTACCACACTAAAAACGTTACCTCGGCATTTCCACTTATGTCACGGATCTGATCCCAGTGGACTCAAATTCAGAGGTATTGACAGAGTTAGAGGTGTGTCAGGGGGGGCAACCTGAATCGCATTTTGGCCCAACGTGAATGTAGGTGGATTGTCACCCTTGACACAGTCACACCTAGGGGTCTAAATGAGAAGTTGACATTTGTGCCATTTTTGTAATGAGGACGTCTTTCCAGATATGCTATGTCCACCGCAGTTTCTGTGTGCCATGCTCAGTGTATGTTTAGAGATTGTTTATATGTGAACTCCACCACGTTTTAATTAGTTATTTTTAACATATGTCATTTCTTCAGTTTTTCCCTTAGTTCTTTAGTGTTGGTGTGTTGATTTATGGAGATTCCTCATATAGTGATGTTCATCTTGTGGGATTCATCTTGATTGGACACTTTGAAAAAGATTTTCATCATTCAAGATTATGAAGACATTTAAATGATATATAATTATTTATATTCTGGGCACTTTAACATTACACTTTTATATATGTTGCATTATAATATTTATTTGTTTAATACACAGTTTTATGTATTTTCATGGTCCTTATTATTTAATATATATATATATATTTTTTTTTTTCCTTTATTATTATAATTTATATTATTTCTTATATTTATTTTTATTTTTATTTATGTTTTCATTTATAATATCTGTGATCGCATATTTATTAGTTTGTCCTTCACTAGTATATTCACCCTTCATGTTTGATTCACTGTAATTGTAGTCTTAAGGACTCTCCCAAGATGTCCACTGTTTTGGTCTCCTATAAAATGGCCGCTGTGGTGCGCGCATGCGCCGTACTCGCGCGCCTCCTCTATCTTCCCTTCGGGCTGTCGATTATGCTACAGGCGCATATTGATGACGTTACGAGGCGACATTTCGCCATGATGCACGTGGAGCAGCGACGGCCAGGGGGAAGGAGGTGGCATGTGTTGGGCGTGTGATGTCAGACGCATGTGCGCCGCTACACACCGGTACTATTTTAATCCCAATTATGGTTAGCATATATACCCTGGGGTTTTGACATTCTGGCATCCCCTTTTGAGAAAGCACTGTCGCGAAACGCGCGTCAGGGGGTCGCCGGGGACGCACAGCCCGAACCAGTTAATATGGGTAAGAACCAGTGACCAGACATTTTGATGCTTATTACGTTGTATTATGACTACTAATGGGTTATTTGTGGCCTAATGAGTCTTGCGTTATATATCCATATGTAGTGATATGCACCAATTTGCACACTATTTAAGTGACAAACTATATTCTTGATATACCCTGGTTACTAATGTGTCTGTGCTACCCCTGCTTGTTATACCCGCAGTTTTTTGCCTCCATATTTTATCTCTGCATTGTAGGCCACTATTTGTTGGCATATTGTTGTTTATTAATAAAGCCTTTGTATTTTTATAAAATGATGATGTCTTTACTCCTTTCTTTTGGTGTATAAAATAAGACATTCGCTTGCAGCCATGCTGTGAATCGGTGGGTAAATGCTGTTTTGAACATATTCAGCGGTCTAGCTGGTTGCTCAGCTTCAGGGAGAAAATAAAGTGACATTCTTCCTGCAGCTGTAGGTTCCAGTCAAGTGAGTAGCGCGAGAGACTATGAGCAACCACCACACTCTACACAGTAGGAACAGTATGTGCTGTGTATGCAGATCAGGATATTTGTCAAGAATCAGTGGGTGTGAATACAGTGCTATAACTGTCTAGAATGTGCTGACTGCTCAGAGCTGGGCATCCAATTAGACTGCTGAATATGTTTAGTATTTAAATGCAGATTATGTAAGCTGGAGGCATCGACTAAAGTTTAATGCAGATAAATGCAAGGTCATATATTTAGGCACAGGAAGTAAAATGTATAATTATGTACTAAATAGTAAAACAGTTGGCAAAATTGTCACTGAAAAAGACTTAGGCGTATGGGTAGATATCAAAACTTTAGTGATCAATGGCAGGTAGCTGCTGCCAAGACAAATAAAATTATAGGATGCATTAAAAGAAGCATAGATGCTCATGACGAGAGCATAGTTTTGCCTCTATACAGGTCACTAGTGTGTCTACACTTAGAAAACTATGTACAATTTTGGGCTCCAGTTTAAAAAAAGGACATAGCTGAACTAGAGCGCATGTGTAAAGTGGTCGAGAGTAGTAGTCACGACTGAGCTGCTGTCCGGTTGCGCACTGGCATGGTACAAAGAAGGGGTGTCTCAGTGTACTGTAGGGTGTGGAGTGCATCACACTCACTTGTAGGCCGCAGACCAGGGCCAGTTTTAGGCAAAGTGGGGCCCTAGGCAAAGATTAAAATGGGGCCCCAAATGCTAACATATTGCACATCATACAGAAGCATTTCGGTTGTATTTACATGCGCTGAGTTCAAGCTGCTAAATGAGTGTGATCCACAATATTGAAGTCGTTCAACACTTGTTTCCCGGCCTCTTTCCACCTGCTGAGGAACAATGATGGGGACAGAACAATCACTAATAGATCACCATACAGTATCATGTTATCAGCAGCATATCAACAGTTTTCACAGGGAGATGCGCTGCTGAGAACAATGATTTTTGTTCCACCATAAACAATCCAATCTTTGGATGAATATGCAGCATTTTGCTTGTTTAGTATAATACACCCCATAGTCCTCCATATATTATAATGTGCACCACAGTCCTCCATATTGTAAAATGCACACCCCATAGTCCTCCATATAATATAATATGCCCCACAGTCATCCATATTGTAAAATGTACACCTCATAGTGCTCCATATAGTATAATACACTCCATATAGTCCTCCATATAGTATTATACACTCTTCAGTCCTCCATATAGTATAATACACTCCTCATAGTCCTCAAATAGTATAATACACTACCTATAGTCCTCTATATATTAAAATACACTCCTCAGTCCTCCATATAGTATTATACACTTTCCATAGTCCTCCATGTAGTATAATACACTCCCTATAGCCCTCTATATATTAAAATACACTACTCAGTCCTCCATATAGTATAATACACTACTCAGTCCTCCATATAGTATAATACACTCCTCACAGTGCTCCATATAATATAATGCACCACCATACTCATTCATGTAGTACAATTCACTTCCCATAGTATAATGCACCCCATAGTTCTTCATATAGTATAATGTCCCATAATGTCCCATAGTCCTCGATACAGTATAATGCAGCTCACATATAGTATAATGTAATCACCCCATAGAGCATAATGCAGCCACCCCACAGAGTATAATGCAGCCACTCCACAGAATATAATATAAACCCCCCATAGAATATAATGCAGCCCCCTCATATAGTATAATGCAGCCCACACAGAATATAATGCAGACCCCTTATATAATATAATGTAGCCCCTCCATAGAATACAATGTAGCCCTCCTCATATAGTATAATGCAGCCCCCATAGAATATAATGTAGCCCCCTCATAAAGTATAATGAAGCCCCCATACAATATAATCTAGCTCCCCATAGAATATAATACAGCCCCATAGAATACAATGTAGCCCCCTCATAGAGTATGATGCAATCACCCCTCATAGAATATAATAAATATAATACAGCCCCCCATAGAATATAATGTAGTCCCGAATAGAATATAATACAGCCCACCTCCCCATAGAATATAATGCAGCCCCCATAGTATATAACACAGCCACATAGCATATAACACAGCCTCCCCATAAAATATAATATACCCCCAATAGTATATAACACAGCACACATAGTATATAGCGCGGCCTGCATACTATATAGCGTGGCCTGCATAGTTTATAGCACGGTCCATATAGTCTATAGCATAGCCACATAGTATATAGTGTGCCACATAGTATATTGCCAGTCACATAGTATATAGCACAGCACATAGTATATAGCACAGCCACATAGAATATAGCACGGCCCACATAGTATATAGCGCGGCCTACATAGTTTATAGCGTGGCCCACATAGAATATAGCACGGCCCACATAGTATACAGCGCGGCCCGCATAGTATATAGCATGGCCGCAATTTTTTAAGTTCAGACAAGTCCCGTTCTTTTAACATCAGACACTGCATTACATGTACATCGTCTGCTGTTATTTATTATGCCACATGTCCCTGCTCTCTCATCTATGTCGGATTGACAACCCAGCAACTTAAGGTGAGGGTGCGGGAACATGTGTTAGGCATTTAAGCAGCAAAGGACGTGGACTACATAACCTCTCTCAAGACCCTGCCGAGACACTTTAAGGTATACCACAATTGTGATTTTACCTTATTGAAGGTCTCTGGAATTGATTTACTGGATAGTGGGGTCAGGGAGGCAATGTCAGCAAACGTCTCGCCCAACTTGAGACTAAATGCATTTGGACACTCCAGACTGTGTCCCGTTGGGCTTAAATGAGAGTCTTTCTTTTGTCCCATTTTTGTAATTCCATGTTTTTATTTTGTATTGCTTTTATTTTTATTTTAATTATTTTTCTTTTAATTATTTTCTTTTTATTTGTAGCAACCATGGGGCTGTTCCGCGTATGAAATGTCTTCACTAATGTGTCAGGATCTGTTCAATGGACTTCAGTCTCATTATATGAAATGCCTTCATTTTGGCCCAAGAGCTGTCTATGGATCTTGCTTCATTTAGTTACCACATCATCACTATTTTATGTATTATGATTTGTCTGTATTATTGATTACATTTTATTATCTATATTATTAGCACATTATATGTTTTTCTTGTGATTTGGGTTTATACTTTTATATAATTTTTTCTTGTTGCACATATTGTATTATGTTGTAAATATTCATCTCATGTATTTGTGGCACCATATGATATTAATGTTCTTACACTATTCACTGTACTTTGCCTAAATTTTCGCTTTTAAAGCTCACATGCAGGCCGTGACAACGTCTGATTATTAGGCAATGATTCCTGACATGTATAATGTGGCTGGCCAGGCAGTGCGCATGCGCGGTGTTGTGACGTCGGAGGCTTGCATGGCAACGGCGTCTGGATGTGGGTAACGCTCCGAGCTGTGACTCGGCAGCGTTATACCACATGACGCTGTTTGCGATGCTGCTTCCGGTTCACGCAATGCGCGCATGCGCCGTCAGCACGGTCGCCCAGCCACATTGCGCTATAAATAGCCTCATTTTGCTACTCACATACATTCCCCTGTATAAACTTCCGAAATGCACGTCGGGGCTCGTTCTCTGAGGCATCACTGTGCTGATCTGGGCTCCCAGGTATTGTGTCCACATTCATTGTTCATTTGGTGCGGTTATTGTGTGTGCTTTATTTCACTTCATACATATCTGCCGGTTCACAGCACATGGCACTTTTTGTCTGAGACTGTGCACATTTTGTATTTTCTTGGCCTTATCATTTGATATTATTGAGCCAATTTATTGCACATGGCACTTTAAATTATATTCTACCATTTTGGCACATATTGTGCCATTTATTGGCCTTATCTTGTTTTTTATATATATTTTTATAATGTGGACTATTGCCTGGTCATATTACTTGAGCCTTTTCATTTCGCTGCTTGCATACAGATATATTGTTTATTCTTTTGCACATGGTTATACGGAATTGCATGCAGGTGGACAGGGCCGGCTCCAGGTTTTTATGGGCCCCGGGCGAAAGAGCCTCAGTGGGCCCCTTTAACACAGGCCACGATTCATGATGCACAGATACTGCAGAGAAATATGGGTACAGTACAATGCCAAACACTTCACTTCTTCCATTACATGACTGATGCCTATTGTAAATTGTACAATAGCTCAAAAACCGCCAAATCCTCACAGCGCACAGAACAGACTGGACAGTACAGTCCTCCATACAATATTATGGGCACCACAGTCTCCCCTCATCACCCATATAATACCCCATGCAGGATGTCACCCCCCCATATAATGCTCCATACAGAATACTGGACCCAAAATAATGCTCCATACAGAATACTGGACCCAATATAATGCTCCATACAGAATACTGGACCCAATATAATGCTCCATACAGGATACTGGTCCCATATAATGCTCCATACAGGATACTGGTCCCCATATAATGCTCCATACAAAATATGGAGCTCTCCTCTGCGCTGTACTGCGTTCTGCACTGTTACGGCTCAGGAAAGGGCACTGTGGAAAGACTCCCCATTATCATCATGATTTTCTCCTCATCATCATCATTGCCTCCTTATCATCATCATTGTCTCCCCATCATCATCATGCCTCCCCATTATCATCAATGCCTGCCCATCATCATCATCTCCTCCCCATCATCAATGCCTGCCCATTATCATCAATGCCTGTCCATTATCATCATCTTCTCCCATCATCATCAATGCCTCCCATTATCAGCAATGCCTGCCCATTATCATCATGGCCTCCCCATCATCATCATGGCCTCCCCATTATCATCAATGCCTGCCCATCATCATCTTCTCCCCATCATCAATGCCTGCCCATTATCATCAATGCCTGCCCATTATCATCATGGCCTCCCCATCATCATCATGGCCTCCCATTATCATCAATGCCTGCCCATCATCATCTTCTCCCCATCATCAATGCCTGCCCATTATCATCAATGCCTGCCATTATCATCAATGCCTGCCCATTATCATCATCTTCTCCCCATCATCTTCAATGCCTCCCCATTATCAGCAATGCCTGCCCATCATCACACACAGACAGCACACAAGCACTCTCTCACATACATACACACACACACACATACACACACACACGCACACACACACAAAGCACCGCACTACATACACACAGACACACACAGAGACACACACACGTCTCACCTGTCCAGGCTGTCCGCGCTTTCTGCCACAGCCGGCCGCTGAATGATGACGTCATTCAGCGGCGCTGCTGTGAGAGGAAGCGCCGGCGCCCCCTGGAGCCCGGAGCTGCGGCAGCGGAGGCACGGGAGAGGTAAGTATTGTGCCAGCTGCTGCCGGGGCCCTGAGCAAGCGGGGGGGGGCCCAGTGGCGGCGCTGACACCGCTAACGGGTGCGGGGGTGCCAGATTGCCAGTGGGCCCCCCCGCCTGCTCAGGGCCCCGGCACTTGCCCGGGTGTGCCGGGTGCTGACGCCGGCCCTGCAGGTGGATAACTGTATCAGCCGTTGTCATTTTGTATGCTTCTTTTTAATTAATTTTATACATACATGGTTATTGTTGTTTATATTGTGCCATTTGATTAATAAAGGCTATCAATTTATTATATATATTGTGCAGTACCAGTCTTCTTTTTTCTTTCCCTGCCACTGGGTTATCCCTTTCCATCTCCTGGGTCTTGCCTTCACTATCCGGATGGTCTGTCATCCAATCTTCAGGTGATATTGTCACATTGATTATTTGATTAGTTTATAGTACTATTTTATTTCACGTTATTTTGGTGAGTCATACAGGTATCTCCTGATTTTCGTTGACCACATAGTATATAGCGCAGCCCGCATAGTATATAGCGCGGCCCGCATAGTATATAGCGCAGCCCACATAGTATATAGCATGGCCAGAATAGTATATAGCATGGCCCACATAGTATATAGTGTGGCCCACATAGTATATAGCATGGCCTGCATAGTATATAGCGCGGCCCACATATTATATAGCATAAACTGCATAGTTTATAGCACGGCCTGCATAGTATATAGCGCGGCCACATAGTATATAGCACGGCCCACATAACACCACCCTCCCAGGAATGGCCCCACAGTCCAGTACTGACTGACATCACTGACATATACAAAAAAAACCACACTCCTCACCTCTCCTCGTGCCCACGCTACTCCCGGCTGCTGTCTCAGTGGCTGCTCTGCCTGGCACACAGTGAGTGCGCGATGAAGTCATCACGCACCCGCAGTGTGGGCAGAGGGGAATGATGGGAGAGGGAGAGTCAGCTGACGCTCTCTCCTCCATCATTGCTTTGAACTGTCTATGACGCCGGAATAGTTCAATGCGGCGGTGGGGGGAGTCGGCGCTGGGGGCAGGGGGCCCCCCTGCCTCACAGGGGCCCCATAGCGGCTGCATGATGTGCTGCTAGCTGGGGGCCCTGGGGGAGCGAGGGCCCTAGGCAGCTGCCTGGTCTGCCTGCCCCTAACGCCGGCCCTGCCGCAGACCTCCAGGCTTCCATCCTCAGGATCGGCAGCACACAATGCATGGGACACCATGTTTTTTGTAACAGTCAAACTTTTACTAAACAGTTCAAGTTCGTCAGGTGGGCACAGGTGGGATAGGGCACAGCAATTCACACTTCTTTCATCCTCAGTACAACTCCTCTTCTGTTTTGCCACCCATTCGTTCTGGACTATCCTTAAGCCCACTGATTCCTCCAGTTTCACGGATTTCTCATTGTCCGCTCTGACAGTGCACTTGGGATCGGCCACCTGCACCCCATGTAATTACATGTCTTCAGACCTCGCTATGTCAGAGGGACAGGTCTGCTCCTTGGTACCTGGCCTGAGCATTAGGCTACCTGACGCTGTTGGAACGTCCATCAGGAAACTCCATTTGGCCTCCAACTGCCCAGAACGGATTGCCTATGCTGACCCTAGCAACCCACCACACCTGACCTTGACCTACACACTCCACTTCACTAGCTGACTCTGTACTTCCACTAACCAGAAAGTGCCCATTTTATTGACACCCGCTGGGCTAGTTCTATACTTAACCATTTCCTATCTTACATGCTAAACCTATTATCCTTTTTCTATATCTTATGCAATCCTAAGCTTATCCTATGGTTTCTTCACATTATACACTAACACCTTATATACTCTATATCACAATAATCCATTACATTACATTAGACATACATTGCTTTTACATATAAAACCACATGATAGTATGCACATAGTGTGTCTTGTGTCTTCAGGGGCAGGAACAGGGTAAGACAGTCCACAGCCCTACACATGTGCAGAGAGGAGCAAACAAGAATATTAGGAGAATGGGTGAAATGCGATAAAAAGACAGGTTAAAAAACGAAGGCATAGGGGCGATTTGCAATGTACAAATGTAAGATGAAACAGTACAGAGATATTTCTAATCTTTTACACCTACTCTTGCAACGGTAACAAGGGAGCATCCTCTACGTCTAGAGTATTGGAGGTTTAATCATAATCACAGATGCTGATTCTGTACTGTAAAAGCAGTGAGACTATGGAACTCTCTGCCGTATAATGTTGTAATGAGTGATTCCCTACTAAAGTGCAAGAAGGGCCTGGAATGGATGCCTTTTTTTGAGAAATATAATATTACAAGTAATACAAGTTAATTTGTGATGGTGTGTTGATACAGGGAACTAGGATGATTGCCCTATATGGCATTTTTCACTTAATGTGGGGCAATTAGCATCTGCCTCATGGGATTTTTTGTCTTCCATTGGATCAGCATGTTAGGATATAGGTAAAACTCGATGGGCTTATGTCTTCCTTCAACCTTAAAAACTGTGATTAGTACTATTTCTGCAGGTAAATGTTTCTGTATGTATGTATCTGTATGTACGCGCTCTGGAAGCCCACCCATAACAAACATAATGGGGGTCTCATGATAACACAAACCCTCCTTCGCTCTTATTGTGGTTTGTATTATGGTGTATGGTATGATTTTCTTTGAGGTCAAAAGTTCAACTCCCAGTGAATTCAGGAGCAGGTTATTATTCCAGTTTTCTGCCGGTCTTTTTATTAATGGTTCAATATTTTTTTATTGAAGTTGTAATTAACTATTGATGTTTCAACATACATCAAAATCAAATTCAGGTTGCACAACAGGTACAATCAACAAAATGTAAGTATGTTAACCAGCATATACTTGTTTGGAAAGGGATCGTATACTGCAACAATTAGTAATGAATCGTATCATGTTTTGTGAATAAATTGTTGTATTCAAATGACGAGACACGATAGGGAAGAATCGTGGGAAACACAAAGGCCATCACTGGAGGAAGGTATAGGGAGGGGAATTTTGCATATTCTGAGTGTGATATCAATGGCTCAAAATCACTAGAATGGCGATGTTAGCCAAGTCTTAAATTCAGATGACTTTCTAAATGATGTCCAGGGTAACCAAGCTCTCATATAATAATAATAATCTTTATTTTTATATAGCGCTAACATATTCCGCAGCGCTTTACAGTTTGCACACATTATTGTTGCTGTCCCCGATGGGGCTCACAATCTAGATTCCCTATCAGTATGTTTTTGGAGTGTGGGAGGAAACCGGAGTACCCGGAGGAAACTCACGCAAACACGGGGAGAACATACAAACTCCTTGCAGATGTTGTCCTAGGTGGGATTCGAACCCAGGACTCCAGCTCTGTAGTGCTATCCACTGAGCCACCGTGCTCCATATATTGGTATGAGTCCAAGTTCAGCCAATTGTCAGAGACTGTGAGCTCTTCCATGTGAATAAGGTTATCTACCGCCTCAACCCATTCCAATTTAGAAGGAATGGTGATTGATCTCCAATGTCTGGGGATTATCTGTCTCATTGCAGCTAAAAATACTCTAAATAGTCCCTTTTTAATGGTAGAAATGGATATAGGGAATATTGATAGTAAAACTGTTTCTGAAGAGTTCAGGAAGTTAGTCCAGAAAATTTAATGAAGAGATCAAACAATCCTGTCCACAATTTGGATATTCGTGGTCAAGACCACCAGATACAGTATGGGTCATGTTACCTACAGTGGAGTCACATCTCCAACGCTTATTTGTTATATTAGGATACATGTGATGAATGCGGTCTGGTGTCCTGTACCACCTGGAGAGGATCTTGTAATTGGTTTCCTGGATGTGACACGATATAGATAATTTGTGAGTAAGAATAAACGATTTATGCCAATCAGAAGTACAGGTGTTTTTACCTAGGTCCTTCTCCCATTGGTCTTGATAGGGAACACGGGTCCCTAGCACCTCTTCCCTCTTCAGCAGCCCTCATAACAAAGAAATACAATGCAAAGGAAGTTTCCTCCCAATACAGATTTTTTCAAAATCAGTTAAAGGTCTGATCCACGCGTCATGGTTCTTAATTGAATAATATCGACTATGGATACGGTGGTACTGCATCCAAGCCTGAAAGCAATGAACGCCCTGGTGTAATAAGACTCTCTAAAGGTTTTAAGCCACTTGGGGAGACAACCTGTCTCATCTGGGACAATGGATTATCTAGTGTGCCTAAAGCCCCCGTCTCACATAGTGAGATCGCTAGCGAGATCGCTGCTGAGTCACAAGTTTTGTGACGCAACAGCGATCTCCCCAGCGATCTCGCTGTGTGTGACACTCAGCGACGACCAGCCCCCTGCTGGGTATCGCTGGTCGTCGTTGAATGTCCTGGACATTTTTTGATCGTTGGTCTCCCGCTGCGTGTGACAGGCGGGGAGACCAGCGATCAGCGAGCTGGAGCTGGTAACCAAGGTACACATCGGGTTTCCAGGCGCCGCGCGGTGCCTGGAAACACGATGTGCACGTTAGTTACCAGCGCGCTGGTGCAGGGGAGCTGGTAACCAAGGTACACATCGGGTTTTTATGCGCTGGGCGGCGCTTGGAAGCCCGATGTGTACCTTGGTTACCAGCTCCCTGCACCAGCGCGCTGGTATCTAATGTACACTGCGGGTAACTAAGCGACGTGCATCGCTTGTTACGCAGTGTCACTGTCCTGATCGCTGCCTGAGCTGCCTGTTTGGCAGCTCATCAGCGATCATGCAGTGACACACCAGCGATCCTGACAAGTTTATATCGTTGTCGGGATCGCTGGTGAGTCGCTATATTTGACGGGGCCCTTAGAAATGGAAACCATTATCATCCTGATGATACAGAGTATACAGTGCCTTGCGAAAGTATTTGACTTCCTGGAACTTTTCAACCTTTTCCCACATATCATGCTGCAAACATAAAGATACCAAATGTTAATTTTTGGTGAAGAATCAACAAGTGGGACACAATTGTGAAGTTGAACAAAATTTATTGGTTATTTAAAATTTTTGTGGAAATACAAAAACTGAAAAGTGGGGCGTGCAATATTATTTGGCCCCTTTAACTTAACCCCTTCACCCCCAAGGGTGGTTTGCACGTTAATGACAGGGCCAATTTTTACAATTCTGACCACTGTCTCTTTATGAGGTTATAACTCTGGAACGCTTCAACGGATCTTCGCGATTCTGAGACTGTTTTCTCGTGACATATTGTACTTCACGTTAGTGGTAAAATTTCTTTATTTTTGAAAAAAACACAAATATGGCAAAAATTTTGAAAATTTTGCAATTTTCAAACTTTGAATTTTTTTTCCCTTAAAACAGAAATATGTCACACAAAATAGTTAAGAAATAACATTTCCCACATGTCTACTTTACATCAGCACAATTTTGGAACCAAAATTTTTTTTTGTTAGGAAATTATAAGGGTTAAAAGTTGACCAGTGATTTCTCATTTTTACAACAAAATTTACAAAGCCATTTTTTTAGGGACCACCTCACATTTGAAGTCACTTTGACGGGTCTATATAGCAGAAAATGCCAAAAAGTGACACCATTCTAAAAACTGCACCCCTCAAGGTACTCAAAACCACATTCAAGAAGTTTATTAACCCTTCAGGTGCTTCACAGGAGCTGAAGCAACATGGAAGGAAAAAATTGATATTTAACTTTTTAGCCACAAAAATGATCTTTTACAAACTTTTTTTTATTTTGACTAGGGTAAAAGGAGAAAATGGGCAGATAAAGTTGTTGTGCAATTTCTCCTGAGTACGCCAATACCCTATATGTGGGGGAAAACCACTGTTTGGGCACACGGCAGAGCTCGTAAGGGAAGGAGCGCCGCTTGACTTTTTCAAACTAAAATTGGCTGGAGTTGAGATTGGATACCATGTCATGTTTGGAGAGCCCCTGATGCGCCTAAACAGTGGAAACCCCCACAAGTGACACCATTTTGGAAACTAGACCCCCTAAGGAACTTATCTAGATCTGTTGTGAGCACTTTGAACCCCAAAGTGTTTCACAAAAGTTTATAATGCCTGGGTGTGAAAAAAAAAAATTTTTCCACAAAAATGATTTTTTAGTCCCAAATTTTTGATTTTTCCCAAGGAAATTGGACCCAAAAGTTGCTGTCAATTTGTCCTGAGTACGCTGATACCCCATATGTGGGGGGGAAACTGTTTGGGCGCACGGCAGGGCTTGGAAAGGAAGCAGTAACGTTTTGGAATGCAAACATTGATGGGGGTCATGTTCCGTTTGTAGTGCCCCAGATGAGCCTAAACAGTGGAAACCCCCCACAAGTGACTCCATTTTGGAAGCTAGACCCCCTAAGGAGCTTATCTAGATCTTTGGTGAGCACTTTGAACCCCCAAGTGCTTCACACAAGTTTATAATGCCCCGGCATGAAAATAAAAAATCCTATTTTTTTCCAACAAAAATTATCTCTTAGTCACTAATTTTTTATTTTCCCATAGGTAACAGGAGTAATTGGACCTCAAAAGTTGTTGTTCAATTTGTCCTGAGTACGCTGATACCCCATATGTGGGGGAGAACCACTGTTTGGGCGCATGGCAGAGCTCGGAATGGAAGGAGCACCATTTGACTTTTTCCAACCAAAATTGGCTGGAATTGAGATTGGACGCCATGTTGCATTTGGAGAGTCCCTGATGTGCCTAAACAGTGGAAACCCCCCACAAGTGACCCCATTTGGGAAACTAGACCCCCTAAGGAACTTATCTAGATCTTTGGTGAGCAATTTGAACCCCCAAGTGCTTCACACAAGTTTATAACGTAGAGCCGTAAAATTAAAAAATCATATTTTTTCCACAAAATTGATCTTTTCACCCCAATTTTTATTTTCCCAAGGGTAACAAGACTCCAAAAGTTATTGTGCAATTTGTCCTGAGTACGCTGATACCCCATATGTGGGGGTAAACCACTGTTTGGGTGCATGGCAGAGTTTGGAAGGGAAGGAGCGCCGTTTGACTTTTTCAACGCAGAATTGGCTGGATGCCATGTCGTGTTTGGAGAGCTCCTGATCTGCCTAAACAGTAGAAACCCCCCACAAATGACACCATTTTGGAAACTAGACCCCTCAAGGAACTTATCTAGATGTGTGGTGAGTACTTTGAACCCCAAAGTGCTTCACAGAAGTTTATAACGTACAGCCGTAAAATAAAAAATCTTTTTTTTTTTTTTACAAAAATGATTTTTTCGCCCCCAATATTTTATTTTCACAAGGGTAACAGGAGAAATTGGACCCCAAAAGTTGTTGTCCAATTTGTCCTGAGTACGCTGATACCCAATATGTGGGAGTAAACTACTGTATGGGCGCACGTCGGGGCTTGGAAGGGAAGTAGTGACGTTTTGGATTGCAGACTTTGATGGAATGGTCTGGGAGCGTCATGTCGCATTTGGAGAGCCCCTGATGTGCCTAAACAGTGGAAACCCCCACAAGTGACCTCATTTTGGAAAATAGACCCACAAGGAACTTATCTAGATGTAGTGATGAGCATTTGTACCCCAAGTGCTTCCCAGAAGTTTATAACGTACAGCCGTAAAAATAAAAAATCTTTTTTTTTTTACAAAAATGATTTTTTCGCCCCCAATATTTTATTTTCACAAGGGTAACAGGAGAAATTGGACCCCAAAATTGTTTTCCAATTTGTCCTGAGTACGCTGATACCCAATATGTGGGAGTAAACTACTGTATGGGTGCACGTCTGGGCTTGGAAGGGAAGTAGTGACGTTTTGGATTGCAGACTTTGATGGAATGGTCTAGGGTCGTCATGTCGCATTTGGAGAGCCCCTGATGGCCTAAACAGTGGAAACCCCCACAAGTGACCCCATTTTGGAAAATAGACCCCACAAGGAACTTATCTAGAAGTATGTTGAGCACTTTGACCCCGAAGTGCTTCACAGAAGTTTATAACGTACAGCCGTAAAAATAAAAAATCCTTTTTTTTTTACAAAAATGATTTTTTCGCCCCCAATATTTTATTTTACAAGGGTAACAGGAGAAATTGGACCCCAAAAGTTGTTGTTCCAATTTGTCCTGAGTACGCTGATACCCAACATGTGTGAGAAAACGACTGTATGGGTGCACGTCTGGGCTCGGAAGGGAAGTAGTGACTTTTGGATTGCAGACTTTGATGGAATGGTCTGGGGCGTCATGTCGCATTTGGAGAGCCCCTGATGCGCCTAAACAGTGGAAACCCCCCACAAGTGACCCCATTTTGGAAAATAGACCCCACAAGGAACTTATCTAGAAGTGTGGTGAGCGCTATGAAGCCCCAAGTGCTTCACAGAAAATTTATAACATACAGCCGTAAAAACAAAAAAATAATTTTTTTTTTTTTACAAAAATGATTTTGTCGCCCCCAGTTTTTTATTTTCCCAAGGGTAACAGAAGAAATAGGACAAATTGCACAATAACTCTTTGGTCCAGAGTACGCTGATACCCCATATGCGGGGTAAACTACTGTTTGGGCGCATGGCAGAGCTCAGAAGTGAAGGAGCACCGTTTGACTTTTTCAGCGCAGAATTGGCTGGAATTAAGATCAGACGCCATGTCACGTTTGGAGAGCCCCTGATGTGCCTAAACAGCAGAAACCCCCCAATTCTAACTCCAACCCTAACCCCAACACACCCCTAACCCTAGTCCCAACCCTAACCACAAACCTAACCCTAACACACCCCTAACCCTAATCCCAACCCTAATCCTAACGTTAGTGCCAACTCTAACCCTAACTTTAGCCGCAACCCTAACCCTAACCCTAATGGGAAAATGGAAATAAATACATTTTTTTAATTTTATTATTTTTCCCTAACTAAGGGGGTGATAAAGGGCGGTTTGATTTACTATTTATAGCGGGTTTTTGTGATTGGCAGCTGTCACGCTAAAAGATGCTTTTTATTGAAAAAGTAGTTTTTTGCATCACCACATTTTGAGAGCTATAATTTTTGCATATTTTGGCCCACAGAGTCATGTGAGGTCTTATTTTTTGCGGACGAGGTGATGTTTTTATTGGTACCATTTTTGAGCACGTGACATTTTTTGATCGCTTTTTATTTCGATTTTTGGGAGGTTAGAATGAACAAAAATCAGCAATTCATGAATTTCTTTTGGGGGAGGCGTTTATACCGTTCTGCGTGAGGTAAAATTGATAAAGCAGTTTTATTCTTCGGGTCAGTACGATTATGGCGATACCTCATTTATATCATTTTTTTATGTTTTGGCGCTTTTATAGAATAAAAACAATTTTATATAAAAAATCATTATTTTTTCATCGCTTTATCCTGCGAGCTATAACTTTTTTATTTTTTCACTGATGATGCTGTATGATGGCTTGTTTTTTGCGGGACAAGATGACGTTTTCAGCGGTACCATGTTTATTTATATCGGTCTTTTTGATCGCGTGTTATTCCACTTTTTGTTCGGCGGTATGATGATAAAGCATTGATTTTTTGCTTAGTTTTTTTTTAAGGGGTTCACTACAGGGGTTAACTAGTGGGACAGTTTTATAGGGGGGGTCGTTACGGACGCGGCGATACCAAATATGTGTACTTTTATTGTTTTGTTTTTTTTTATTTACAGGAAGAAATTAATTTATTGGGGAATATTTTTTTTTTTTATGATTTTTTTTTACCACTTTTTAATTTTTATTTTTTTTACTTTTTTACTTTGTCCCAGGGTGGGACATCACAGTATTTTAGCAGATCGCTGGTGTGACAGTGTGCACAGCACTCTGTCACACCAGCGATCGCTCTGGCATTGCTGCAGGCTTCCTCAGCGCCTGCTCTCAGCAGACACTGAGGAAGCCGCCTCCCTGCAGGACCCCGCGCCATCTTGGATCCGGGGACCTGGAGGGAGGACGGACCCTCGGAACAGCGCGACACATCGCGCTGCTCTGAGGGTCACAGGGGAGCGCGCAGGGAGCCCCCACCCTGCGCGATCCTCCCCTGTGCCCCGGGTGTGCCAGGGGTTAATGTGCCGGGAGCGGTCCGTGACCGCTCCTGACACATAGTGCTGGGTGTCAGCTGTGATATACAGCTGACACCCGGCCGCGATCAGCTACGCTCCCCCTGGGAGCGCAGCTGATCGCCCATGACGTACTATTCCGTCCATGGGAATTAGGTCCAGGGTCACATGGACGGAATAGTATGTCTGATGGCAGAGAGGGGTTAATACTTTGTTGCGCCACCCTTTGCTGCGATTACAGCTGCAAGTCGCTTGGGGTATGTCTCTATCAGTTTTGTACATTGAGAGACTGAAATTCTTGCCCATTCTTCCTTGGCAAACAGCTCGAGCTCAGTAGTTGGATGGAGATAGTTTGTGAACAGTAGTGTTGAGCGATACTGCTCGATATCTAAAAATATCGGATCGGAATGGTATTGCCGATATCACTAAATATCGTCGATATCCGATTCCGATACCGGAAGTCCCATGTAAGTCTATGGGAACCAAATATCGACATTAAAAAAAAACATTCTTGCCTTGTTGGTTAATTGTACATGAAGGAAAACAACAAAGACTAATGTAGAATGTATTGGGGGAGGTTGAGGAGACAATAAAGGCATACATGTTTAACCCAATGCATTGGAATAGCATTAATATATTTTTTTTTGGAAATACGTTTGGATTGACTAACAAATTGACAATGTTGTTAACCTTTTTTCTATTTTGGCAAATATGTATGTTTCACAACTTCCATGCTCTTCACCTTTTTAACTTTTGCCAGTGCCACACTTTCTCCTTCATAATCTTCAGCAGCAGCATCATCTTTCTCATCAAATTATTCTTCATCTTCACCTTCTTAATCTTCTTCTTAAACTTCTTGCTATTCATGTTTTTGTTTACATTACTCATATTGTTATTATTAAACTAATTAATCTTCTTCATATTCAAATTCTTCATCTTCTTCCTCTTCATCTTCTTCATCATATTCTTATTTGTGACAGAGATTCCTGTACTTGTAATCTGTAAAAGTATGAATTGTTCATCCTTCCGTTCTTGCTGTCACAAAAGATTTAAATTACAACAGTATTTGTCCGTGTTCAGTTTAGCCTGCAGCAGCAGGCATTTTCCAGGGGCACCACGAGGAGGAACGGACTCACCCCCATACACTGCTTAGTCTTCTTCTGCTTAGAATTTAGAGCATATATTTTGCTCTTCATTTTGGTCTTATACTTCATGTTCTTCTGCTTTTTGATCTTCTGCTTATTGTTCTTCTGTCTCTTGTTCTGTATCTTGTAGTTTGTCTTAAACTTCTTTGTCCTGTTGGTGATCTTCTTCTGGGTAATCTTTTATTTTTTCTTTGTGATGGTGTTCAGGCTGATTGGCTTCATGCTCGTCGTCCTTGTTGTCGTCATCTTCTTCTGGGTGGTCTTTAAGGTCGTCTAATTTCCGAGAAACAGCTGACGTTACTGGAACCCTGACGGGTATCAGATGGAGCAAGAGACAATGGAAGTAACGAGGACCAGCTGACTGTGCTGGAACCCGGACGGGTAGCAGAAGGAAAAGAGGCAATGTCACAACCGAGTACCAGCTGACGTTACTGTGACACGGTTACTAAGCAGGAGGTACCTGTGCTCCAAAGCACTACCAAGGACCAGCAGACGTTGGTGGAACTCGGATACGGAGATGGAGGCACCTAGGCCAAAGGCACTGGGGAGAACCACTTGACGGTACTGGACCCCGGACGGGTAGCAGAAGGAAAAGAGGCAATGTCACAACCGAGTACCAGCTGACGTTACTGTGACACGGTTACTAAGCAGGAGGTACCTGTGCTCCAAAGCACTACCAAGGACCAGCAGACGTTGGTGGAACTCGGATACGGAGATGGAGGCACCTAGGCCAAAGGCACTGGGAGAACCACTTGACGGTACTGGACCCCGGACGGGTAGAAGAACGCACCCATGAAAATGTAAGTTGACAGGACGCAAGCCGTCCGCAGTTACCGAATCACACAGTCCTACAGTGGGTGCTTGTCCTATTGTCACAATGGAAACCGCCTTTATTTACATATCCCACAGCACACATAGGAATCACCTAAACTGCAGGCACCATAGAGTCGGCTAACCGAATGCAACACGACAGCACAACTTATTGGAGGATAATTGACGTTCACACTGCCAGGAAACAGCTGTCGTGCTGTAACCAGGCTGGCCAGGAGTCAGTACCCCTGCCAATTACTTACGAGCAACAAATGGCGGTGTTGTAGCCCAGGGAGTAGAGTTCAGGTGGTAGAAAGATGAACATAACAGGAGACATGGAAAACGTTGCCAAACAGTTATTTAATCTGAAAACGGACAGGCAAATTCAGGTGAGATCCATGCCTTGTTCATTTTCAGAAAAGTAAGCCGGTCTACATTCTCTGAGGATAGTCGCATGCGACGGTCTGTTACTACACCACCTGCAGCACTAAAGACACGCTCAGATAATACACTGGCAGCAGGGCAAGCCAGCACCTCCAATGCATACTGGCTAAGCTCTGGCCATGTATCCAACTTAGAGACCCAAAATTTGAAAGGGGAAGAGGCATCTGGGAGTACACTTAGAGGGAAAGCCAAGTAGTCTGTCACCATCTTACGGAAACGTTTCTTCCTGGTGACTGGAGCCGTCTCGGATGGTGTAGACCTTGCTGGCGCTGTCACAAAACTTTGCCACATTTGTAACATACAGTTCTTGCCCTGTGCAGAGGCGCTGCTTCTGCTCCCTCTTGTTGTAGAGGTGTCTACACTGCCTCGACGCACAGAGCTGCTTTGTAAAGCAGTAGCAGCAGCAGCAGCTCTCTCGGCTGGAATGTACAACAGTATGGATTGCACCAGTGTGTCTTGGTACTCCGGCATTTTACGGTCCCGGTTCACCGGTGTGATGAGGGTTTGTAAGTTGTCCCGGTAGCGAGGGTCTAGGAGGGTGTACACCCAATAATCTGACGTGCTGAGAATGTGGGCGATGCGGCGGTCGTTTCTCAGGCACTGAAGCATGAAATCAACCATGTGCTGCAGACTCCCAACTGGCCAACAAAGGCTGTCCTCTGGAAGAGGCGTCATCTCTGCCTCCTCTGCATCACCCCACCCTCGCTCTACATACTGACTAGAGCGTTGTGTACCTCCCTCTGTAGGGATTTCTTCCTCCTCCATTGACTCTTCCTCCTCCTCATCCTCCTCACAAAGTGAGCCCTGCCCAGCCCTTTGTGAGGAACCACGTTGCGCTGACTGTCCTGAAGGTAATTGAATTTGTGACTCCTCATCCTCCACCTCTTCCAAAACCTCTTCCTTTAGTGCTTTCAGTGATTTCTGAAGCAGGCAGATAAGGGGGACAGTCATGCTGACTAGTGCATCATCTGCACTCGCCATCCGCGTTGAGACATCAAACGCACGCAAAACGTCGCAGATGTCCTTCATAGAGGCCCACTCAGTAGTGGTGAAGTGTGAACGGCGCAAATTGCGAGTTGATTGCGCCTGTTGCAGCTATACTCCATTACTGCTGGCTGCTGCTCACACAACCGCTCCAACATATGTAACGTGGAATTCCACCTGGTGGGTACGTCACATATGATGCGATGTTCAGGAAGGTGAAATCTGACTTGCAGAGCTGCAATGCGCGATCTGGCCATGCTGGAACGTCGCAAGTGAGCGCACTCTAGGCGGACCTTGTGCAGCAGTGCATCAAGATCCGGATAGTCCCTCAAAAAACTCTGCACGACCAAGTTGAGCACATGTGCCAGACATGGTATGTGAATGAGGTTGCCAAGGCCCAGAGCTGCCACCAGATTTCGGCCATTGTCACACACTACCAAGCCTGGCTGGAGATTAGCTGACAAAAACCACACGTCGCTCTCCTGCTTGATGGCATCCCAGAGCTCCTGCGCTGTGTGGCTTCAATTCCCCATGGAAATTAATTTCAGGACGGCCTGTTGACGTTTGGCCACGGCTGTGCTCATATCGGTCGCAACAGGTAAGCGTTCACGGGTCCATGTGGAGGTATACCGTGACGGCTCGTGCAGCGATGATTCTGAGGAACTGGAGTAGGAGGAGGAATCAATGTGTACAGACTGGATTCCTGCAATCCTTGGAGTTGGCAGAACACGTACAGCGCCACTGGCAAGATCTGTACCCGGCTCCACAACATTGACCCAATGGGCAGTGAGGGAAAGGTATCGTCCCTGGCCATGGGTACTGGTCCACGCATCGGTGGTCAGGTGGACCCTGCTACTGACGGCGTTTAGTAGCGCATGTTTAATGTTTCCCTCGACATGTTTTTGCAGAGCAGGGACAGCTTGCCTGCTGAAATAAAATCGGCTTGGCACATTATATTGTGGGACTGCCAATGCCATAAAGTTCCTGAAACTGTCAGTCTCCACCAGCCTGAATGACAGCATTTCAAGGGACAGGAGTTTTGCAATGCCAGCATTCAGAGCCTGTGCTCGTGGATGGTTTGCCGAGTATGGCCGTCTTTTATCCCATGCCTGTGGTACCGATGGCTGTTTTTTGTTCTGGGAGTGTGACGATGACTGTGAACTTGCTGCTGTGGGTGGAATAACAGTTTGTCTATGGACAACAGTGACCGAGGTTCTTCCATGGAGATCCTGTGAGGAAGCCGAACCAGGTGTGTGTGAGCTGGAGGTAGAGGCTCGAACACGACCTGAAGATGTAGGTGCTGCTGTAGGTTGGCCTACATCTCCAGTGTGTCTTTGTAACTCAGCTACGTGCTTTGTCCGTACGTGTTTCCACATATTTGTGGTATTCAGGTTACTGATATTTTTACCTCTTTTAACTTTTTGCTTACACAGCTTGCATTGAACATAGCAAATATCATCTACAAGTCTGTCAAAAAAGGACCACGCAGTGCAAGTCATGGGAGCGCCAATTTTGACATTTCTAAGAGAACTGCTCCCAACAGGTGCCAAACTGGAGGCTACAGGCAAGCGAGTCTGCAGCCTACCTCCCCTCCTCTTTGTACCGTTGGGACAATCTCTTCCTCAGAGCTGCTCCCACGACCTTCCTGTTGCTCACGCCATGTTGGGTCTCGGACTTCATCATCTCCACTACCCTCTTCCAACACCTGCTGCTGTTGGATAGTCTGGGCAGCACCATGCTCCACAAAACCTGGCACCTGAGTCTCATCATCATCATAAGATGCGTTCTGCGGTGTGCTGTCCATCGGCACTGGCTCACCCGCCTCTTCAGATTGAGAGAGACACAGCTGTTGCGCATCACTGCATACTCCCTCTTCTTCAAATTGCAGAATGCTGCTTGCCTGTGCCCGTGTTTGCGAGCCAACAGATTCTGAGAACAGAAGCAGAGACTCAGCTGGCTCCTGTACAGAACTCTCTGACTGCCTGGGCAATTTGACAGGCGGTGAACAGACAGATGGTTGCTCAACAGTGTTGTGT
Source organism: Oophaga sylvatica (assembly GCA_033576555.1). Classification (NCBI taxonomy): domain Eukaryota; kingdom Metazoa; phylum Chordata; class Amphibia; order Anura; family Dendrobatidae; genus Oophaga; species Oophaga sylvatica. The sequence goes on along the minus strand of JARQOD010000006.1, from coordinate 210,866,254 downwards.
TCCTGAGAGGAGGTGGAAGGAATTGAAGTCGATGCATTGGCTGCCATCCAACCACAACGGCTTCAATTTGTTCTTTAGGCAGCAGGGGGGCACGCCGAGCTCCTACCAAAGTGCGCATAAAGGAACGCTCACGGGGATAAATGGTGGATGCTGTGTCACTGAGGGCAGCAGCAGCCACAGAATCACCACGTCCTCTCCCTGCTGAAACTCCACGGCCACGACCACGTGCCTTACTCACTGCCTTCTTCATCTTGGTAGATTGATAAAGAAAGTCAGAAAAGTTATAAGGCCTAAGTGTGGTTATTACGCAGAGACTGAAGTGAACACTGAAACACAACTGTTCACAATCTGTGAAAGGCTACTCCTTTGTCTACTTCTATAGTGTTTGCAACCAATGTATTGGATACGGATGGAAGCGCGTCACACTAATAGATTATATTTTAATGGAATGGAGCAGAACCAATTGGAGATAAATGAAAAGGATGAGGCACTGAGACACGCTCAGCAGAGTACAAGCAGCAGTACTTGAACAAGTAACTGGAGCGTGATGTGCACTCAAAAAATAAAAAACACAGACTGAAGTGAACACTGAAACACAACTGTTCACAATCTGTGAAAGGCTACTCCTTTGTCTACTTCTATAGTGTTTGCAACCAATGTATTGGATACGGATGGAAGCGCGTCACACTAATAGATTATATTTTAAATGGAATGGAGCAGAACCAATTGGAGATAAATGAAAAGGATGAGGCACTGAGACACGCTCAGCAGAGTACAAGCAGCAGTGCTTGAACAAGTAACTGGTGCGTGATGTGCACTCAAAAAATAAAAAACACAGACTGAAGTGAACACTGAAACACAACTGTTCACAATCTGTGAAAGGCTACTCCTTTGTCTACTTCTATAGTGTTTGCAACCAATGTATTGGATACGGATGGAAGCGCGTCACACTAATAGATTATATTTTAAATGGAATGGAGCAGAACCAATTGGAGATAAATGAAAAGGATGAGGCACTGAGACACGCTCAGCAGAGTACAAGCAGCAGTGCTTGAACAAGTAACTGGAGCGTGATGTGCACTCAAAAAATAAAAAACACAGACTGAAGTGAACACTGAAACACAACTGTTCACAATCTGTGAAAGGCTACTCCTTTGTCTACTTCTAGAGTGTTTGCAACCAATGTATTGGATACGGATGGAAGCGCGTCACACTAATAGTTAAATTGCATGGAGCTGCAAGAATTACACTGAAGAAAAAAAAAAGAGTCTGTGAGTGACACGTGCAGATGCCTACAGACAGCGTTGCATGCAGAGCAAACTGCAGCGTCACCTGCACTCACACACACCTTGCAGAGCTGTTAAACAACACTGCAGGCAAAAGGAAGCTTTACACAGCGGTTGGTGCTAGCCTGCCTACAGCACAGTACACTAAATCGCAATCTCTAACTGTCCCTCAGAGTCAGCACAGCAGCGTTCTGTCCCTTACTGAATTCACAGCACAGTGACGCTAAAATGGCGGCGGCGCCTTTTATAGTGCATTCTGACATCATTTCAGCATCCAATCACAGCCATGCCATTAGTTAACATGACCGCAGCAGTACAGGATGTGCCCACACTTCTTAGGATTCCTCATTGGCTGACTAAAATCACATTGCCTCTCAAAGAATTATGGGAACTTCCGATTCCGGTATACGATATATGGAAAATATCGAAACTAAGTATCGAAAGGCCGATAGAGCTAATATCGGCCGATACCCGATACTTGCGGTATCGTATCGCTCAACACTAGTGAACAGCAGTTTTCAGCTCTTTCCACAGATTCTCGACTGGATTCAGGTCTGGACTTTGACTTAGCCATTCTAATACCTGGATACATTTATTTGTGAACCATTCCATTGTAGATTTTGCTTTATGTTTAGGATCATTGTCTTGTTGGAAGACAAATCTCCGTCCCAGTCTCAGGTCTTTTGCAGACTCCAACAGGTTTTCTTCAAGAATGCTCCTGTATTTGGCTCCATCTATCTTCCCATCAATTTTAACCATCTTCCTTGTCCCTGCTGAAGAAAAGCAGGCCTAAACCATGATGCTGCCATCACCATGTTTGACAGTGGGGATGGTGTATTTAGGGTGATGAGCTGTGTTGCCTTTATGCCAAACATATCGTTCGATTTTGGCCGAACATAAGTTCGATTTTGGTTTCATCTGACCAGAGCTCCTTCTTCTATATGTTTGGTGTGTCTCCCAGGTGGCTTGTTGCAAACTTTAAGCGACACTTTTTATGAATATCTTTGAGAAATGGCTTTCTTCTTGCCACTCTTCCATAAAGGCCAGATTAGTGCAGTGTATGACTGATTGTTGTCCTACGGACAGACTGTCCCATATCAGCTGTAGATCTATACTCCTTCCATTTCAATATGATCGCTTGCACAGTGCTCCTTGGGATGTTTAAAGTTTTGGAAATCATTTTGTATCCAAATCCAGCTTTAAACTTCTCCACAACAGTATCATGGACCTGCCTGTTGTGTTCCTTGGTCTTCATGATGCTCTTTGTGCTTCAAACAGAACCCTGAGACTATCACAGAGCAGGTGCATTTATACGGAGACTTGATTAGTTGGTTGGTTGGTTAGTTGGTTGGTTGGTTGGTGGATTATATTTATCATCATTAGTCATTTAGGACAACATTGGATCATTCAGAGATCCACAATGAACTTCAGGAGTGAGTTTGCTGCACTGAAAGTAAAGGGGCCAAATAATATTGCACGCCCTACTTTTCAGTTTTTGTATTTCCACAAAAATTTAAAATAACCAATAAATTTCATTCTACTTCACAATTGTGTCCCACTTGTTGTTGATTCTTCACCAAAAATTTACATTTGGTAAAAATTCCAAGGAGCCGAATACTTTCACAAGGCACTGTAGGAGACAACGGACCCGGAGCAGATGACATTTTATATTTATTAATTATTCTGACACAGATATTTATAAGAACACAATATAGGGATGTTAGGGGAGATGTTATGGATCTAAAAGTACGTCCGCCCCAAAGTAGTTTAGCAAGTGGGACGGGATTTAAATGTTCCTCCAATTCAGTCCATAGTCCCTTCGACGCCTTTATGATGATATGCAAAATGCTATTTAACCCCTCTCTGCCATTGGACGTACTATTCCGTCCATGTGACCTGGGACTTAATTCCCAAGGACGGAATAGTAAGTCATACGCGATCAGCCGCGCTACCCCCGTGATATTCATAGCTGACACCCGGCACTGAGTGCCAGGAGTGGTCACGGACCGATCCCGGCACTTTAACCCCCGGCACACTGTTATCAAACATGATCGCAGCGTTCCGGTGGCATAGGGAAGCATCGCGCAGGGAGGGGGCTCCCTGTGTGCTTCCCTGAGACCCTCAGAGAGCAGGTGCCGGCAAGCCTCCTGCACTGCTGTCAGATCGCTGATCTGACAGAGTGCTCTACAAACTGTCAGATCAGCAATCTGACACTATATAGTGATGTCTCACCCTGGGACAATGTAAAAATGTAAAAAAAAAAAAATATACATGTGTAAAAAATTTTTTTAAAAATCCCTAAATAAAAAAAATATTTCCCCAATAAAAACATTATTATGTAAATAAAAAAAACAATAAAGTACACATATTTAGTATTTACTGCATCTGTAACGACCCCCTATAAAACTGTCCCATAGTTAACCCTTTTGTGAACCCCTTAAAAAAACAATAACCCCCAATGCTTTATCATCATACTGCCGAACAAAAAGTGGAATTACACGCGATCAAAAAGACAGATATAATAAACATGGCACTGCTGAAAATGTCATCTTGCCCCGCAAAAAACAAGCCACATACAGCAAAAAAAAATAAAAAAGTTATAGCTCAAGATAAAGCGTGAAAAAATAATTATTTTTTATATAAAATATTTTTTATTGTTTAAAAGTTCCAAAATAAAAAAAGTGATAAAATGAGGATAACTTAATCATATAACCCAAAGAATAAAATACTTTATAATTTTACCGCAGTGGAACAGTATAAACGCCCCCCAAAAGAAATTCATGAATTGTTGGTTTTTGTTCTTTTCCCCTCCCAAAAATCGTTAATAAAAAGTGATCAAAAAATGTCTGTGCCCAAAAATGTACCAATAAAAACTTTCTCATCCGCAAAAAAAAAGGACCTCACTTGACTCTGTGGGCCAAAATATGGAAAAATTATAGCTCCAAAATGTGGTGACGCAAAAATATTTTTTGCAATAAAAAGTGTCTTTTATCATGGGAAGCTGCCAATCAAAAAAAAACCCGATATTAAAAAACCCATATAGTTAAACAATCCCCCCTTTATCCCCCCTTAGTTAGGGAAAAAAAATTTAAAATTAAAAAAAAATGTATTTATTTCCATTTCCTGTTAGGGATGGGGTTTGGATTAGGGTTGGGATTAGGGGTGTGTTGGGTTTTGTTTGTGTTTAGAGTTATGGTTAGGGTTGGGATTAGGATTAGGGGTGTGTTGGGGTTAGGGTTGGAGTTAGAATTGGGGGATTTCCACTGCTTAGGCACATCAGGGGCTCTCCAAACTGCATGGCCTTCGATCTAATTCCAGCCAATTTTGCCCTTCCTTTCTGAGCTCTGCCTGCGCCCAAGCAGGGGTTTACCCCCACAAGGGGGGGTTTCAGGTACTCAGGACAAATTGCACAAAAACCCTTTGGGGTCCAATTTCTCCTGTTACCCTTTGGGAAATAAAAAAACTGGGGTCTAAATATCATTTTGAGGAAAAAATATGATTTTTTTTATTTGCCGCCCGGGGCTTTATAACTTTGTGAAGAATGGGGGTTCAAAGTCTCACCAACAAACTGATAAGTTCCTTGGGGAGTCAGTTTCCAAAATGGGGTAGGTGGGGGTTTTCCACTGTTTAGGCAATCGGGGCTCTCAAATGCGACTGACGCCCACCGACCATTCATCAAAGTTGCATTCCAAAATGTATACTTCCCTTCCGAGCCCGCGTAGTTTTCTCCACATACGTCAAACCAAAAGTTTGGAACACCTTTCATTTAAAGTTTTTTGTATTTTTTGACTTTGAAAATTGTAAATTCACACTGAAGGCATCAAAACTATGAAAAAAATGTGGAATTTATACTTAACAAAAGAGTTTGGTTACAACTGAAATATGCCTTATATTCTAGATTCTTCAAAGTAGCCCCTTTTTGCTTTGTGACTGCTTTGTTACACTTTGGCATTCTCTTGATGGGCTCCAAGAGGTAGTCACCGGAAATGTTTTTCATTCACAGGTGTGCCCCTGTCAGGTTTAAAGTCGGATTTGCTGGTTATAAAAGGGGTTTTGGGGCAAACAGTTGTGTTGTGCGAAGTCTGGGAATACCAGTGATAGCCCCACTAAAAAAAAATTTTTAGGGGGAGTTTCACGGTGGGGAAAAGTGCTTTTTTTGGCGCTGTGCGCTTTTGGGCGGCCCCAAAACGCAGCGTCCAGATGTTACAGCATAGTGGAGGGGATTTAAAGAAAAACCCCTCTCCACTATGCGTAACAATAAGGGGGGTGGAAAACCCCCGTAAAAAGGGCAATTTTGGCCGCGTCTTTTTGGGGGCAGCATGTCCTGGTATTGCGGCGACGGTGCTTTTCCGAACATAATTAACCCCCGGGTTGTAGCCCTGCGCTCTTTCCGGGTGTTCCCCGGGGGGGTCCCCCAAAAACCCCCGGAAAAAACGCGTTTTTATAAAGGGGGCGGGGGTTTTTACGGAGCGGGGGAATTTCCCTCCGTCCAAAGGGGGTTGGTTCCGGGGGCCCTTTAACCCCGCCTTTTTTAAAATTTCATTATGGAGGAAAAAAGCGCCCCAAAAAAGAAAAAGAGTGGGGGTCATTACCTTTTTAAAAAAAAGAAATCGGGAGTTCGGAAAAAATTGTGGAAAAAATTTTAAACCGTTTTCCCCCCAATGCCGTTTTTAAAAACCCCCAAGCGCTACAAAAAAAATGGTACTTTTGGACTGCCCGGAAAAGGAAGACCCCAAAGTCACCTCTGTTCTGAGGAAAGTTTAAAACCGGGGGGACCAGCCAAAAAAAGCCGCTCAGATTAGAGACCAGGGCAGTGTCCCCAGTTTTTGCAGCCGACAATCTTTACAACAACTGTTAAAGGAGATTTTTTCAGGGCCTTCATGGTAAAAAAAAATGGGGAGGAAACCCCCGCTAAGGAAAAAGGGAAAAGCGGGGAAAACTTGTTTGGGTTTTAAAAACAGGAAGGGGGGTTTTTCCCGGGAAAAATTCTTTTTTCTTTTTTTTGGCTGTGAGTCCCAAAAATTTAGGATTTTTGGGGTTCCCCAACCCCCTTTTTTTTTTGGGATGCAGAAAAGGTGAACGGAAGGAATCTTCATGGCCCCGGGTTCCCCCGTGAAGCATGGGGGGGGGGTGTGTTGGTGTGGGGGTGCTTTGTGGTGCACTGGTTTTGGGGTTTATACAAAATTTTAAAGGGTTTTTGAACCCCTATGGCTACCCGCTTTGCGCCCCGGATGCTATTCCAACCCCTTTTTGGGTTTGTTGGACCCCCCATTTTTTTTTTAAAGGACAATGAGCCCCAAAACACCCCCCCGGCTGTGTAAAAGGGTAAAATTTTTCCCCAAAAGGAGAGGATGGGGTGCTA
>JARQOD010000006.1:210807115-210859506 GCA_033576555.1 Oophaga sylvatica | reverse complement strand
TTTTAACCTCAACAACATGCTTTTGCAGACCAGGGACGGCTTGCCTGCTGAAATAAAATCAGCTTGGCACATTGTATTGTGGGACTGCCAATGCCATTAAGTTCCGTAAACTGTCAGTCTCCACCAGCCTGAATGACAGCATTTCAAGGGACAGGAGTTTTGCAATGCCAGCATTCAGAGCCTGTGCTCGTGGATGGTTTGCCGAGATTGGGCCTACACCCGATACGCCACAACCTGACACCCACAGATAAACAAGCCATAAAATCTCTGAAAGATAACCCCAACATTATTATTAAACCAGCAGATAAGGGGGGTGCTATCGTTATTATGAATAAGACCCAATCTATTGCCGAAATTCATAGACAACTGTCAGTTAACCTAACCTACAGACAACTCAATTGTGACCCTACATTTTACATCTGTCAAAAAATTGATCGTATCCTGACAAAACATCTTTAATTGATCACCATAGACTGTAAGACTATGACATTCCTTAATATTCAATACCCCATCACCCCTGTTTTCTACACACTCCCAAAAATCAACAAAAAACTACATTATCCACCCGCATACCCTAGAGGGATAATTCTCCGTGTTCTACAGTATCACCCAAATGTTTAACATGTTGCCTAATTCCTATGTATATATATTCTTCACCCTATGTATTTATTGTATATATTGTATATATTATACATTGTCATTGACTGTAAATTTTTCTATCTCTTCCAGCGACTATTTGATAAAGGCCACTGCGTTGCCAAAACGTCAGTCAGTAGTCTCATAGCTATTTTCTTTTTTCACATCAAGTGTGCAATAAAAATTTCAAATTTAACCATGACATATGCAGTTAAACTTGTGCAGTGATTCTCTATAGACTGTACATCTTCAGTGTGTCTTTGTAACTCAACTACGTGTTTTCTCCGCACATGTTTACACATATTTGTGGTATTGAGGTTACTGTCACTTTACCTCTTTTTACTTTTTGATTACACAGCTTGCATTTGACATAGCAAATATCATCTGCAAGTGTCTGAAAAAAGGACCACGCAGTGCAAGTCCTGGAGCGTCCGTTTAGACTTTTGGAAGAGAAATCCGAACAGGTGCCAAAATGGAGGCTACAGGCAACAGAGTATGCAGCCTAACTCTCCCTCCTGTTTGTACCGTTGGGGCAATCGCTTCCTCAGAGCTGCTACCACCACCTTCCTGTTCCTCACGCCATGTTGGGTCTTGGACCTCATCATCTCCACTAACCTCTTCCAACACCTGCTGCTGTTGGGTGGTCTGGCCACCACCATGCTCAACAGAAACTGGCACCTGAGTCTCATCATCATCAGATGCGTTCTGCGGTGTGCTGACCATCGGCACTGTCTCACCCGCCTCTTCAGATTCAGAGAGACACAGCTGTTGCGCATCACTGCATACTCCCTCTTCTTCACATTCCAGAATGCTGCTTGGCTGTGCCCCTGTTTGCAAACCAACAGATTCTGAGAACAGAAGCAGAGACTCAGCTGGCTCCTGTACAGAACTCTCTGACTGACTGGGCAATTTGGCAGGCGGTGAAGAGACAGATGGTTGATCAACAGTGCTGTGTTCCTGAGAGGAGGTGGAAGCAATTGAAGTCGATGCATTGGACCCTGGGCTCCAACACCGCCAGTTGTTGCCTGTAAGTGCTGTTAGCACAGTCAACACTTGCTCCTGTGTTACTGGGTTGAGTAATGGCAGCTGTTCCCCTGCTGTGTGTACGACAAAAAGTCATGCTGCCTCCACCCTGTCCTCCTCTCATCCCTGGGCTCCAACACCGCCAGTTGTTGCTCGGAAGTAATTGGCACGGGTACTGACTCATGCCCACCCTGGTTACAGCACCACAGCTGTTTCCTGGCAGTGTCAACGTAAATTAGCCTCAAATAAGTTGTCCTGTCATGTTACATTCCGGTTATCCGACTCTATGGTGCCTGCAGTTTAGGTGATTCCTATGTGTGCTGTGGGATATGTAAATAAAGGCTCTTTCCGTTGTGAAAATAGGACAAGCACCCACTGTAGGACTGTGTGATTTGGTAACTGCAGACGGCTTGCGGCCTGTCAACTTACATTTTCATGGGTGCCTTATGGTACCCGTCCGAGTTCCATTACCATCAGCTGGCTCTCCACAGTGCCTTTGGCCTAGGTTCCTCCATCTCGGTATCCGAGTTCCTGCAATGTCTGCTTGTCCTTGGTAGTGCTTTGGAGCACAGGTACCTCCTGCTTAGTAACCGTGTCCCAGTAACGTCAGCTGGTCCTCGGTTGTGCCATTGGCTCTTTTCCTTCTGCTGCCCCTCCGGGTTCCAGCACAGTCAGCTGGTCCTCGTTACTTGCATTGGCTCTTGTACCTTCTGCTACCCGTCCGGGTTCCAGTGCCGTCAACTGGTTCTCCGCAGTGCCTTTGGCCTAGGTGCCTCCATCTCGGTATCCGAGTTCCTGCAATGTCTGCTTGTCCTTGGTAGTGCTTTGGAGCACAGGTACCTCCTGCTTAGTAACCGTGTCCCAGTAACGTCAGCTGGTCCTCGGTTGTGCCATTGGCTCTTTTCCTTCTGCTGCCCCTCCGGGTTCCAGCACAGTCAGCTGGTCCTCGTTACTTGCATTGGCTCTTGTACCTTCTGCTACCCGTCCGGGTTCCAGTGCCGTCAACTGGTTCTCTGCAGTGCCTTTGGCCTAGGTGCCTCCATCTCGGTATCCGAGTTCCTGCAATGTCTGCTTGTCCTTGGTAGTGCTTTGGAGCACAGGTACCTCCTGCTTAGTAACCGTGTCCCAGTAACGTCAGCTGGTCCTCGGTTGTGCCATTGGCTCTTTTCCTTCTGCTGCCCCTCCGGGTTCCAGCACAGTCAGCTGGTCCTCGTTACTTGCATTGGCTCTTGTACCTTCTGCTACCCGTCCGGGTTCCAGTACCGTCAACTGGTTCTCCGCAGTGCCTTTGGCCTAGGTGCCTCCATCTCAGTATCCGAGTTCCAGCAACGTCTGCTGGTCCTTGGTAGTGCTTTGGAGCACAGGTACCTCCTGCTTAGTAACCGTGTCCCAGTAACATCAGCTGGTACAAGGTTGTGCTACAAATACAAGATACAGAACAAGAGACACAAGAACAATAAGCAGAAGATCTAAAGGCAGAAGAACATGAAGTATAAGACCAAAATGAAGAGCAAAATATATGCTCTAAATTATAAGCAGAAGAAGACTAAGCAGTGTATGGGGGTGAGTCCGTTCCTCCTCGTGGTGCCCCTGGTAAATGCCTGATGCTGCAGGCTAAACTGAACACGGACAAATACTGTTGTAATTTAAATCTTTTGTGGCAGCAAGAACGGAACGATGAAAAAATCATACTTTTCCAGATTACAAGTACAGGAATCTATGTCACAAATAAGAATATGATGAAGAAGATGAAGGACTATAATATGAAGAAGAATAATAGTTTAAAAAGAACAATATGAGTAATGTTAACAAAAACATGAAAAGCAAGAAGTTTTAGAAGAAGATAAAGAAGGTGAAAATGAAGAATAATTTGATGACAAAGATGATGCTGCTGAAGATTATGAAGGAGAAAGTGTGTCAAAAGTTAAAAAGGTGAAGAGCATGGAAGTTGTGAAACATACATATTTGCCAAAATAGAAAAAAGGTTAACAACATTGTCAATTTCTTCGTCAATCCGAACGTATTTCCTAAAAAAAAAAAATTAATGCTATTCCATTGGATTGGGTTAAACATCTATGCCTTTAATGTCTCCTCAACCTCCCCCAATACATTCTACATTACTCTTTGTTGTTTTCCTTCATGTACAATTAACCTACAAGGCAAGAATGGGGTTTTTTTAATTTCGATATTTTGTTCCCATAGACTTACATTGGACTTCCGGTATCGGTATCGGGTATCGCCGATATTTTTTGGGTATCGGCGATACCATTCCGATTCCGATACTTTTGGATATCGGAAAGTATCGCTCAACTCTACTCCCAAGGCCTGGGTGGTATGGTATGATTGGGAGGGTTTTTTGGCAGCGAGTTCAAGTCAGCTGGTGGTGGATGATCAGGTGGGAATATTACTTTCGTAATTGAGTCGCGGGGCAGCTGAGGGTTGGTCGTCAGCTAAGGTGTCGCGGTTTATGGCAGCGTTGGCCTTTGGTTTTAAGTTGCGGGGCCAGCAGGATCTGACTAAATCCTTTTTGGTGAATCAGCCGGTTAAAGGTTTTCAGAGGAGGAAGAGTCAGGGTGACATGAGGCGGCCTATTTCTTTTGGTTTATAAGAAAAACTATGGGGGTGTTGGGATCGTTATGTTTTTCAGATTTTGAAGTTTGCCTTTTCATGTTGGCTTTTTCTCTTGCCTTTTTTGGGGCTTTGAGGGGATGTGAACTGGTGTCGCCAAGCAAATCTGTAATGGGTGAGATTTTGACGAGGGATGTTGTTACATCTCTGGGTGTAGAGTTTTTGTTGTGAAGGTCAAAAATGGATCAGGAGGGCAAGGGGAGGTTTGTGGTTTTGGGCTCTGTTAAAAATTCGATGATGTGTCCAATGAGGTGTTTACAGCGCTTTCGGGCCCTTTTGCCCAGCCTCGAAGGCCCCCTTTTATCTCATGCGGATGGTTCGTTTTTGTCCAGGTATCAATTTACGGCATTATTACGGAAGGCTGTTCATGCGTTGGGCCTAGATTAGTCTCGTTTTGCCCCTCATTCTTTTCATATTGGAAGCAGCGTTGGGTGGGCTAGGGGCTGAAGCGGTTCAGCGCATTAGGAGGTGGCGGTCTCGGTGTTATCATGGGTATGTAAGGCCACAGGAGTTAGTTGGGGAGTATTAGTATGGAAATTTTTTCTATGTTGAATCTTTATTTTGTTCGTCCGTGGTTTTTCAGATGTTTGTGTTTTTGTTCCAGGTTCCCCTTCGTTACTTGTGTGGATTTTTGGCCATTCATGTGTTTTTTTGGTGAGCAGTGCGAGCTGACGTACGGAAAGAGGGCAGACAGCTCGGTTTACCTAGAAGTACGGCGGTGATCAGGTGGCTCGGCATCAGGGGGATGTCGTGGAACAAGGTCTTGCAGGAGATTCATAGCAGTGCCCGTTTGGACAGAGCTCCTGATATTCTGGTATTATATGTGAGCGGTAAGATTTGGGAGTTCGGCCTTTCAGGGAGTTAGTAAAGGACATCAAACATGATCTGTTGCGGCTGTGGTTGTCTTATTCGGGGATTACCATTGTATGGTCTGAGATAGTGCCATGTAAACGCTAGCGGAATGCGAGATCATTGGTTAAGATTAATAAAGCCAGAATAAAGGTTAATAGGGCAGTGTCTGCTTTTGTTTCTAGGAATGGGGGCATCTCGGTGAGGCATTTCGAGTTGGAAAAAGGGGTGGATGACTTTTGGTTGGCCCATGGGGTTCATTTGAACGAGGTGGGTAGTGACATCTGGGCACTTGGTTTGCAAGAAGGTATTGACAGGGCCATAGCTTTTCGGTGTGATGGGGTCTCGGGGCTATGAGGTGTTCAAATGCCCCTCGTTGTGGCGGTTGAGGGGAGTCCTTGGAGTTGGTGAAAATTGGTCTGGGGATCCATTGGCATATGGTTTCCTCTTTTTGGAGTTTAATATGGTTGGATCTGGCGAAAATGTGGAAGGGAGTTTCGGCAAGGGTTGTCGGATCCCCAGGAGTTTAAGTGAACATTGGAACCCTTACGGTTTTGGTGCTCCCGAGCCAGTGGGGTAACGTCTGGGAGTAATTGTTGGTATTTTATGTTCACTTTATTTATTTTTGGTAATCACCAGATTTTTTGGGAGCTTCAAGGACTCCTCTCAGCGTTTATAAAATGTTTTTTTTATACTTTAATGTTTATTGTTTGCTTGTTTTAAATAAAGGTTGCTGTGGCTATAATTATCCAAAATAATTTTTGTTGTCATTGTTTTATTTTAAGGGGGTATTATATTTGGGGTGGTAGGGTTATTGAAGAAGGGATGAATGGGAAAAGCTTATTCCCTGCCAGGCCTCGACAATACCAGTATCAGTGTTGAGAAGTATGGGGTTAAATGTGTTGTTTTTAGAGAGGTGTTTCAGTATGGAGAAGTTCATACTCACTTGCTCGGTAGTCATCTCCTTGGGTGTCATCTGTTCCTTCGGCCTTCCTGTGCTGCTTGGATAAAGGTCCTTTTCTCCGGATCACCTTTTCTCCCGACCAGCTGGACTCCTTAGATGAACCCGAACGTTGATGGTGCTTGAACGATGTGACGTGACTAACTTCCTCGATGATGTCAGTGCGTTGTAGAGGGTGCAAAGTAATCACAAAAACGTTAAAATCAGAAGATTGGGTTCTTCTGTTGTGGATTTTATAACGTGTATCGCTCAGGCTGATAAGCTGCGTCACTTGGCTGAACTATCAGGACACCGAACGTACAAAACATGACAACACTTCCTGTGTATCAATGCTACTTCTGTCCACGTCCCTCTGGCCTGATCAGTCAACGGACAGTGACCACAGATATCCACAAAGCGAAACACGATAAATAAAACTGCAACAGTAGGGGCTGACTCGCCAAAATGTTACAAGGCGGTATTCCGTAAATTAATTATTAATGTCCGGCTTGACTATTAATAATCAATATTCAGCTAATACCTCACCTGTTACTACTCAGATTTCTATGTACTATATTCTACATTGGTGAATAACTGAAACAAATCCGTATGCTAATAAAAGGGATATTTATTATACACAGCCAGAAGTCGACCGTAATTAATAACCACTACAAACGCACAATTATACACACAATAATATAGAATATAACCGACAATAACCTCAATAATACTTCCCTAACATTATTTCCTTCCCAACTATCTAAATTAGGCTGGAGTCACACACACCGACTAAAAAAGCTGACCGTTTTAGTCGGTCGATAATCGGATTAAAATTTCATGAACATTGATGCGACTAGCATACGATTTTTTGTAGTTGATGCGATTTAGTCGCATCTGACCGTAGTTGTCACATCCGATTTACATCCGACTTGCGAGAATTTCTCGCAGTCTTGCAAAAGTGACATATAATGGATCCAAATGAATAGTATTTAAATCACAATAGAAAGAATAGATATATACACATAGAACACATATATATATTGTAACATTTCCAGGGGATATAGCTCTAGGATCGCTGTCTGGGTAGACAGAATGGCACAAAACAGTTCATTCAGACAGCAGTTCTGGTGTAAAACTGGCCGCAACCAGCTTTATTAAAGTCCACAGCAAACAGATAAAAATAAAGCATAAACAGAAAACCTAGGCTTGTCTAGCCACTAATTACACATAGATCGATTTCCCTATCTATCCAGGTCCAGACTCCACCAGTCTGTGCCCAAAACAACACATATAATCTGTAGTTACCAGCGTGAGGTTCACATGAGACTCCAACGTTGTCTGTAGTCAGATCCAGACTGAGAGCCTCCTCTGAACTCCTCAAGCAGGTACTTATGGCTGCCTAATTAAGCAGCTGTGTTCACTCCGGGTTGCACTGCAAACCTGTCCCAGATAGGAATGGAATGAACACCGCACTGACAACCTATTTTATGCGCCCCAGCTAAGAAACCTGGGCGAGATATACACGCCGTCCAGCACACACCCCTTCACTGTCTCACAATATATACACATGTCATTGTGACATGTGTATATATAATATTTATAGTTCCTAGACTTCTACATACTGTAATAGCCGCTAATTCAATTGCCGGCTTTTGTGAAATCACAGAAGCCGACATGAAATGATACATTGTTTAGACACAGTTAACCATGTAATTTCCTGTATTTTGATATATAGTTTGAACTTACAATTACATAAGTGTATGTGTACAAAATTTCAGACATGTAGGGGTTAATTAAAGGTGTAAATTCGTTGTAAAAAAAATGTGTCAAATCTCTAATTAGATTTGCCCTTTCTGGGGTGTCTGGGGGCAGATGTCAGTAGCCAGGGGGGGCACAAAAAAAATGTACCCTCCCTAGGCTATTATTATCTGCCCCCACTCGCTTGCTTTGTCTGTCTGGTGGAGAAAATACAGCGGGAACCCTCGCATTTTTTTTACAACGAATTTACACCTTTAATTAACCCCTACATGTCTGAAATTTTGTACACATACACTTATGTAATTGTAAGTTCAAACTATATATCAAAATACAGGAAATTACATGGTTAACTGTGTCTAAACAATGTATCATTTCATGTCGGCTTCTGTGATTTCACAAAAGCCGGCAATTGAATTAGCGGCTATTACAGTATGTAAAAGTCTAGGAACTATAAATATATGTATATATATATGTCACAATGACATATATATATATATATATATATAATATATATATATATTATATATATATTCTATGTGTGTATATGTATTGATTTTTATTCTTTAATAAAGCTGTCAGTGTGATTTTACAGTATAGCCGGGATGAATTGCCGGCTTTTCTAAAGAACACCGGTGCGATTTAATCGCAAGTCACACAAGCGGACCGTTTGTAATCCCACTTTTCATCGCTCCCATAGACTTGCATTGGCGATAGTCGACCCACAATCGGTGACAATCGCAGCATGCTGCGATTGCACTCGCACGTTTAAATCGGACCACAAAAAATCGGATGATGGGAGCTACTCCATTGATTAATATTGGTTCGACTGCAATGCGATATTTCATCGCATTCTAGTGGTACGATTTAGTCGCCAGTGTGACTTTCCCGCCTTACACACACAAACACACACTTTCAACCTATCACTCTATCCCTATGGGAAAGGGTTAACAAATAGCAGTGATACTTAGCAGTCTTGAAGATGAGGCTGGTCAGCTGTTGGTTCTTGCAGAGAAGTATGGAAAGGTTAGGCCTCTTTCACACATCCGTTTTTTGCCATCAGTCACAATCCGTCGTTTTGTGAAAAAAACGGATCCTGCAATTGTTGCTGCAGGATCCGTTTTTTTCTCATAGACTTGTATTAGCGATGGATTGTGACGGATGGCCATACGTTTCATCCGTCTTTTGACGGATCCGTTGAAAAATCTTTGTTCGTTGGCTGGATACAATGGACTTTCGAACTTTTTTTGTGTACGTCGAAAAGACGTACAACGACGGATCCAGCGCCATCCGTCGTATGCTATAATGGTAGCCTATGGACGCAGGATCCGTCACAAGACGGATTCCAGCAACGGATTCCAATTTTTCACACTGATCATGCCTGGAACAATTCCTATTGCTTTATTTTAACCCCTACAGCCATTCTGGCACATAAAATCCTCTCTCTCTCTCTAGAAGCGCATGTGTCAAGGTTCAAAAGTTCACCTCTTCACCATGACGGATCCGTAAAAATAACAGATCCGTCACATCAGTTTTTTTACAATCTGCACTGGATCCATTTTTTTCAACTTTACCGGATTGTGACTGATTGTAAAAAACGGATGTGTGAAAGAGGCCTAAAGGGTTGGTTCATGCCCATTCGGATATCGTGGAAAAATTTAGATCATATTATGCATCTCTTTATCATATAAAGGGAGAAAATATATCTATAGTAAATAAAAATATTATAGAGTTCTCCCAAGATTTAGAAGATGAATTCAGAGAGGAGGAGATTCTGGAGGTGACCAAGGGGCTTAAGATAGGCAAAAGCCCAGGTCCTGATGGTTTCACCCGACGATTTTATAAACTGTTCAAACAACAAGTAGCTCTAATTCTTCTACGATCTTTCAACTCCATTGCATTGGGAGGAAAATTACAACCACAATCTCTTTTGGCACATATAACTGTTATTCCCAAACCAGGTAAAGATCACACGCATTGTAATAATTTTCACCCCATTTCTCTAATCAACATTGATCTCAAGATGTACTCCAAGATGATTGCTATGAGGCTAGAACCCCTAGTATCAAACATTATACATAAAGATCAGGTGGGATTTGTCCTGGGAAGGGAAGCAGGAGACAACACTATCAAAACGATTTCAATCATACACAGAGTGCGTTCCCGGGGAGTCCCGTCCTGCCTAGTGTCTATAGATGCAGAGAAAGCAATAGATAGGGTGGGATGGGACTTCCTGGGGGCGACACTCCAAAAAATCAGATTGGGTACCAATATGTTGTTATGTATAATGGCACTTTACACCTCTCCCAAGGTAAGAGTTAATGGAAGCATTTTCCAAACCTTTTACAATCTACAATGGCACCCGTCAGGGATGCCTACTTTTGCCCTACCTTTATGTCTTAGTGATGGAGGCACTGGCAAATGCCATTAGGGCCAATGCATCCATATCATCAGGGGTCTCAATTGGTAATACAATACACAAAATTTGCATTCTTGCCGACGATTTACTACTATACGTGACAATGCCGATAATCTCCCTACCAGTGATTCTGGTGGAGTTTCAGTGATTCGCCTGAGTCTCTAACATTAAGGTAAATATCTCTAAGTCAGATATCCTTAACTTGAACATTCTGTAAAACCGAGGCCTCACCCCTCAGCTCCACATTTCCCTTTAAATGGAGAAAGGACCATATCAAATATATAGATATTACAATTCCAGTAAATACCTCACAGATCTACACACATAATTTTGTGAAGCTTGGAGGAAGATCTATCACAATGGTCCAGGTTCTCGGTCTCCTGGTTTGGTCGAATTAACATTCTGAAGATGGAAAAATATTTAGAATTGAGAGTTCTCAGCGGTTGATACCTTTTAATGGCTAACTGAAAAGATGGTAACAAATTGCAAGCTTTCGAGACTACTCAGGTCTCTTCATCAGGCAAAGACTAATACAACATCTGAAGAATCACATATTTATGCACAACACAGCACAGAAATAATGCAATAGATAAGACAAGTGACGTAAAGCAGAACTGTCAATAAGGGAGAGGGATGAATAGTTGTGGCAATAAATATTGGACCAGTTCATAGTTAAGGAGTGTGAAAGTTTTATTGCCCTCTGATTGGGGTCTGGTAATGTTTTGTGATGCTCCACTGGGCTCTTAGGAGCAAATTCCTTAATTGATGTAAAAGGTCATAAATCCATGCGATATGTTCATTCCAGCATTGAGAGTGTCAAAGGTCGTCATCAGTTTGTATTCACAAACTCTCCTGTGTCTCTGAGATGTGAAATTACCTTTCAATACAAGTAATTTCATGTCCATCATACTATGACCGGGGATACAAAAATGTTTGGCCACAGGTAGATCCATTCTCTTTTCTCTTATTGTGTGGAGATGAGAATTCATCCTTGTTCTCAGTTTTTGCCCTGTCTCTCCCACATACAGACCACCAGTTGGACATTTAGTACATATAATTAGGTACACCACATTAGATGTGATCATCTAGACGGAGTCTGAGCCACAGCTAAAGACGTTCCACGAACAGTTCAACCAATTTCATCCCACCATCAACTTAACACTCAACTACTCCAGCACTGAAATTAACTTTTTGGACACCATCATTAAGCTAAAGAACAATGAAATAGAGACATCCCTGTCTGGAAACTGTGCAACAGGTTATGGGCCCAGGGACCAGAGAATCCCCGACACCAGAGAATCCCAAGCACCAAGAATACCAGACACCCAGGACACTGGACCTCTCAGCAAGACCCTGGTCAATGCAGACGAATGCTTCAGTGCAATTCTCTCCAAACAAGTAAAACAAGTTAAAATGACAAGTAGCACAGAGCTAAAACTCACAGTATCTAAACTGAATGATGAAAACTACCAGTTATGGAAGTTCAAAGTAGAGATGTTTCTAAAGATGATTTATGTGAAGTAATCACTACAGATAGACCTGATGAAGATAATCAGACATGGGATAGAAAAAATAGACAAGCAAGAGCTACCATCAGCTTATTAGTGGATGATGCTCAATTAATCCACCTAAGAAGTAAGGATACAGCAAAGGGAATGTGGGAATCACTAAGAAAACTATATGAAAGACCCAGCTTAAATCACAAGTTATTTCTGCTAAGAAAGCTTTACAGTATGAGACTAAGTGCAGACAGTGACATGCAGAAGCATATATTCTCTATTATGGAAGTGATATCACAGCTGAGATCAATTGGTGAAGATATTAAGGAAAGCCATATAGCAGCAATTTTATTGTGCAGTTTACCAGATTCATATACTGCTTTAATAAATGCACTAGAGACAAGACCTGAAACAGACATTACATTAGAGTTTGTGAAGACCAGACTCATTGATGAATATCAGAGAAGGAAAGAACAAACAAATGATTCTTCTACTGAAAAAGATAATGGAAATGCTCTTAAAGCTACAGAATCAAAAAGACCCTATAACAAAGAGACAAAAGAATGTTTCAGATGTCAGAAAAAGGGACATTTAAAGAAAGACTGTACTATATAGAAAGCAGAACAACAGAAATTACATCATAAAGATAATACACAGAAGGTGAAAAACACAATTTCTGATTCATGTGAAAATAATTTGAATGGCACATTTAAAGTAACTGATAAGAAATCATTGTTGGGTTGGTTTATTGACTCAGGAGCAACAAGTCACATGACAAATAATAAAAATTTCTTTACTGAACTTGATTTAAATAAGAAGGAAGCCATTTATCTTGCAGATGGAAGCAAAATAACTGCAGAAGGTGTTGGACAAAGAATACTAAACTGTTCTAACAAATTTGGGCATGATTCAAAAAAAACTTGTGCATGATTCAAAAAAACTTGTGCAGGATGTGTTATATGTTCATGGATTAGAAGGAGGATTGTTATCTGTAAAATGTCTAACAGCTAAAGGACTTACTGTAAAATTCAAAGGTGATGAATGTACAATCCTAGCAGGAAATAAGGTAATAATCAATGTCAAGGCAGATGAACAATAATATCATCTAGGCACATTAAAGGAACAGATGAAGTTGTGTACACATGATCACAAGAATTGTATTCCCATGTGGCATAGACGTCTAGGACACAGACATCTGTTATGTGCGGTAGCTGAGGAGGACAGGAACAACAGCAGGGCAGCCGAACACCTGAGATGTTGGTAACTAATAGGTTGCAGAAACCTGAACTAACCACATAACTAGAGGTAGCCGTGGAGCGTTCCTACGTTGATCCTAGACGCCTCGTCACAGCCTGAGAGCTAGCTATACCTAAAGATAGAAACAGGAAAGCTAACTGCCCCGGAGTAGAGCCCAAAGGAATAGGCAGCCCCCAAACATATAATGGCAGTTAGACAAGATGAAAACACAAACGCAGGCAGAAAACAGATTGAGCAAACGCTGGAGCCACAAGCTGACTAAATAGGAAAGGACAGGAGAAATTACTTTCTGCAACCCAGAAAACCTACAAAAATCCAACAATTTTGATTACAAAATTATGAGATCACACAATCTCGCCACCCACTAAATCAGATCTCAGTGTGAACAAAACCAAGCTGCAGCCGCTGAAAAAGCAGGAAAAAACAAATGAAAAAACAACAGTGGCTACAGACAAACTGTGAGGAGCTCAGGCCCCAGGAGGGGACCTGGCTGTCCTCCACAAATGTGCAGAAAACAATGCAAATAGCAAGCACAAAAAGAAAAGCAGAAAATATCTTATCTGAAAGCAGCAGATGCAGGCAAGACACCAGCAAACTTCCAAATGAACAAGGAACCACAATTGGACCAGAACAATTGATCACCGGCGACCATCATGGGAGGGAACCTCCCTTATATCAGTCCAGTCTGTGATCCCAGATTGCCATTCCTCTCTGGAAGGTTCAGTACTGTCTGTAACCACCAGAGGGAGCCTCTGCTCATTCACAACAGACATCCTGAAAGTATAATGGAGCTACAAAGGAAAGGATTGACAAAAGATTTATTGATATCTGATTGCTCAATCACCGTAAGATGTGAATGTTGTATAAAATCTAAAGCCACAAGGATATCTATTCTTAAAGAAAGTGAAATGAAAAGCACAAGACCACTTGATTTGGTGCATACTGATGTATGTGGACCCATGAAAGTGACTACATCAGGAGGCAATAGATATATGGTAACTTTTATAGATGAATACTCAAGATACACAGTCACATACTTGATAAAGAACAAAAGCGAAGTTTTCCATAAACTAGTAGACTACGTGACAAAGTCGAATAACAAGTTTCAGAGGAAGCCAATTGTCATTAGAAGTGATAATGGAGGTGAATTTACAGGACACGAAATAGAAAACTACTTAAGACAAAATGGTATAGAACATCAAAAGACTGTTCCATATAAACCTGAACAAAATGAAGTAGCAAAAAGAAAAATTAGAACTCTGATGAAATGATAAGGTGTATGCTGACAGATTCCAAACTACCAGAGAAATATTGGGGTGAAGCAGCAATGACAGCTACATATCTACAAAACCGACTTTTTTCCAGAAACCTGAAAAAAGCTCCATATGAACTGTGGCAAGGTATGAAACCAAGTGTGTTAGGGTTCGAGTTCCCAATGCTGCACAAGGGAAATCTCGAGCCATTCCTGCTGCTGTCCCTCATCCGTCTCCGGCCGCAGTGGAGTCTGCTCAGCAGAGACGTCGGTCCCAGCATCTTGCCCGGTCTAATACTGTGCAGAGACTTGCTGCTGCCTCTCCTGCATCTTCAGTTATAACCAGTGCTGGAGCAGGCAGATGTGGGACTAAGTCCTCTGTTTCTTCTTCTGAGCATGCCCAGAGCAAGATCTCCCATTGGAGATCAGGGGTCACATGCTCAGATACAGCTACGACTCCTATTGGTCCTCCAGGAAGGTCCTGTAGCTGTTTGTGATCTGAAGCAGCTTTCTATTGGTCCTTTCTGGAAGGTCTTCTACTCGTGGCTGCTATAAAAGGTTGTCCTGACCGCACGGCCGTGCACTAGTATCAAACCTTTATGTGCTTTGCGCCAGTATGGTCATGCGTGTGTGTGGTTAGGGCGGCTGAAATACGCCATTACAATACCGACCTAATCGGTGAGGAGCTTGGTATGCTAGCTGGTCAGGGTCGGTGTCTTAGATGCCTTTAGAATACCGGCATAACCAGTGAGGAGTTTGGTTGCCGTATTCAGGGCCTGGCGTACAGACGCCATAGATAGAGCATGACCACTTCCTATGTTCACTTAGCAGTCAACTGTGTACCTGGACACAGTAGGGTTTCTCAGCGGCTCCGTGACGAAACAGGGTTCGCTTTAAAACGCTAGTCAGCGTCCTAGCGTTTTACTTTGCGGCTCACTGAAGCTAAGTGAATTCGCACTTATCGCCATATAGCGCTGTGTTATTCTCACTAGCAGCTCTGTGGATTAACAGAGTTCGCACTAACTGCCACAGCGCGCTATGGCGTTTATTTTAGCGACTCTGCGGGATAACAGAGTTCGCTACTTACGCCATCTTATTAGCAGCAGGCTCTGCCTGCACGGTGGACCCCGGGCTGCGAACGTACCTCTCTACATTATTTATTAGGTGCGTTCCACAGACCCTAACAAAGTGTTAATCATTTAAGAGTTTTTGGTTGTAAGGTTTTTGTATTCATTCCAACAGAAAAACGTTCCAAACTTCAAAACAGGTCCATAGAAGGAATATTTTTGGATATAGTGAAAATTGCAGAGAAATCCTAGATCCCCAAAACAGACAGAGTTATGTTGAGTAACAGTGTGACATTCATTGAGGATCTAAATGAAGACGCTATGATTTCACTGTAACCAAAAAATGAGAAAAACAGCAGTTATATAGCTGAAGGAATATCTGATGAAAAAGAAGTTGAAATTGATAAAGAACAGAATACTGAAAGTGAAGAAATACAACTACAAACAGACACAGAACCAAGACGTTCAATAAGAGAAAACAAAGGAAAACCACCAAAATGCCTCTCATACAAGGCAAGTACAAGTAAAATTATGAACCTACCTCTTGGGAAGACATATCTCGACTTCCTGAAGAAGAAGCTAATAAATGGATAGATGCTGCAGAAATAGAAATAAAATCCAGACATGACTCAAAGACATGGACACTAACAGAATTACCAGAAGGAAGAAAAGCCATAGGATGTAAATGGGTTTTTAAAGTAAAGTACCAAACAGATGGCGCAGCTGAAAGATACCAAGCAAAACTCATAGCTAAAGGTTATTCTCAAAAATATGGAGAAGACTATGATGAAACATTTGCTCCAGTTATCAAACATACTACAATAAGAACTTTGTTTGCAGTTGCAGCAATGAAACAAATGGAAGTGAAACATCTGGATGTAAAGACAGCATTTTTGAATGGAAGTTTAACAGAAGATATTTACATGGAACAACCTCCAGGATTCAAAGATGAAAGTAACCCAAACATGGTTTGCAAATTACAGAAAAGTATATACAGTTTAAAACAAGCTGCTAAAGCGTGGAATGATAAAATCACGGAAGTGCTCACAAATGAAAAATTTCAAAGAAGCAAAGCTGATCCCTGCCTGTACACAAAAAGACTAATGGACAGATGGATTTATGTACTCATATATGTTGATGACATTTTAGTTTGTTTTGAAAAAGAAAGGGATAAAGAGGACATACTAAAAATCCTGAATCAACATTTCGAGATCAAAGACGTGGGAAATGTGAAACAGTACTTAGGAATACAGATAGAAAGAGAAGAAGATGGAAGTCAAAATCACATGATTCATTACCGAAACATTTGGATTGAAGGATGCAAAAATAGCAAAGTCTTCAATGGAAACTAATTATCTTAAAGAGATGAATAGTGAGAAAAATGTGTTACCAAATAATGAAGAGTACAGAATGGCAATAGGAAAATTACTGTATCTAGCGAGTATTACAAGGCCAGACATCGCAGCAGCAGTAGGAATTCTGAGTAGAAAAGTATCCAAGCCAAATAAAGATTGGAATGCCATGAAGAGAGTAATACGTTATTTGAAAGGAACTAGCAATGTTAAACTGAAACTGCCTACAAGTGATAAATGCATTTTAGCTGCTGTCAGGAATCGAACCCAGTGTCTCTTGTCCACCAGCCAGCAGCTCTACCATTCTGAGCTATTCTGCTGGCTACAAAGTTCCTTGCTGAACCCGGATACCATTGACTGTTCTTCCTGATCGGCTTCACCCAGTGCTCTCTCGTTTGGCCTCTGATTGACAATTACACGCCCTATATAAACCTGGCCTGTGGGTGTGTCATTGCGAGATTATTGTGCTTCCAGTCTTTGTCAAGCTCTTTCTCCTGCTGTTCCTGCTGCTACAAACACTGCTCTCCTGTGAACTGACCTCGGCTTGCCACCTGACTACATTATCTGCCTGCTCCTCTGCTACCGAACTGCCTTTCCTGTGTACCGACCTCCGGCTGCCACCTGACTACGCTACCTGCCTCTGCTTTCCCTAGTGTTTGCAGTAACATCGGCTCCAACCCAGATGGGATCTTGACAGAATAATCTCGCGCCAAAATGGAGTCCGCTGTGAACACCCTGAGGCGGCAAGTTACGGAGCTTCAAAGTTTTTGTACTGACTCTCAAGGAAAATATTCCAAGTTACAAACTGATTTCACGGTGATACAACAGGAAGTAATTGAGCTTCAAAAACAACTTCTGGACGTGCGCAATTCAGGGTCCGAATCAAACGCGCGGCTGCCGCTGCCTGCAAAGTTCAGTGGGGATCGCCAGCAGTACCGAGGATTCCTCAATCAATGCCGCATATACTTCCAGATGCAACCTGCTCCCTTTACCAGTGAGAGGAAGAAAGTTTTTTTCATGATAAATCTCCTGACGGATGAAGCTCTTGCTTGGGTTCACCTTATGTAGAAAAGGACTATGCCCTCCTTAATGACCTGGAAACTTTCATCGCAGCTATGAATCAAGTTTTTGATGACCCAAACCGCTGTGCCACAGCAGAAACCAAATTACATAATTTGCGCCAAGGACGTCGCTCTGTTGCGGAATATACATCGGAGTTCCGTCGCTGGGTGGCCGACACCACCTGGAATCCAGCGGCCCAGAGAAGTCAATTCCGATGAGGGTTATCAGAACCAGTGAAAGACGAGCTTGCCAGGGTTGAGACCCCTGACCAGTTGGAGGACTTTATTCAACTGTGTATCCGGATTGACCAGAGACTTACTGAAAGGATAAAGGAGAGATTGCGAGCACTTGGGAATAGCCCTGGCTTCTCATTTTCAGCATCAGACCACCAAGAAAAGACGCAAGGCGTGTCTGAACCGATGCAGATCGACGTCATCCGAAGACTACTCTCTGCACAGGAGAAGGAGAGGCGACGTGCAGAACATCTCTGCCTCTATTGTGGGGACCCTGGACACTATGCCATCAACTGTCCTAACAAAAAGACTATAGCCTTTACCAACAACAGGTCTGCCAGCAATATGGACCTTTCTCAGCAGTCGGATTCCATCTTGCAGACTATCTCATCAGTAACGCCAGAAATAAACAAAATACATACTACATCATCTCATTTTGTAATCCCCATTCAGGTTGTAATGGGCACCCAAAAAATACAATGCTCTGCCCTGTTGGATTCAGGAGCAGGAGGAAATTTTATGGACTTAAAATTTACACGTGATAATAATATTTCCAGTAGGACCAAATCCACACCAATTGAAATGGAAACTGTGGATGGATCACCTTTGTCTTCTGGACCTGTCACGCATGAGACAATCGAACTGGAGATTTGTATCGACCCGGATCATCATGAAGCTGTCAGTTTCCACCTTATTTCATCTCCGAAATTTCCGGTTATTCTAGGGATCCCCTGGTTTTCAGTCCATAACCCTTCTATCAACTGGGCATCAAGGACCATCACCTTTCCATCTGACTACTGTAAGAATAATTGTCATAAGGAACCCCCTGTTCTCCAACAAGTCCAAATCTCTGAGATTTCGCATGAGAAGGAAGAGAAACTACCACCTCAATATCAGCAGTTCTCTGATGTCTACAGTAAGAAGAAAGCAGATCAATTACCTCCTCACCGTCCTTACGACTGTCCCATTGAATTGCTGCCAGGAGCAACCATTCCATTTGGATGGATATACAATCTTTCCGAACCTGAATTGAAGGTATTAAGAAAGTTCTGGATGAAAATTTAGAGAAAGGCTTTATTCGACCTTCCACATCTCCAGCTGGGGCACCTCTGTTCTTTGTTGAAAAGAAAGACTCCACTCTGCGGCCATGTATTGACTACAGAGAGATGAATAATATCACTGTCAAGAATCGCTACCCGCTACCCTTGATTCCTGAACTATTTGAGAGACTCCGTTCTGCGAAAATCTTTACGAAGCTGGATCTTAGAGGGGCTTACAACCTCATACGGATTCGCCCAGGAGATGAGTGGAAGACCGCCTTCAGAACGAGATATGGACATTTTGAATCTCTGGTTATGACCTTTGGCCTTAGCAATGCCCCAGCCACCTTTCAACATTTTATTAATGATGTATTTCGAGATTTCTTGGACCAATTCGTTGTGGCTTATCTCGATGACATTCTTATATTTTCAGACACCTTGGAAGAGCATCGCAGGCACGTCCAGTTAGTCTTGGAACGACTACAGGAGAACCAGCTTTACATTAAACTTGAAAAATGTGAGTTTGAACAAACTAGTATCCAATTTCTGGGATATATCATCTCCCCAGAAGGTCTGAGCATGGATCCCGGCAAAATCAATGCTGTAGTGGACTGGCCTGTTCCAAGAAATTTAAAAGACGTCCAGGGTTTCATAGGATTTGCAAATTTTTACCGAAAATTTATAAAGAACTTTTCACGGATCATACTACCAATTACTACACTAACAAAAAAGACCAAAGCATTTTTCTGGTCTCCGGAGGCACAGGAGGCTTTTGACAAGTTGAAAACTCTTTTTACGTCTGCTCCATTGTTAGTACACCCAAATCCTGAATTGCCATTTACTGTCGAAGTGGATGCCTCGGACTCTGCAGTGGGAGCCATTCTGTCTCAGCGAGTTGGGGACAAGATGCAACTTCACCCATGTGCGTTTCTTTCCCACACCATGTCATCTGCAGAAAAGAACTATGACATCGGTAATAAAGAACTGTTAGCCATTAAAGTTGCCTTCTCCGAGTGGAGACATCTTCTGGAAGGTGCCAATCACCCTGTGACTGTCCTCACGGACCACAAGAATCTTGAATTCCTCCGTACTGCAAAAAGATTGTCTGCAAGACAAGCACGATGGGCCTTATTTTTCTCAAGATTCAATTTTATAATCTCTTACCGGCCTGGTTCAAGAAATGGCAAGGCTGACGCTCTGTCCAGGATGTGTTCGGAACCTCAGAAGAGGTCTAGTAATGACGATACAATTCTAGGCCCTAAAAATTTTTTTGGAATATTGCACTCTAGAGGACTATGTAATAGAATTAAAGATGGATATCAAGAGGACTCTTTCCTTAACCATCCTTCGGAAGACGTCGATCTTTCATTCAAAGAGGGGTTTTGGATGCAGAAACACAAAATATATGTACCTGAATCTTCTCGCCTTGAAGTCCTCAAAAGTGTCCATGATTCTAAACTGGCAGGACATCCTGGGGTTGCAAAAACACAAGACTTACTACTTCGTTTCTTTTGGTGGCCTAATTGTAGGAAGGACGTGAGGAAATATGTTTCAACCTGTTTAACATGCGCACGAAACAAGACCTCACGATCGTCTCCTCTAGGACTCTTGCAACCACTCCCAGTTCCATCCAGGCCTTGGGATCTATTTCCATGGATTTTATTGTGGAACTACCCCCTTCCAAACAGATGACCGTCATCCTTGTCATAGTGGACCGACTCACAAAAATGGCCCACTTTATTCCAACTGAAGGAATTCCTACTGCTGAAAAAACTGCAGAACTGATGATCAAAGAGGTATTCAGGTTACATGGAATTCCTGACAACGTGGTGTCTGACAGAGGCGTTCAATTTACGTCAAAATTTTGGAAGAGTTTCTGTACAGCCTTGGGAGTCACGGAGAATCTTTCTACCGCTTTCCATCCTCAGTCCAATGGCCAGACGGAGAGAACGAACCAGACTTTGGAGCAATACCTCCGTTGCTTCATTTCCTATCTTCAGATGACTGGGTGGACTATTTACCAACAGCAGAGTTTGCCTACAACAACTCCATACATAGCGCTACATCTCAAGCCCCATTTTTTGCTAATTATGGAGTACATCCAGTATTTATTCCTAATCTGCCAGTGAACACTCCCATTCCTGCTGTTAATGACAGGCTTGCAAAATTACAGGAATCCCAGAAGGAATTATCAGAGATATTACTCAAGACCCAGGAAGAATATAAGGAAGCAGCAGATAAACATCGGAGAGTGCCCCCTGCTCTTCAGGTTGGAGACAAAGTTTGGCTGTCCACTAAAAACCTTAAGACACAGGTGCCATCCTCCAAATTGGGTCAGAAATTCATTGGACCTTTTCAAATTTCTGCAAAAATTAACCAGGTTGCTTTTCGTTTAAAACTTCCCAACAATCTGAGGATTCATCCAGTGTTTCACATATCCTTGCTCAAACCCTTCTATGAAAACCCATTTCCAGGAAGAATTCAGCCACCTCCTCCACCAGAAAGGATCCGTGGTGAAGAAGAATACATTGTGAATAAGATTCTGGACTCCCGAAAATTCAGAGGTAAACTGCAGTATCTGGTGCAGTGGGAAGGTTACGGACCAGAGGAAAATTCATGGGAACCAAAGGACAACGTCCATGCTCCTGGACTTACAAGAGCCTTCCATCAGAGGTACCCAGATAAGCCAGTTCCTGAGATGTCCAGAGGCCATCCTGGAAGGAGGGGAGTACTGTCAGGAATCGAACCCAGTGTCTCTTGTCCACCAGCCAGCAGCTCTACCATCTGAGCTATTCTGCTGACTACAAAGTTCCTTGCTGAACCCGGATACCATTGACTGTTCTTCCTGATCGGCTTCACCCAGTGCTCTCTCGTTTGGCCTCTGATTGCCAATTACACGCCCTATATAAACCTGGCCCTGTGGGTGTGTCATTGCGAGATTATTGTGCTTCCAGCCTTTAGTCAAGCTCTTTCTCCTGCTGTTCCTGCTGCTACAAACACTGCTCTCCTGTGAACTGACCTCGGCTTGCCACCTGACTACATTATCTGCCTGCTCCTCTGCTACCGAACTGCCTTTCCTGTGTACCGACCTCCGGCTGCCACCTGACTACGCTACCTGCCTCTGCTTTCCCTAGTGTTTGCAGTAACATCGGCTCCAACCCAGACGGGATCCTGACAGCTGGATACTTTGATGCAGATTGGGCTGGAGATCAAACTGACAGAAAATCTACCAGTGGCTATATTTTCTTTCTCTCAGGCGTACCAATTAGTTGGACTAGTAAAAAACAATCGATAGTAACGCTGTCGTCAACAGAAGCAGAATATGTTGCAGCAGCACATGTGAGTCAAGAAGTTCTATGGTTAAGACAATTGCTAACAGACCTAGGACAACCACAGTTGGAACCAACAAAAATAGAGGACAATCAAGGATGTCTTGTTCTTGCTCAGAAGGAAAGAGTTAACTGTTGTGAATGTGTTAGAAATGAATTCTGAGCAGAAGCTCCCTCTGGTGGTTACAAACATTACTGAACCATTCAATGAAGATTGGCAATCAGGAGTTACAGACTGGTCTTATATAATGGAGGTTCCCTCCCATCATGGTTGCCGGTGATCAATTGTTCTTGTCTCAACTGTTGTTCCTGGTTCACTTTGAAGCTTGCTGAGTCTTGCCTTTATCTTCTGCTATCAGATAAGATATTTTCTGCTTTTATTTTTGTGCTTGCTTTTTGCATTGTTCTCTGCACCTTCTGTGGAGGTCAGCCAGGTCCCCTCCGGGGGCTTGTGCTCCTCTCAGTTTATCTGAGCCACTGTTATTTGTTTATTTGCCTTTTCCAGTTTTTTCAGTGGCTGCGGCTTAGTTTTGATTACACCAGAGAACTAATTTAGGTGGTAGAGGTCGTGTGATCTCAGGTGTTTTTGCAATTAGTAGAGTTGGTATTTTTTAGGGTTTTTTGGATTGCAGTAAGCGTCCTTCCTATCCTTTTCTTTCTAGGAAGATTGGACCCCAACGTTTGCTCATACTATTTTCTGTCTGTGTCTGTATTTCCTCTTGTCTAACCGCCATTACATGTTTGGGGGCTTCCTATGTTCTTTGGGGATATGCTCCGGGCAGATAGCTTTCCTCTTTCTATCTTTAGGTGTAGTTAACCTCTCAGGCTGTGACGAGGCGTCTAGGACCAACGTAGGAACGCTCCACGGCTGCCTTTAGTTGTGGTGGTTAGTCAGGGTACTGCAATCCAGTAGATTCCAACCTCTCTGGTGTATTGCTGTTTTTGCCTGCTCTCCTCAGCTACCAAATCATAACAGTATCACCGGCCAAACTGAAAATTATATGGTACTCAACAGAAGGGAAAAATAGTAAAAGGAAAAAGAAAAAAGGAAGTTGTCAGAAATTTTTTTTTTTTTCTCTGTTTGTTGCATTTTTTCCCTCTTTTTCTCTGGATGCTGAGGAGGATTTTTTTTTCTCTCTCAATGGAGTTTGCACAGTTGTCTGGCCGTGTGGATCAGCTTGCCACTGAAGTTCGGAGTATTGCTACCTATCTTGCAGGGTTGCCGGTTGTGGAACCTAGGATCCCCATGCCAGATTTATTTTGAGGGATCGAGCTAAATTTCTGAATTTCAAAAATAACTGTAAGTTGTTTTTTGCCTTAAAACCTAAGTCCTCAGGGAACGCAGCACAGCAGGTTCAAATTGTCATCTCTCTCCTGCGCGGCGATCCTCAGGATTGGGCTTTTTTCCCTGACACCTGGGGACCCTGTTTTGAGTAATGTTGATGCATTTTTTTGGCTCTGGGGTTATTGTACGATGAACCTAATGTCACTGATCAAGCTGAAAAAACCTTGTTGGCATTAAATCAGGGGCTTGAGGACGCTGAGTTGTACTGTCAGAAATTCCGAAAGTGGGCAGTCCTGACCAAATGGAATGATGAGATGCTTTGTTGCTGATCAAGATCGGTCTCTTTTTTCCTTTGGCTGAGTTGTCTAAAATAGGTAGCTCTGCACTTGTGCTCCATTTTTCTGCAATTTTGGTTTCACCTCGATTTCATTCGGACAAACGGAGCTTGTTGTCCAGGTGTGACTCTGTTGTGAGCATATGCAGCAGATTTGGATGAGGTAGTGGAGAGGTGTCTCTCTCTCTGGAAGGCCCAGCGTTGCAACCGAATGGACTGATGGTCCGTTTGAAGGGGGACATTGTCTGGTTTCCTCAAAATATCCCTATGAGAGTTGCATCTCTAAGTTTAAGCCTAAGGTTCATTGGACCTTATAAGATCATGGAGATTCTTAATCTCAGTTTCCTTTCGTTTACTTCTTCCAGGACATTTAAGATCCATAACGTGTTCCACAAGTCCTATTGAAGAGGTTTGTCGAGCTAGTGTTCCTATGGCTGCGCCTCCTGACCCTGTTTTGGTTGAGGGGAATCTGTGATATGTGGTTGAGAAAATATTGGATTCTCGTTTTTTAGACGAAAACTCCCGTTTTGGTTAATGGAGACGTTATGGTCAGGAGGACAATTCTTGGGTGTTGCTTCGGCATCCATGCTAGAGACTGAATCCGGCGTATCACAGAGCTCATCCTGACGACCTGGTTGCCCAAATGAGGGTTCGTGACCCCTCCTCAAGGGGGGATACTGTTGTGAATGTGTTAGAAATTAATTCTGACAGAAGCTCCCTCTGGTGGTTACAAACAGTACTGAACCATTCATGATGATTGGCAATCAGGATTACAGACTGGACTATATAAGGAGGTTCCCTCCCATCATGGTTGCCGTGATCAATTGTTCTTGTCTGAACTGTGGTTCCTGGTTTACTTGAAGATTGCTGATCTTGCCTCTTTCCTGCTCTCAGATAAGATATTTTCTGTTTTTTTTTGTGCTTGCTTTTTGCATTCCCTGCACTTCTGTGGAGTCAGCCAGGTCCCCCCGGGGCTTGGCTCCTCTCATTTATCTGAGCCACTGTTATTTGTTCATTTGCCTTCTCCAGTTTTTTCAGTGGCTGCGGCTTAGTTTTGTTACACCAGAGAACTAATTTAGGTGGTAGAGGTCGTGTATCTCAGTGTTTTTGCAAAATAGTAGAGTTGGTATTTTTAGGGTTTTTTGGATTGCAGTAAGTGTCCTTCCTATCCTTTCTGTCAAGGAAGATTGGCCCAACGTTTGCTCATACTATTTTCTGTCTGTGTCTGTATTTCCGTTGTCTAACCGCCATTACATGTTTGGGCTTCCCAGTCTTTGGGATCTGCTTCGGGTCAGATACTTCCTCTTTCTATCTTTAGTGTAGTTAACCTCTCAGCTGTGACGAGGTGTCTAGGACCAACGTAGGAACGCTCCACGGCTGCCTTTAGTTGTGGTGGTTAGTCAGGGTACTGCAATCCTAGTAGATTCCAACCTTCTCTGGTGTATTGCCGTTTTTGCCTGCTCTCCTCAGCTATCAAATCATAACAGTTAACCCAAGAACCAAGCACATTGATGTGAAGTATCATTTCTTGAGGGATCATCTGGAACAAGGAATCCTGAAATTAGAATATTGTCCAACTGAGGATATGACAGCAGACATTTTCACAAAGGCATTGAATGCTGAAAAACATCAGAGACTAATGAAGAAATGTTTGTTTGACTGAATAAGTCCTTACTGTTGAGAAAGGGTGTTAGTATATGGAACAGTTATGGACTTCTATATTTGTGTGAAAGAGGACTTTATGCTGACCTGACAATAGAAGGGGATGTTGTGTAAAGTTTCCTTGCTTAATGTATTGTATAAGAAATAGTCTTTCTTATAGTTTCAGTTTTGTTTTCTCTTCCTGATGCAACGCTGAATGACTGTGCATTTTTCCTTTACCTCATGTTCAGAGAAGTAAAAGCTTGTTATCCCATGCAACCTGCTCTGAGAAGTTTTCTACTGCAAAGGTGGGGATTCAGAAGCTGTGCAACAACCCCCCACAAATGACACCATTTTGGAAACTAGACCCCTCAAGGAACTTATCTAGATGTGTGGTAAGCACTTTGAACCCCAAAGGGCTTCACAGAAGTTTATAACGTAGAGCCATAAAATTCAAAAATCATATTTTTTCCACAAAAATGATGCTTTCACCCATAATTTTTATTTTCCCAAGGGTAACATGACCACAAAAGTTATTGTGCAATTTGTCCTGAGTACTCTGATACCCCATATGTGGGGGTAAACCACTGTTTGGGTGCATGTCAGAGCACGGAGGGGAAGGAGCGCTGTTTGACTTTTTCAAAGCAAAATTGGCTGGAATTGAGATCGGACGCCATATCGCGTTTCGAGAGCCCCTGATGTGGCTGAACATTGGAAAACCCCACAAGTGACCCCATTTTTGAAACTAGACCCCCCAAGGAACTTATCTAGATGTGTGGTGAGAACTTTGAACCCCCAGATGTTTCACTAAAGTTTATAACGAGAGTGAAAGTAAAAAAATCACATTTTTTCCACAAACATGATCTTTTAGTCCCCATTTTTTTATTTTCCCAAGAGTAACAGGAGAACTTGGACCCCAAAAGTTGTTGTCCAATTTGTCCTGAGTACGCTGATACCCCATACAGTACAGACCAAAAGTTTGGACACACCTTCTCATTTAAAGATTTTTCTGTATTTTCATGACTATGAAAATTGTAAATTCACACTGAAGGCATCAAAACTATGATTTAACACATGTGGAATCATATACTTAACAAAAAAGTGTGTAACAACTGAAATTATGTCTTATATTCTAGGTTCTTCAAAGTAGCCACCTTTTGCTTTGATGACTGCTTTGCCACTCTTGGCATTCTCTTGTTGAGCTTCAAGAGGTAGTCACCGGAAATGGTCTTCCAACAATCTTGAAGGAGTTCCCAGAATGCTTAGCACTTGTTCACCCTTTTGCCTTCACTCTGCTGTCCAGCTCACCCCAAACCATCTCGATTGGGTTCAGGTGTGGTGACTGTGGAGGCCAGGTCATCTGGCGTAGCACCCCATCACTCTCCTTCTTGGTCAAATAGCCCTTACACAGCCTGGAGGTGTGTTTGGCGTCATTGTCCTGTTGAAAAATAAATGATGGTCCAACTAAACGCAAACAGGATGGAATAGCATGCCGCTGCAAGATGCTGTGGTAGCCATACTGGTTCAGTATGCCTTCAATTTTGTATAAATCCCCAACAGTGTCACCAGCAAAGCACCCCCACACCATCACACCTCCTCCTCCATGCTTCACGGTGGGAACCAGGCATGTAGAGTCCTTCCGTTCACCTTTTCTGCATCACACAAAGAGACGGTGGTTGGAACCAAAGATCTCAAATTTGGACTCATCAGACCAAAGCACAGATTTCCACTGGTCTAATGTCCATTCCTTGTGTTCTTTAGCCCAAACAAGTCTCTTCTGCTTGTTGCCTGTCCTTAGCAGTGGTTTCCTAGCAGCTATTTTACCATGAAGGCCTGCTGCACAAAGTCTCCTCTTAACAGTTGTTGTAAAGATGTGTCTGCTGCTAGAAATCTGTGTGACACTGACCTGGTCTCTAATCTGAGCTGCGATTTCTGAGGCTGGTGCCTCGGATAAACTTATCCTCAGAAGCAGAGGTGACTCTTGGTCTTCCCTTTCTCCTGGGGCAGTCCTCATGTGAGCCAGTTTCTTTGTAGCGCTTGATGGTTTTTGCAACTGCACTTGGGGACACTTTCAAAGTTTTCACAATTTTCGAACTGACTGACCTCAATTTTTAAAGTAATGATGGCCACTCTGTTTTTCTTTACTTAGCTGCTTTTTTCCTGCCAAAATGCAAATTCTAACAGTCTTTTCAGTAGGACTATCAGCTGTGTATTCACCAGACTTCTGCACAACACAAACTGATGGTCCCAACCCCATTATAAAGGCCAGAAATCCGACTTATTATACCTGACAGGGCACACCTGTGAAGTGAAAAACATTTCCGGTGACTACCTCTTGGAAGCTCATCAAGAGAATGCCAAGAGTGTACAAAGCAGTCATCAAAGCAAAAGGTGGCTACTTTGAAGAATCTAGAATATAAGGCATCATTTCAGTTGTAACACACTCTTTTGTTAAGTATATAATTCCACATGTTTTCATAGTTTTGATGCCTTCAGTGTGAATTTACAATTTTCAAAGTCATGAAAATACAGAAAAATCTTTAAATGAGAAGGTGTGTCCAAACTTTTGGTCTGTACTGTATGTGGGAGAAAACTACTGTCGGGGCTCGGAAGGGAAGTAGTGACATTTTGGAATGCAGACTTTGATGGAATGGTCTGTGGGCGTCATGTCGCATTTGGAGAGCCCCTGATGTGCCTAAACAGTGGAAAACCCCCACACGTGACCCCATTTGGAAACTAGACTCCCCAAGGAACTTATCTAGATGTGTGGTGAGCACTTTGAACCCCCATGTGCTTCACAGAAGTTATAAAGCCCGGGCGTGCAAATAAAAAAAATCATATTTTTCCTCAAACATGATATTTTAGACCCCAGTTTTTTATTTTCCCAAGGGTAACAGGAGAAATTGGACCCCAAGAGTTATTGTGCAATTTGTCCTGAGTACGCTGATACCCCATATGTGGGGGTAAACCACTGCTTGGGCGCATGGCAGAGCTCAGAAAGGAAGGAGCAGAATTGGCTGGAATTGAGATCAGAAGCCATGTCACGTTTGGAGAGCCCCTGATGTGCCTAAGCAGTGGAAATCCCCCAATTCTAACTCCAACCCTAACCCCAACACACCCCTAATCCTAATCCCAACCCTAACCATAACTCTAAACACAAACCTAACCCTAACACACCCCTAATCCCAACCCTAATCCTAACCCCATCCCTAACAGGAAAATGGAAATAAATACATTTTTTTAATTTTATTATTTTTCCCTAACTAAGGGGGTGATAAAGGGGGGATTGTTTAACTATAGTGGGTTTTTATATCGGGTTTTTATGATTGGCAGCTGTCACATGATAAAAGACACTTTTTATTGCAAAAAATAGTTTTTGCGTCACCACATTTTGGGAGCTATAATTTTTCCATATTTTGGCCCACAGAGTCATGTGAGGTCTTATTTTTTGCGGGATGAGATGAAGTTTTTATTGGTACATTTTTGGGCACATGACATTTTTTGATCACTTTTTATTACGATTTTTGGGAGGCAGAATGAACAAAAACCAACAATTCATGAATTTCTTTTGGGGGGCGTTTATACTGTTCCACGTGCGGTAAAATTGATAAAGTAGTTTTATTCTTCGGGTTAGTATGATTACAGTGATACCTCATTTGTATCACTTTTTTATGTTTTGGAACTTTTATACAATAAAAACTATTTTATATAAAAAATAATTATTTTTGCATCGCTTTATTCTGTGAGCTATAACTTTTTTATTTTTTTGCTGTATGGTGGCTTGTTTTTTGCGGGACAAGATGACATTTTCAGCAGTGCCATGTTTATTTATATCTGTCTTTTTGATCGCGTGTAATTCCACTTTTTGTTCGGCAGTATGATGATAAAGCATTGGGGGTTTTTGTTTTTTTAAGGGGTTCACAAAAGGGGTTAACTAGTGGGACAGTTTTATAGGGGGGTCGTTACAGACGCAGTGATACTAAATATGTGTACTATTATTGGTTTTTTTATTTACATAATAATGTGTTTATTGGGGAAATATTTTTTTTTATTTAGGGATTTTTAAAAAAATATTTTTACACATGTATATTTTATTTTTTTTACATTTTTACATTGTCCCAGGGTGAGACATCACTATATAGTGTCAGATTGCTGATCTGACAGTTTGTAGAGCACTCTGTCAGATCAGCGATCTGACAGGCAGTGCAGGAGGCTTGCCGGCACCTGCTCTCTGAGGGTCTCAGGGAAGCACACAGGGAGCCCCCTCCCTGCGCGATGCTTCCCTATGCCACCGGAAAGCTGCGATCATGTTTGATAGCAGTGTGCCGGGGGTTAAAGTGCCGGGATCGGTCCGTGACCACTCCTGGCACTCAGTGCCGGGTGTCAGCTATGAATATCACGGGGGTAGCGCGGCTGATCGCGTATGACTTACTATTCCGTCCTTGGGAATTAAGTCCCAGGTCACATGGACGGAATAGTACGTCCAATGGCAGAGAGGGGTTAAATAGCATTTTGCATATCATCATAAAGGCGTCCAAGGGACTATGGACTGAATTGGAGGAACATTTAAATCCCGTCCCACTTGCTAAACTACTTTGGGGCGGACGTACTTTTAGATCCATAACATCTCCCCTAACATCCCTATATTGTGTTCTTATAAATATCTGTGTCAGAATAATTAATAAATATAAAATGTCATCTGCTCCGGGTCCGTTGTCTCCTACAGTGCCTTGTGAAAGTATTCGGCTCCTTGGAATTTTTACCAAATGTAAATTTTTGGTGAAGAATCAACAACAAGTGGGACACAATTGTGAAGTAGAATGAAATTTATTGGTTATTTTAAATTTTTGTGGAAATACAAAAACTGAAAAGTAGGGCGTGCAATATTATTTGGCCCCTTTACTTTCAGTGCAGCAAACTCACTCCTGAAGTTCATTGTGGATCTCTGAATGAACCAATGTTGTCCTAAATGACTAATGATGATAAATATAATCCACCAACCAACCAACCAACTAACCAACCAACCAACTAATCAAGTCTCCGTATAAATGCACCTGCTCTGTGATAGTCTCAGGGTTCTGTTTGAAGCACAAAGAGCATCATGAAGACCAAGGAACACAACAGGCAGGTCCATGATACTGTTGTGGAGAAGTTTAAAGCTGGATTTGGATACAAAATGATTTCCAAAACTTTAAACATCCCAAGGAGCACTGTGCAAGCGATCATATTGAAATGGAAGGAGTATAGATCTACAGCAGATATGGGACAGTCTGTCCGTAGGACAACAATCAGTCATACACTGCACTAATCTGGCCTTTATGGAAGAGTGGCAAGAAGAAAGCCATTTCTCAAAGATATTCATAAAAAGTGTCGCTTAAAGTTTGCAACAAGCCACCTGGGAGACACACCAAACATATAGAAGAAGGAGCTCTGGTCAGATGAAACCAAAATCGAACTTATGTTCGGCCAAAATCGAACGATATGTTTGGCATAAAGGCAACACAGCTCATCACCCTAAATACACCATCCCCACTGTCAAACATGGTGATGGCAGCATCATGGTTTAGGCCTGCTTTTCTTCAGCAGGGACAAGGAAGATGGTTAAAATTGATGGGAAGATAGATGGAGCCAAATACAGGAGCATTCTTGAAGAAAACCTGTTGGAGTCTGCAAAAGACCTGAGACTGGGACGGAGATTTGTCTTCCAACAAGACAATGATCCTAAACATAAAGCAAAATCTACAATGGAATGGTTCACAAATAAATGTATCCAGCTGTTAGAATGGCTAAGTCAAAGTCCAGACCTGAATCCAGTCGAGAATCTGTGGAAAGAGCTGAAAACTGCTGTTCACTAGTGTTGAGCGATACGATACCGCAAGTATCGGGTATCGGCCGATATTAGCTCTATCGGCCTTTCGATACTTAGTTTCGATATTTTCCATATATCGTATACCGGAATCGGAAGTTCCCATAATTCTTTGAGAGGCAATGTGATTTTAGTCAGCCAATGAGGAATCCTAAGAAATGTGGGCACATCCTGTACTGCTGCGGTCATGTTAACTAATGGCATGGCTGTGATTGGATGCTGAAATGATGTCAGAATGCACTATAAAAGGCGCCGCCGCCATTTTAGCATCACTGTGCTGTGAATTCAGTAAGGGACAGAACGCTGCTGTGCTGACTCTGAGGGACAGTTAGAGATTGCGATTTAGTGTACTGTGCTGTAGGCAGGCTAGCACCAACCGCTGTGTAAAGCTTCCTTTTGCCTGCAGTGTTGTTTTAACAGCTCTGCAAGGTGTGTGTGAGTGCAGGTGACGCTGCAGTTTGCTCTGCATGCAACGCTGTCTGTAGGCATCTGCACGTGTCACTCACAGACTCTTTTTTTTTTCTTCAGTGTAATTCTTGCAGCTCCATGCAATTTAACTATTAGTGTGACGCGCTTCCATCCGTATCCAATACATTGGTT
The DNA here is from genome assembly GCA_033576555.1 of Oophaga sylvatica. Classification (NCBI taxonomy): domain Eukaryota; kingdom Metazoa; phylum Chordata; class Amphibia; order Anura; family Dendrobatidae; genus Oophaga; species Oophaga sylvatica. Next base: position 210,827,439 of record JARQOD010000006.1, on the reverse strand, counting down.
GCAAACACTCTAGAAGTAGACAAAGGAGTAGCCTTTCACAGATTGTGAACAGTTGTGTTTCAGTGTTCACTTCAGTCTGTGTTTTTTTATTTTTGAGTGCACATCACGCTCCAGTTACTTGTTCAAGCACTGCTGCTTGTACTCTGCTGAGCGTGTCTCAGTGCCTCATCCTTTTCATTTATCTCCAATTGGTTCTGCTCCATTCCATTTAAAATATAATCTATTAGTGTGACGCGCTTCCATCCGTATCCAATACATTGGTTGCAAACACTATAGAAGTAGACAAAGGAGTAGCCTTTCACAGATTGTGAACAGTTGTGTTTCAGTGTTCACTTCAGTCTGTGTTTTTTATTTTTTGAGTGCACATCACGCTCCAGTTACTTGTTCAAGCACTGCTGCTTGTACTCTGCTGAGCGTGTCTCAGTGCCTCATCCTTTTCATTTATCTCCAATTGGTTCTGCTCCATTCCATTTAAAATATAATCTATTAGTGTGACGCGCTTCCATCCGTATCCAATACATTGGTTGCAAACACTATAGAAGTAGACAAAGGAGTAGCCTTTCACAGATTGTGAACAGTTGTGTTTCAGTGTTCACTTCAGTCTGTGTTTTTTATTTTTTGAGTGCACATCACGCTCCAGTTACTTGTTCAAGTACTGCTGCTTGTACTCTGCTGAGCGTGTCTCAGTGCCTCATCCTTTTCATTTATCTCCAATTGGTTCTGCTCCATTCCAGTTAAAATATAATCTATTAGTGTGACGCGCTTCCATCCGTATCCAATACATTGGTTGCAAACACTATAGAAGTAGACAAAGGAGTAGCCTTTCACAGATTGTGAACAGTTGTGTTTCAGTGTTCACTTCAGTCTCTGCGTAATAACCACACTTAGGCCTTATAACTTTTCTGACTTTCTTTATCAATCTACCAAGATGAAGAAGGCAGTGAGTAAGGCACGTGGTCGTGGCCGTGGAGTTTCAGCAGGGAGAGGACGTGGTGATTCTGTGGCTGCTGCTGCCCTCAGTGACACAGCATCCACCATTTATCCCCGTGAGCGTTCCTTTATGCGCACTTTGGTAGGAGCTTGGCGTGCCCCCCTGCTGCCTAAAGAACAAATTGAAGCCGTTGTTGGTTGGATGGCAGCCAATGCATCGACTTCAATTCCTTCCACCTCCTCTCAGGAACACAACACTGTTGAGCAACCATCTGTCTGTTCACCGCCTGTCAAATTGCCCAGGCAGTCAGAGAGTTCTGTACAGGAGCCAGCTGAGTCTCTGCTTCTGTTCTCAGAATCTGTTGGCTCGCAAACACGGGCACAGGCAAGCAGCATTCTGCAATTTGAAGAAGAGGGAGTATGCAGTGATGCGCAACAGCTGTGTCTCTCTCAATCTGAAGAGGCGGGTGAGCCAGTGCCGATGGACAGCACACCGCAGAACGCATCTTATGATGATGATGAGACTCAGGTGCCAGGTTTTGTGGATCATGGTGCTGCCCAGACTATCCAACAGCAGCAGGTGTTGGAAGAGGGTAGTGGAGATGATGAAGTCCGAGACCCAACATGGCGTGAGCAACAGGAAGGTCGTGGGAGCAGCTCTGAGGAAGAGATTGTCCCAACGGTACAAAGAGGAGGGTGAGGTAGGCTGCAGACTCGCTTGCCTGTAGCCTCCAGTTTGGCACCTGTTGGGAGCAGTTCTCTTAGAAATGTCAAAATTGGCGCTCCCATGACTTGCACTGCGTGGTCCTTTTTTGACAGACTTGTAGATGATATTTGCTATGTTCAATGCAAGCTGTGTAAGCAAAAAGTTAAAGAGGTAAAAATATCAGTAACCTGAATACCACAAATATGTGGAAACACGTACGGACAAAGCACGTAGCTGAGTTACAAAGACACACTGGAGATGTAGGCCAACCTACAGCAGCACCTACATCTTCAGGTCGTGTTCGAGCCTCTACCTCCAGCTCACACACACCTGGTTCGGCTTCCTCACAGGATCTCCATGGAAGAACCTCGGTCACTGTTGTCCATAGACAAACTGTTATTCCACCCACAGCAGCAAGTTCACAGTCATCGTCACACTCCCAGAACAAAAAACAGCCATCGGTACCACAGGCATGGGATAAAAGACGGCCATACTCGGCAAACCATCCACGAGCACAGGCTCTGAATGCTGGCATTGCAAAACTCCTGTCCCTTGAAATGCTGTCATTCAGGCTGGTGGAGACTGACAGTTTCAGGAACTTTATGGCATTGGCAGTCCCACAATATAATGTGCCAAGCCGATTTTATTTCAGCAGGCAAGCTGTCCCTGCTCTGCAAAAACATGTCGAGGGAAACATTAAACATGCGCTACTAAACGCCGTCAGTAGCAGGGTCCACCTGACCACCGATGCGTGGACCAGTACCCATGGCCAGGGACGATACCTTTCCCTCACTGCCCATTGGGTCAATGTTGTGGAGCCGGGTACAGATCTTGCCAGTGGCGCTGTACGTGTTCTGCCAACTCCAAGGATTGCAGGAATCCAGTCTGTACACATTGATTCCTCCTCCTACTCCAGTTCCTCAGAATCATCGCTGCACGAGCCGTCACGGTATACCTCCACATGGACCCGTGAACGCTTACCTGTTGCGACCGATATGAGCACAGCCGTGGCCAAACGTCAACAGGCCGTCCTGAAATTAATTTCCATGGGGAATTGAAGCCACACAGCGCAGGAGCTCTGGGATGCCATCAAGCAGGAGAGCGACGTGTGGTTTTTGTCAGCTAATCTCCAGCCAGGCTTGGTAGTGTGTGACAATGGCCGAAATCTGGTGGCAGCTCTGGGCCTTGGCAACCTCATTCACATACCATGTCTGGCACATGTGCTCAACTTGGTCGTGCAGAGTTTTTTGAGGGACTATCCGGATCTTGATGCACTGCTGCACAAGGTCCGCCTAGAGTGCGCTCACTTGCGACGTTCCAGCATGGCCAGATCGTGCATTGCAGCTCTGCAAGTCAGATTTCGCCTTCCTGAACATCGCATCATATGTGACGTACCCACCAGGTGGAATTCCACGTTACATATGTTGGAGCGGTTGTGTGAGCAGCAGCCAGCAGTAATGGAGTATCAGCTGCAACAGGCGCAATCAACTCGCAATTTGCGCCGTTCACACTTCACCACTACTGAGTGGGCCTCTATGAAGGACATCTGCGACGTTTTGCGTGCGTTTGATGTCTCAACGCGGATGGCGAGTGCAGATGATGCACTAGTCAGCATGACTGTCCCCCTTATCTGCCTGCTTCAGAAATCACTGAAAGCACTAAAGGAAGAGGTTTTGGAAGAGGTGGAGGATGAGGAGTCACAAATTCAATTACCTTCAGGACAGTCAGCGCAACGTGGTTCCTCACAAAGGGCTGGGCAGGGCTCACTTTGTGAGGAGGATGAGGAGGAGGAAGAGTCAATGGAGGAGGAAGAAATCCCTACAGAGGGAGGTACACAACGCTCTAGTCAGTATGTAGAGCGAGGGTGGGGTGATGCAGAGGAGGCAGAGATGACGCCTCTTCCAGAGGACAGCCTTTGTTGGCCAGTTGGGAGTCTGCAGCACATGGTTGATTTCATGCTTCAGTGCCTGAGAAACGACCGCCGCATCGCCCACATTCTCAGCACGTCAGATTATTGGGTGTACACCCTCCTAGACCCTCGCTACCGGGACAACTTACAAACCCTCATCACACCGGTGAACCGGGACCGTAAAATGCCGGAGTACCAAGACACACTGGTGCAATCCATACTGTTGTACATTCCAGCCGAGAGAGCTGCTGCTGCTGCTACTGCTTTACAAAGCAGCTCTGTGCGTCGAGGCAGTGTAGACACCTCTACAACAAGAGGGAGCAGAAGCAGCGCCTCTGCACAGGGCAAGAACTGTATGTTACAAATGTGGCAAAGTTTTGTGACAGCGCCAGCAAGGTCTACACCATCCGAGACGGCTCCAGTCACCAGGAAGAAACGTTTCCGTAAGATGGTGACAGACTACTTGGCTTTCCCTCTAAGTGTACTCCCAGATGCCTCTTCCCCTTTCAAATTTTGGGTCTCTAAGTTGGATACATGGCCAGAGCTTAGCCAGTATGCATTGGAGGTGCTGGCTTGCCCTGCTGCCAGTGTATTATCTGAGCGTGTCTTTAGTGCTGCAGGTGGTGTAGTAACAGACCGTCGCATGCGACTATCCTCAGAGAATGTAGACCGGCTTACTTTTCTGAAAATGAACAAGGCATGGATCTCACCTGAATTTGCCTGTCCGTTTTCAGATTAAATAACTGTTTGGCAACGTTTTCCATGTCTCCTGTTATGTTCATCTTTCTACCACCTGAACTCTACTCCCTGGGCTACAACACCGCCATTTGTTGCTCGTAAGTAATTGGCAGGGGTACTGACTCCTGGCCAGCCTGGTTACAGCACGACAGCTGTTTCCTGGCAGTGTGAACGTCAATTATCCTCCAATAAGTTGTGCTGTCGTGTTGCATTCAGGTTAGCCGACTCTATGGTGCCTGCAGTTTAGGTGATTCCTATGTGTGCTGTGGGATATGTAAATAAAGGCGGTTTCCATTGTGACAATAGGACAAGCACCCACTGTAGGACTGTGTGATTCGGTAACTGCGGACGGCTTGCGTCCTGTCAACTTACATTTTCATGGGTGCGTTCTTCTACCCGTCCGGGGTCCAGTACCGTCAAGTGGTTCTCCCCAGTGCCTTTGGCCTAGGTGCCTCCATCTCCGTATCCGAGTTCCACCAACGTCTGCTGGTCCTTGGTAGTGCTTTGGAGCACAGGTACCTCCTGCTTAGTAACCGTGTCACAGTAAAGTCAGCTGGTACTCGGTTGTGACATTGCCTCTTTTCCTTCTGCTACCCGTCCGGGGTCCAGTACCGTCAAGTGGTTCTCCCCAGTGCCTTTGGCCTAGGTGCCTCCATCTCCGTATCCGAGTTCCACCAACGTCTGCTGGTCCTTGGTAGTGCTTTGGAGCACAGGTACCTCCTGCTTAGTAACCGTGTCACAGTAACGTCAGCTGGTACTCGGTTGTGACATTGCCTCTTTTCCTTCTGCTACCCGTCCGGGTTCCAGCACAGTCAGCTGGTCCTCGTTACTTCCATTGTCTCTTGCTCCATCTGATACCCGTCAGGGTTCCAGTAACGTCAGCTGTTTCTCGGAAATTAGACGACCTTAAAGACCACCCAGAAGAAGATGACGACAACAAGGACGACGAGCATGAAGCCAATCAGCCTGAACACCATCACAAAGAAAAAATAAAAGATTACCCAGAAGAAGATCACCAACAGGACAAAGAAGGTTAAGACAAACTACAAGATACAGAACAAGAGACAGAAGAACAATAAGCAGAAGATCAAAAAGCAGAAGAACATGAAGTATAAGACCAAAATGAAGAGCAAAATATATGCTCTAAATTCTAAGCAGAAGAAGACTAAGCAGTGTATGGGGGTGAGTCCGTTCCTCCTCGTGGTGCCCCTGGAAAATGCCTGCTGCTGCAGGCTAAACTGAACACGGACAAATACTGTTGTAATTTAAATCTTTTGTGACAGCAAGAACGGAAGGATGAACAATTCATACTTTTACAGATTACAAGTACAGGAATCTCTGTCACAAATAAGAATATGATGAAGAAGATGAAGAGGAAGAAGATGAAGAATTTGAATATGAAGAAGATTAATTAGTTTAATAATAACAATATGAGTAATGTAAACAAAAACATGAATAGCAAGAAGTTTAAGAAGAAGATTAAGAAGGTGAAGATGAAGAATAATTTGATGAGAAAGATGATGCTGCTGCTGAAGATTATGAAGGAGAAAGTGTGGCACTGGCAAAAGTTAAAAAGGTGAAGAGCATGGAAGTTGTGAAACATACATATTTGCCAAAATAGAAAAAAGGTTAACAACATTGTCAATTTGTTAGTCAATCCAAACGTATTTCCAAAAAAAAATATATTAATGCTATTCCAATGCATTGGGTTAAACATGTATGCCTTTATTGTCTCCTCAACCTCCCCCAATACATTCTACATTAGTCTTTGTTGTTTTCCTTCATGTACAATTAACCAACAAGGCAAGAATGTTTTTTTTTAATGTCGATATTTGGTTCCCATAGACTTACATGGGACTTCCGGTATCGGAATCGGATATCGACGATATTTAGTGATATCGGCGATACCATTCCGATCCGATATTTTTAGATATCGAGCAGTATCGCTCAACACTACTGTTCACAAACTATCTCCATCCAAGATCACTGAGCTCGAGCTGTTTGCCAAGGAAGAATGGGCAAGAATTTCAGTCTCTCAATGTACAAAACTGATAGAGACATACCCCAAGCGACTTGCAGCTGTAATCGCAGCAAAGGGTGGCGCAACAAAGTATTAACCCCTCTCTGCCATCAGACATACTATTCCGTCCATGTGACCCTGGACCTAATTCCCATGGACGGAATAGTACGTCATGGGCGATCAGCTGCGCTCCCAGGGGGAGCGTAGCTGATCGCGGCCGGGTGTCAGCTGTATATCACAGCTGACACCCAGCACTATGTGTCAGGAGCGGTCACGGACCGCTCCCGGCACATTAACCCCTGGCACACCCGGGGCACAGGGGAGGATCGCGCAGGGTGGGGGCTCCCTGCGCGCTCCCCTGTGACCCTCAGAGCAGCGCGATGTGTCGCGCTGTTCCGAGGGTCCGTCCTCCCTCCAGGTCCCCGGATCCAAGATGGCGCCGGGGTCCTGCAGGGAGGCGGCTTCCTCAGTGTCTGCTGAGAGCAGGCGCTGAGGAAGCCTGCAGCAATGCCAGAGCGATCGCTGGTGTGACAGAGTGCTGTGCACACTGTCACACCAGCGATCTGCTAAAATACTGTGATGTCCCACCCTGGGACAAAGTAAAAAAGTAAAAAAAATAAAAATTAAAAAGTGGTAAAAAAAATCATAAAAAAAAAAAAATATTCCCCAATAAATTAATTTCTTCCTGTAAATAAAAAAAAACAAAACAATAAAAGTACACATATTTGGTATCACCGCGTCCGTAACGACCCCCCCTATAAAACTGTCCCACTAGTTAACCCCTGTAGTGAACCCCTTAAAAAAAAACTAAGCAAAAAATCAATGCTTTATCATCATACCGCCGAACAAAAAGTGGAATAACACGCGATCAAAAAGACCGATATAAATAAACATGGTACCGCTGAAAACGTCATCTTGTCCCGCAAAAAACAAGCCATCATACAGCATCATCAGTGAAAAAATAAAAAAGTTATAGCTCGCAGGATAAAGCGATGAAAAAATAATGATTTTTTATATAAAATTGTTTTTATTCTATAAAAGCGCCAAAACATAAAAAAATGATATAAATGAGGTATCGCCATAATCGTACTGACCCGAAGAATAAAACTGCTTTATCAATTTTACCTCACGCAGAACAGTATAAACGCCTCCCCCAAAAGAAATTCATGAATTGCTGATTTTTGTTCATTCTAACCTCCCAAAAATCGAAATAAAAAGCGATCAAAAAATGTCACGTGCTCAAAAATGGTACCAATAAAAACATCACCTCGTCCTGCAAAAAATAAGACCTCACATGACTCTGTGGGCCAAAATATGCAAAAATTATAGCTCTCAAAATGTGGTGATGCAAAAAACTACTTTTTGCAATAAAAAGCATCTTTTAGCGTGACAGCTGCCAATCACAAAAACCCGCTATAAATAGTAAATCAAACCGCCCTTTATCACCCCCTTAGTTAGGGAAAAATAATAAAATTAAAAAAAATGTATTTATTTCCATTTTCCCATTAGGGTTAGGGTTAGGGTTGCGGCTAAAGTTAGGGTTAGAGTTGGCGCTAACGTTAGGATTAGGGTTGGGATTAGGGTTAGGGGTGTGTTAGGGTTAGGTTTGTGGTTAGGGTTGGGACTAGGGTTAGGGGTGTGTTGGGGTTAGGGTTGGAGTTAGAATTGGGGGTTTCTGCTGTTTAGGCACATCAGGGGCTCTCCAAACGTGACATGGCGTCTGATCTTAATTCCAGCCAATTCTGCGCTGAAAAAGTCAAACGGTGCTCCTTCACTTCTGAGCTCTGCCATGCGCCCAAACAGTAGTTTACCCCCGCATATGGGTATCAGCGTACTCTGGACCATAAGAGTTATTGTGCAATTTGTCCTATTTCTTCTGTTACCCTTGGGAAAATAAAAAACTGGGGGCGACAAAATCATTTTTGTAAAAAAAAAAAAAATTATTTTTTTGTTTTTACGGCTGTATGTTATAAATTTTCTGTGAAGCACTTGGGGCTTCATAGCGCTCACCACACTTCTAGATAAGTTCCTTGTGGGGTCTATTTTCCAAAATGGGGTCACTTGTGGGGGTTCAGTTTAGCCACATGGTTCAAATGCACATAGCCAGACCTCACAAGTCTGCAATCCGTCTATTCCCTTCGAGCGGGACCTCAGTTTTCTCACATGTAAGTATCAGACAATGGAAAACTTTGGCATTTCCCGTACCTGAATAAAATTGGCAAAATCATTTGTAAAAAAAAGTTTTTTTTACTTACTAAATTTGGAAGCATCGGTCAAGTGCAATCTCTAGAAAGTTCTTGGGGTCATTTCAAATGGTCACTGGGTTCCACTTTTGGCCCGAGCCCAAGGAATGACGCCCTAGACCATCCTCAAAGTCTGCAATCAACGTCATACTCCTTCCATCCACTGCACCATACGTATTCTCCACATTGGGTATCAGCGTACTCAGGACAAATTGGAAAACAAATTTTGGGGTCCAATTTCTCCTGTTACCCTTGTGAAAATAAAATATTGGGGGCGAAAAAATCATTTTTGTAAAAAAAAAAGGATTTTTTATTTTTACGGCTGTACGTTATAAACTTCTGGAAGCACTTCGGGTTACAAAATGCTCACCATACATCTAGATAAGTTCCTTGTGGGGTCTATTTTCCAAAATGGGTCACTTGTGGGGGTTTCCACTGTTTAGGCACATCAGGGGCTCTCCAAATGCGACATGACGCTCCCAGACCATTCATCAAAGTCTGCAATCCAAAACGTCACTACTTCCCTTCCAAGCCCCGACGTGCGCCCATACAGTAGTTTACTCCCACATATTGGGTATCAGCGTACTCAGGACAAATTGGACAACAACTTTTGGGGTCCAATTTCTCCTGTTACCCTTGTGAAAATAAAATATTGGGGGCGAAAAAATCATTTTTGTAAAAAAAAAAAAGATTTTTTATTTTACGGCTGTACGTTATAAACTTCTGTGAAGCACTTTGGGGTTCAAAGTACTCACACACATCTAGATAAGTTCCTTGAGGGGTCTAGTTTCCAAAATGGTGTCATTTGTGGGGGGTTTCTACTGTTTAGGGCAGATCAGGAGCTCTCCAAACACGACATGGCATCCAGCCAATTCTGCGTTGAAAAAGTCAAACGGCGCTCCTTCCCTTCCAAACTCTGCCATGCACCCAAACAGTGGTTTACCCCCACATATTGGGTATCAGCGTACTCAGGACAAATTGCACAATAACTTTTGGAGTCTTGTTACCCTTGGGAAAATAAAAATTGGGGTGAAAAGATCAATTTTGTGGAAAAAATATGATTTTTTAATTTTACGGCTCTACGTTATAAACTTGTGTGAAGCACTTGGGGGTTCAAATTGCTCACCAAAGATCTAGATAAGTTCCTTAGGGGGTCTAGTTTCCCAAATGGGGTCACTTGTGGGGGGTTTCCACTGTTTAGGCACATCAGGGACTCTCCAAATGCAACATGGCGTCCAATCTCAATTCCAGCCAATTTTGGTTGGAAAAAGTCAAATGGTGCTCCTTCCATTCCGAGCTCTGCCATGCGCCCAAACAGTGGTTCTCCCCCACATATGGGGTATCAGCGTACTCAGGACAAATTGAACAACAACTTTTGAGGTCCAATTACTCCTGTTACCTATGGGAAAATAAAAAATTAGTGACTAAGAGATAATTTTTGTTGGAAAAAAATAGGATTTTTTATTTTCATGCCGGGCATTATAAACTTGTGTGAAGCACTTGGGGGTTCAAAGTGCTCACCAAAGATCTAGATAAGCTCCTTAGGGGTCTAGCTTCCAAAATGGAGTCACTTGTGGGGGGTTTCCACTGTTTAGGCTCATCTGGGGCACTACAAACGGAACATGACCCCCATCAATGTTTGCATTCCAAAACGTTACTGCTTCCTTTCCAAGCCCTGCCGTGCGCCCAAACAGTTTCCCCCCCACATATGGGGTATCAGCGTACTCAGGACAAATTGACAGCAACTTTTGGGGTCCAATTTCCTTGGGAAAAATCAAAAATTTGGGACTAAAAAATCATTTTTGTGGAAAAAAAATTTTTTTTTTCACACCCAGGCATTATAAACTTTTGTGAAACACTTTGGGGTTCAAAGTGCTCACAACAGATCTAGATAAGTTCCTTAGGGGGTCTAGTTTCCAAAATGGTGTCACTTGTGGGGTTTCCACTGTTTAGGCGCATCAGGGGCTCTCCAAACATGACATGGCATCCAATCTCAACTCCAGCCAATTTTAGTTTGAAAAAAGTCAAACGGCGCTCCTTCCCTTACGAGCTCTGCCGTGTGCCCAAACAGTGGTTTTCCCCCACAATATAGGGTATTGGCGTACTCAGGAGAAATTGCACAACAACTTTATCTGCCCATTTTCTCCTTTTACCCTAGTCAAAATAAAAAAAAGTTTGTAAAAGATCATTTTTGTGGCTAAAAAGTTAAATATCAATTTTTTCCTTCCATGTTGCTTCAGCTCATGTGAAGCACTGAAGGGTTAATAAACTTCTTGAATGTGGTTTTGAGTACCTTGAGGGGTGCAGTTTTTAGAATGGTGTCACTTTTGGTATTTTCTGCTATATAGACCCGTCAAAAAGTGACTTCAAATGTGAGGTGGTCCCTAAAAAAATGGCTTTGTAAATTTTGTTGTAAAAATGAGAAATCACTGGTCAACTTTTAACCCTTATAATTTCCTAACAAAAAAAAATTTTGGTTCCAAAATTGTGCTGATGTAAAGTAGACATGTGGGAAATGTTATTTCTTAACTATTTTGTGTGACATATTTCTGTTTTAAGGGAAAAAAAATTCAAAGTTTGAAAATTGCAAAATTTTCAAAATTTTTGCCATATTTGTGTTTTTTTCAAAAATAAAGAAATGTTACCACTAACGTGAAGTACAATATGTCACGAGAAAACAGTCTCAGAATCGCGAAGATCCGTTGAAGCGTTCCAGAGTTATAACCTCATAAAGAGACAGTGGTCAGAATTGTAAAAATTGGCCCGGTCATTAACGTGCAAACCACCCTTGGGGGTGAAGGGGTTAAGTTAAAGGGGCCGAATAATATTGCACGCCCCACTTTTCAGTTTTTGTATTTCCACAAAAATTTAAATAACCAATAAATTTTGTTCAACTTCACAATTGTGTCCCACTTGTTGATTCTTCACCAAAAATTAACATTTGGTATCTTTATGTTTGCAGCATGATATGTGGGAAAAGGTTGAAAAGTTCCAGGAAGTCAAATACTTTCGCAAGGCACTGTATACTCTGTATCATCAGGATGATAATGGTTTCCATTTCTAAGGGCCCCGTCAAATATAGCGACTCACCAGCGATCCCGACAACGATATAAACTTGTCAGGATCGCTGGTGTGTCACTGCATGATCGCTGATGAGCTGCCAAACAGGCAGCTCAGGCAGCGATCAGGACAGTGACACTGCGTAACAAGCGATGCACGTCGCTTAGTTACCCGCAGTGTACATTAATACCAGCGCGCTGGTGCAGGGAGCTGGTAACCAAGGTACACATCGGGCTTCCAAGCGCCGCCCGGCGCATAAAAACCCGATGTGTACCTTGGTTACCAGCTCCCCTGCACCAGCGCGCTGGTAACTAACGTGCACATCGTGTTTCCAGGCACCGCGCGGCGCCTGGAAACCCGATGTGTACCTTGGTTACCAGCTCCAGCTCGCTGATCGCTGGTCTCCCGCCTGTCCACACGCAGCGGGAGACCAACGATCAAAAAATTGTCCAGGACATTCAACGACGACCAGCGATACCCAGCAGGGGCTGGTCGTCGCTGAGTGTCACACACAGCGAGATCGCTGGGGAGATCGCTGTTGCGTCACAAAACTTGTGACTCAGCAGCGATCTCGCTAGCGATCTCACTATGTGAGACGGGGGCTTTAGGCACACTAGATAATCCATTGTCCCAGATGAGACAGGTTGTCTCCCCAAGTGGCTTAAAACCTTTAGAGAGTCTTATTACACCAGGGCGTTCATCTGTTCAGGCTTGGATGCAGTACCACCGTATCCATAGTCGATATTATTCAATTAAGAACCATGACGCGGGGATCAGACCTTTAACTGATTTTGAAAAAATCTGTATTGGGAGGAAACTTCCTTTGCATTGTATTTCTTTGTTATGAGGGCTGCTGAAGAGGGAAGAGGTGCTAGGGACCCGTGTTCCCTATCAAGACCAATGGGAGAAGGACCTAGTAAAAACCTGTACTTCTGATTGGCATAAATCGTTTATTCTTACTCACAAAATATCTATATCGTGTCACATCCAGGAAACCAATTACAAGATCCTCTCCAGGTGGTACAGGACACCAGACCGCATTCATCACATGTAATCCCTAATATAACAAATAACGTTGGAGATGTGACTCCACTGTAGGTAACATGACCCATACTGTATCTGGTGGTCTTGACCACGAATATCCAAATTGTGGACAGGTTGTTTGATCTCTTCATTAAATTTTTCTGGACTAACTTCCTGAACTCTTCAGAAACAGTTTTAACTATCAATATTCCCATATCCATTTCTACCATTAAAAAGGGACTATTTAGAGTATTTTTAGCTGCAATGAGACAGATAATCCCCAGACATTGGAGATCAACACCATTTCCTTCTAAATTGGAATGGGTTGAGGCGGTAGATAACCTTATTCACATGGAAGAGCTCACAGTCTCTGACAATTGGCTGAACTTGGACTCATACCAATATATGGAGCACGGTGGCTCAGTGGATGCACTACAGAGCTGAGTCCTGGGTTCGTAATCCACCTAGGACAACATCTGCAAGGAGTTTGTATGTTTTCCCCCCGTGTTTGCGTGAGTTTCCTCCGGGTACTCCGGTTTCCTCCCACACTCCAAAAACATACTGAAGGGAATCTGATTGGAGCCCCAATCGGGACAGCAACAATATGTGTGCAAACTGTAAAGCGCTGCGGAATATTGTTAGCCGCTATATAAAAAATAAAGATTATTATTATTATTAGAGCTTGGTTACCCTGGACTCATTTAGAAAGTCATCTGAATTTAAGACTTGGCTAACATCGCCATTCTAGTGATTTTGAGCCATTGATATCACACTCAGAATATGCAAAATTCCCCTCCCTATACCTTCCTCCAGTGATGGCCTTTGTGTTTCCCACGATTCTTCCCTACGGTCCGTCATTTGAATACAACAATTTATTCACAAAACATGATACGATTCATTACTAATTGTTGCAGTATACGATCCCTTTCCAAACAAGTATATGCTGGTTAACATACTTACATTTTGTTGATTGTACTGTTGTGCCAACCTGATTTGATTTTGATGTATGTTGAAACATCAATAGTAATTACAACTTCAATAAAAAAATATTGAACCTATAATAAAAAGCCGGCAAGAAACTGGAATAAATAACCTGCTCCTGAATTCACTGGGAGTTGAACTTTGACCTCAAAGAAAATCAACCATACACCATAATACAAACCACAATAAGAGCGAAGGAGGGTTTGTTTATCATGAGGACCCCCATTAGTTTGTTTATGGGTGGGCTTCCAGAGCGCGTACATACAGATACATACATACAGAAAACATTTACCTGCAGAAATAGTACAATCACAGTTTTTAAGGTTTGAAGGAAGACATAAGCCCATCGAGTTTTTACCTATATCCTAACATGCTGATCCAATGGAAGACAAAAAATCCCATGAGGCAGATGCTAATTGCCCCACATTAAGTGAAAAAAGCCATATAGGGGCAATCATCCTAGTTCCCTGTACAACACACCATCACATCACACATTAACTTTGTATTACTTGTAATATTAATATTTCTCAAAAAAAGGCATCCATTCCAGGCCCCTTCTTGCACTTTAGTAGGGAACACTCATTACAACATTATACGGCAGAGAGTTCCATAGTCTCACTGCTTTTACAGTACAGAATCAGCATCTGTGATTTGATTAAACCTCCAATACTCTAGACGTAGAGGATGCTCCCTTGTTACCGTTGCAAGAGTAGGTTGTAAAAGATTAGAAATATCTCTGTACTGTTTCATCTTACATTTGTACATTGCAAATCGCCCCTATGCCTTCGTTTTTTAACCTGTCTTTTTTATCGCATTTCACCCATTCTCCTAATATTCTTGTTTGCTCCTCTCTGCTCATGTGTAGGGCTGTGGACTGTCTTACCCTGTTCCTGCCCCTGAGACACAAGACACACTATGTGCATACTAATCATGGCGGTTTTAATGTAAAAGCAATGTATGTCTAATGTAATTTAATGGATTATTGTGATATAGAGTATATAAGGTGTTATGTATAATGTGAAGAAACCATAGGATAAGCTTAGGATTGCATAAAATATAAAAAAGGATAATAGGTTTAGCATGTAAGATAGGAAAATGGTTAAGTATAGAACTAGCCCAGCGGGGTGTCAATAAAATGGGCACTTTTTCTGGTTAGTGGAAAGTACAGAGTCAGCTAGTGAAGTGGAGTGTGTAGGTCAAGGTCAGGTGTGGTGGGTTGCTAGGGTCCAGCATAGGCAACCGTCTGGGCAGTTGGAGCCAAAGGAGTTTCCTGATGGACGTTCCAACAGCGCAGGTAGCCTAATGCTCAGGCCAGGTACCAAGGAGCAGACCTGTCCCTCTGACATAGCGAGGTCTGAAGACATGTAATTACATGGGGTGCAGGTGGCCGATCCCAAGTGCACTGTCAGAGCGGACAATGAGAAATCCGTGAAACTGGAGGAATCAGTGGGCTTAAGGATAGTCCAGAACGAATGGGTGGCAAAAACAGAAGAGGAGTTGTACTGAGGATGAAAGAAGTGTGAATTGCTGTGCCCTATCCCACCTGTGCCCACCTGACGAAACTTGAACTGTTTAGTAAAAGTTTGACTGTTACAAAAAAACATGGTGTCCCATGCATTGTGTGCTGCCGATCCTGAGGAGGAAGCCTGGAGGTCTGCGGCAGGGCCGGCGTTAGGGGCAGGCAGACCAGGCAGCTGCCTAGGGCCCCGCCCCCCAGGTGCCCCCAGCTAGCAGCCCTAAAGCGCCGCATGGGGCCCCTGAGGCAGGGGGGCCCGCCTGCCCCCAGCGCCGCTCCCCCCCCCCCGCCGCATTTGAACTATTCCGGCTCTTAGGCATTCAAAGCAATGATGGAGGAGAGAGCTCAGCTGACCTCCCTCTCCCACATTCCCCCTCCCACACTGCGGGTGCGTGATGACTTCATCGCGCACTCACGTGGCCAGGCAGAGCAGCCCTGAGACACAGCCGGGAGTAGCGTGGGACGGGGAGGTGGGTGTGGTTTTTTTTGTTTATGTCATGATTCAGTCAGTACTGGATGGGGGGCCATTCCTGGGAGGTGGTGTTATGGGGCCGGCTATAAAAATGTGGCCGCCATATATATGCAGGCCGGCTATAAATATGCGTTTATGTATATAATATGGGGGCCCGCTAAATTTTCTAGCCAGGCCATGCTATATACTATGAGGGCCACACTATATACATTGGGCCATGCTATTTTAAATATTTGGCCATGCTATATACTATGTGGGCTGCGCTATTACTAGCGGGCCCCCGCTAAAACTAGCGGGGTGCGCTATTACTATGGGTCAACGAAAATCAGGAGATACCTTATGCTCCCAAAATAAGTGAAATAAAATAGTATAAAACTAATCAAAAAATCAATGTGCAATACACCTAAATTGGATGGGGAGACCATCCGGATAGTGAAGGCAAGACCCAGGGATGGAAAGGGGTAACCCAGTGGCAGGGAAAAAAAAGAAGACTGGTACTGCACAATATATATAAAAATTGAAGCCTTTATTAATCAAATGCACAATATAAACAACAAAACCATGTTGTATAAAATTAATTAAAAAGAAGCATACAAAATAAAAACGGGCGTACTTATCCCCTCAGGGCCGGCGGCAGCAAACCCGGCACACCCGGGGGAAAATCCGGGGCCCTGAGCAGGGGGGGGGCCCACTGGCAATTGGCACCCCCGCACCCTTAGCGGTTGTCGCGCCGCCACTGGGCCCCCCCCGCTTCTCAGGGCCCCGGCAGCAGCTGGCACAATACTTACCTCTCCCGTGCCTCCGCTGCCGCAGCTCCGGGCTCCAGGGGGCCCGGCGCTTCCTCTCACAGCACGCCTAAAAGGTCACATTCAGCGGCCGCTGTGGCAGAAAGCGCGGACAGCCGGGCGGTGAGCTGTGTGTGTCTCTTGTGTGTCTGGGATGTAGTGCGTGCTTTTTGGGGGTTGTGCGTGTGGTGTGTTTGTGTTTTTGTGTTGTAGGGAGAGGCTTTTGTGCTGTCTGTTTTGATGAGGGAGGCATTGCGATAATGGGGGGCTTTAAGTTTGGGGGGGGAAAAATGATGATAAGGGGGCATTGATGATAATGGGGGGGGATGATATAAGGGGCATTAGGGATGGGGAAAAGTGAGGGCGGGGTTTTATAAAATGGGAGGCATGTGAGTGGGGGGCCTGATGAAAAAGGGCCTTTTAAAGGGGCAGGTTGATGTGGGGAAAAGATGATATGGGAGGCATTGATGAAAATGGGGGGGCCGATGATGTGGGGAGGCCATGATGAAAATGGGGGGCATTGCTGAAAATTTTGGGGGGCATGATATGGGGGAAGATATGAATGGACAGGATTAAAAAAAGGCAGGTTTTTATGATGGGGAGGAAGAGGGTGATGGGGGGCATTGAGATAATGGGGGCAATGATGATGGGGAAAAATGATGTAAGGGAGGAAAAGGATGAGGGGAAAAAAACATGATGATAAGGGGGAGTCTTTCCACGGGCCCCCTTTCCGACCCCTAACAGTAAAAAAACCCGTACGCCAGGGGAGCTCCATAATTTTTTTGGGCATTATAGGGGACCTTTTCCCGTAGGACATTATAGGGGCCAGTATCCTGTATGGAGCTTTAAAAATTGGGTCCAGATTCTGTTGGGGGCAAAAAATTGGGCCCCTATTCTGTATGGAGCTTTTTTTTTGGGGCCAGTTTTTGTATGGAGCATTATTGGGGGGGGGCACCTGCATGGGTATTTATGGGGAAGGGGGACTGGTGCCCCTAATTTGTATGAGACTGTATGCCCCGTTTTTTCTGTGCGCGTGAGGATTTGGGGGTTTTTTGAGTATTGTAAAAACAATAGGCATCAGCATGAATGGAAGAAGTGAAGTTTTGGCATTGAATGCCCCCATATTTCTCGCAGTATCGTGCATCATGAATCGGGCCTGTTTAAAGGGGCCCACTGACTCTTTCCCCGGGGGGCCCCAAAAAAAACCTGGAGCCGGCCCTGTCCCCCGCATGAATTTCCCCGTAAACCAGTGCAAAAAAAAACAAAATCTGAAAACAAGCACGAAAAAAAAAGGCTCAAGTAAAAGACCGGGGAAAATCCACATTATAAAAAAAAATAAAAAAAAAAGTAAGGCCAAAAAGGGGCAATAATTTTAAAAAAGGGAGAATATAATTTAAAGTGCCATGTGCAATAAATTGCTCAATAATTTCAAATGATAAGGCCAAAAAATAAAAAAATGTGCACATTCAAAAAAAAAGTCCCAAAGGGTGTGAACCGGCGATTGTATGAAGTAAAAAAAACAACACAAACCCACCAAAAGAAAATAAAGGGGACACAATACTGGGAGCCCAAACAGCCAGTGATGCCTCAGAAAAACAGCCCCACGCTTTCGGAAGTTTTTCGGGGTTTTATTTGAGTAGAAAAAAGAGAAAATTTTTAGGAAAAATGGGGGCGACCGGCGACGGCGCAGCGCGCATTGCGTAAACCGAAGCAGCATCGAAAAAAAACGTCATTGGTAAAAAACGCTGCCGGTCCAGCCGGAGCTTTCCCCCATCCGACGCCTTGCCATGCAAGCCCCGACGCCAAAAACCGCGCAGCGCCTGCCGGCCACCACATAACCGTCAGGAACATTGCCTAAAATCAACGTTGCCCCGGGCCTCATGTAGTTTTAAAAAAAGCAAAAAATTTGGGGAAAGCAGTGAATATGTAAAACAAAAATTCAAGGGCCACAAAACAGAGATGAATATTTTACAACATAATACAAAAGTGCAACAAAAAAAAATTTTAAAAAAAGTATAAACCCAAAACAAAAGAAAAAATATAATTGCTAAAAAATAGAAAATAAAATGTATCAATAATCAGCAAACATAATCATAAAATAGTGAGGTGGTAACTAAATGAAGCGATCCATAGACAGCTCGGGGGGCCAAAAAAAAGGATTTTAAATGAGAGAAGTCCATTGAACAGACCCCGACCTTGTAAAAACATTTCATCGGGAACACCCCAGGTTTTCTACAAATAAAAAGAAAATATTAAAAAAAATAATTAAAAAAAAAAAAAAAGAAAAAACAAAAAAAAACATGGAATTACAAAAATGGGGGAAAAAAAAACCTCATTTAAGCCCAAGGGGCAAGCCGGAGTGTCCAAGCATTTAGTCTAAGTTGGGCGAGACGTTTGCTGACATTGCCTCCCTGACCCCACTATCCAGTAAATCATTCCAGAGACCTTCAATAAGGAAAAAAAAACACAATTGGGTATACCTTAAATGTCTCGGCGGGGTCTTTAAGAGTTATGTATCCCGCCTTTGTGCTTAAATGCCTAACACATGTTCCCCCCACCCCCACCAAGTTGCTGGTTTAATCCCCATGATGAGGGCAGGGACATGGGGCATAAAAATAAGCAACATGTACATGTAATGCTGTCTGTTAAAAAAGGGGGGCTTGTCTAAAATTAAAAAAAATTCGGCCATGCTAATACTATGCGGCCCGCTGTATACAAAGTGGGCCGTGGTTTTATCAAGGGGCCACGCATAAATATGTAGGCCCCTATTTTCATGTGGGCCGTGCTATAATTCTTTAAAAATTGGGTGTGCTTATACATGTGACTGTGCAAAATACATGTGGGCCACACTATATACTAGTGGCTATGCTATAGACTTATGGACCGGCTAAAAAAAAAACAGGCCCGCTATATATTGCAGCCGCGCAAACATGGTGCTTTTTTAAACTTTTGGGGGGATTTTATATTTTTGGGGAGGCGTTTTAATTTTCTATGGGTGGTTATACTAGGGGGCTGAATTTCTTGGGGGGGGGGGCTGTATTAATTATTGGGGGGGTCTTTTAAAAAACATGGGGGGTGTATAATTTTTTATATTCTAGAGGGGTGATTGCATCATACTCTATGAGGGGGTACTTGTTTCTATGGGGGGTATTATATTTATGGGAGCTAGATTTTTTTTTAGGGGGGGGTTTTATTTACTTTAGAGGGGCTAAATTTTAATTCAGGGGGGGGTGCATTTACTATATGAGGGGGGGACTTTTAATTTATGGGGGGGTCTTTTTAAATTTATAAGGGGTTTTGCTTTAAATTTTCTGTGTGGGCGCATTATACTAATGGGGGGGCTTTTTTTTTCTATGGGGGGTTTTTTTATTTTCTGGGAGTGGCTGATTATACCCGTGGGTGGTGCATTAGCTTATGGGTGTTACATAACATATGGGCTGCTTTACGTATCGAGGATATGGACATTAGGGCATTTACATATGAAAAAATATGGGGTGCATTATACTATGGGAATTAATTGTACTACATGAATGAGATGGGGGTGCATTATTTATTGGAGCCGGAGGATGATTTTTAAAAAATGGAGGACGAGTATGATTTTAAATAATGGGGGACTGGTAGTGTATTTTAAAAAATAGAGGGGATAGGAAGGATTATACAATGGAGGACTAGGAAAGTGTATAAACTTTTTTGGGGGACTGAGGGGTATTTTAATATATGAGGCTTAGTAGTGTATTATACTATTTTTGGACTCTAGGAGTGTATTATCTAAATGGGGGGCGAAAAATGTATAAACATATTGAGGACTTTGGAGGTATTAACTATATGGGCACTATAGGTGTACATTTTTCAAAAGGATGATGTGGGGCTATTATATTAATGGGGGACTAGGGGGGTTTTATTTTACAATATGGGGACGTGGGCACATTATAATTATGGGG